>JASVEL010000961.1:0-214711 GCA_032618575.1 Nicotiana noctiflora
TTATTTATCACATTTGTCAGACAGTACAAAGAATATTGATTCTATGACAGTGGCTGTTTATAGTTTTACATAGTGATTTATTGCGGATTTCTTATCTGCATGTCGTCTTACCCTTGTTTATTACCACCGAGTCCGGCAGTACTCATTTTACTCCCTCGCCGCTGCAGATCCCGGTACCTCTCGGCAGTGATCCGGTAGAGCTGTGCGAGGCGACATCCGTGGGATATACGAGGTAGCCGCAGAGTCCGCAGGACCCGATATTCCTTCTTATCGTCTTGATTTTGTATTGACTTTTCTTTCCGCACTTGGTATCTTGTAAACCTTTATACACTCATGTTCGGTAGAGGCTCATGACTCTTGACCCTTGGTCTATGGGAGTTGATGTATTATGGGACTTGGTTCCCCGTTTTCGTTACATGTATCGCTGTTATTTCGTGAATTAAAATGCTTAAATGGGTTAAGGAGAGCTTCTAGCTCCGTTGTTGATGTTGATTGGTCAGGCTGGCTTAGCAATGTGCTGGGCGCCATCACGACCGGATTTGGGGTCGTGACACCACAGTTGTGCACAGTTATATTCGCTATTTACACTTTGTATACTCTATAGAGGCTCATGACTCTTGACCCTTCAGTCTATGGGAGTTGGTATGCGTTGGGACTTGGTTCCCCTGTTTCGATATATACATTACTATTATTTTACAATTGATATGCTTAAATGGGATAAGGCGAGCTCATAGCTCTATAATTGTTGTTGATTGGTCGGGCTGGCCTAGCAGTGTGCTGGGCGCCATCACAACCGGATTTGGGGTTGTGACAAAAACCCAATTAAATACGTACATCTAGGAGGAACATAAATATTAATGAAGGCATGTTTTAGAGAAGGGATAGATACACCAATAGAAATTTATCTAGCAGATGATAGAATTATACAACCTATAGAAAAAAGTATAATACGTGCAGTACGAGGAAATTTGATATACCAAAAATTTAAGTTCATAATTAGTGCTAACTATTCCAGTAGCAATAAATGATAAAAATATAGACAAATCACTCGTATTATACTGGAAAATGTCAGGAATAGAGTTAACCCCAGGTAGTAAAATTTTTACAGCAAGATGTAAAAATCTATATATATTAACATCTAAACATAAGATAATGGAAAGAAATAAAATAAACAAAATAAAGATAGAAAATCCTTTTGAAAGAATAGTTACAGTTATAGATAACAATGAGTATAGTTATAATGAACTAGACATAGAAGAAGATTTAGACATAGTAAAAGAAAGACTAATCACATCAAAAAGATTGAGTTTTGAAGTGGGACAAACATCATCAAATAAAACAAGCACATCGGATAAGGTAGGATATAAAATACCTAAACTTATAGAGCAATTACCAGGAGAAATAAAACATCATCATTATTACATAACAGGAGTAATGAATGGAAGAAAATACTTAATACTAATAAATACAGGACAAGAAGAAAACTATATAACAAGAGAATTAATCACAGAAGATGAGATACTAACTAATGAAAAATTATACCCCGAATTACCTAAAGGAATGATAACTAGTGAAGAAATAGCGCAAAAAAAATAATTATAGGAGGAATAATTATGATAATAAGATTCAAAATATACCAAGGAGATAAAATTATTATCTTAGGAATAAAATGGATAGAAAAAGTTAAACCATACAACTTAGATAATGAACAACTAATCATACATTATGAAAATAAGAAAGTAACAATAAAAAGAACTATATTACAAATATGAAAATACATATACTAGTAAAAATAATAGTGGAAGGATACTACAATAGATACTACACACCTATGATAGACACATGATCAAAAGTAAATTTATGTAGATATAATTGCCTACCAGAAGAGAAATGGGAAAAACTTAGAACACCATTACCAGTAACAGGATTTAACAACGAAGGAAGCATAATTACCCACAAATCAAAAAATATAAAAATACAAATATGGGATAAAATACTTACTATAGAAGAAATATACAATTTTGAATTACCCACAAGAGATATTTTACTAGGAATACCATTCTTAGATAAACTATACCCACACGTAATAACTAAAACACATTGGTGGTTTACAACACCATGTAAACAAAAAATAGGAGCAAAAAGAGTTCTAAAAAAGAAAAGAAAAACAACTGATTTGGATAAAAGGAAGTAAGAAAATAACACAAAAATTAGAAAATGAAAAAGAAGATACTAATAAAATAGAATTAATTATTTTTTCAATAAATATAGTTAAAATAATCCAAGAAAAACTAGAACCATTGTATAGTGAAAACCCCTTACAAGGTTGGGAAAAATATAAAACAAAGGTAAAAATAGAGCTAATTGATGAAAATAGTATAATAACACAAAAACCTTTAAAATACAATTTCAAAGATTTAAATGAATTTAAAATACACATTGATGAATTACTAGAACAAGGTTATATACAAGAAAGTAATAGTAAACATATAAGTCCAGCATTTATAGTAAATAAACATAGTGAACAAAAAAGAGGAAAAAGTAGAATGGTTATTGATTATAGAAATCTAAATGCAAAAACTAAGATATATAATTACCCAATACCAAATAAAATACTAAAAATAAGACAAATCCAAGGATATAACTATTTTAGTAAATTTGATTGTAAATGAGGATTTTATCACTTAAAGTTAGAAGAAGAATCTAAGAAACTTACAGCATTTACTGTACCCCAAGGATTTTATGAATGGAACGTGTTACCTTTTGGATGTAAAAATGTACCAGGTAGATGTCAACATTTTATGGATAATTATTTCAAACAGCTAGAAAATTGCATAATATACATTGATGATACATTATTATATTCAAAAACACAAGATGAGCATATAAAATTATTAGAAAAATTTATACATGTTATAGAAATATCGGGAATAAGCCTAAGTGAAAAAAAGGCAGAAATAATGAAAAATGAAATAGAATTTCTAGGAATAGAAATAGATAAAAGTGGAATTAAAATGCAAACTCATATAGTACAAAAGATAATAAATTCAAATGAACAATTAGATACAAAAAAAAAATTACAATCATTTTTAGGATTAGTAAACCAAGTAAGAGAATATATACAGAAATTAGCAGAGACTTTAAAACCGTTGCAGAAAAATCTAAAAAAAGGATATAAAGTATCACTTTAGTGAAGAAGATAAAATGTCACGACCCCGAATCCGGTCGTGATGGCGCCCAGCACATTGCTAAGCCAGCCCGACCAATCAAAATTAACAACGGAGCTAGAAGCTCTCTTTAACCCATTTAAGCATATTAATTTACGAAGCAACAATGATACATATAACGAAAACGGGGAACCAAGTCCCATAATACATCAACTCCCATAGACCGAAGGGTCAAGAGTCATGAGCCTCTATCGAACATGAGTGTACAAGGTTTACAAGATACCAAGTGCGGAAAGAAAAGTTAATACAAAATCAAGAGACGAGTGAGAAGGAATATCGGGTCCTCGGACTCGCAGCCTACCTCGAATATCCACAATTGTCGCCTCGCACAGCCTACCGGATCACTGCCGAGAGGTACCGGATCCGCACACAAGGTGCGGGGAGTAAAATGAGTACCGCCGGACTCGGTGGTAATAAACAAGGGTAAGACAGACGCAGATAAGAAATCCGCAATAAAGCACTATGTAAAGTCGTAATCAAATACCCTGTCACAGAATCAATATCAACTGTACCTGTACCAACAAGTACCAGCAAAACAGTATAACAGCTAGCGGATGTAGCTAAAATGCAATGCAATGCATGATATGACCGCTACGGCGCGTAGCCCGATCCAATTTGGGTACCCGTGCTCACCGTGGGGGTTCGGACTCCGGAGGGGCTCCTACGACCCAAGCACAATATCACCGCGGCGTGCG
This sequence comes from Nicotiana noctiflora, assembly GCA_032618575.1. Lineage (NCBI taxonomy): Eukaryota > Viridiplantae > Streptophyta > Magnoliopsida > Solanales > Solanaceae > Nicotiana > Nicotiana noctiflora. Next base: position 3,923 of record JASVEL010000961.1, read on the forward strand.
GTCCGATCCGACATATGTATCGCTGCGGCGCACGGCCCGATCCACTACTAGTCGGCTAATATGCAATCACGACCTCGCAGGCTCAAAAGTAGTTTGAAAACAACTTTTATCATTTTTCAATTGAAAACAGAAATATCAAGTTCCGGAGATTTGGAAATAACATGATAACAGAAATAGTCGCGGACTAGTAGTAAACTAGCATGTCAATATGATAAGACAATGATAACGATCCTCGCGGGATACAATAACCTGGCTCATGGCCCACAAGTATACTCAACCGCCCAAGAAGGGGTTCCTCGGCTCAAGAGTGGCCATTATCACAATATATAATATACAACCATCCGAGAAGGAGGTTCGACGGCTCAAGAATAGCCTAATATCATAATACCAGTATCAACAAGTCGGACTAAGTCATAGTCCCCAATCACAATCGAACCCGCACTCACAAGAGAGTACGTGTCTCGCCGCTATACAGCGTCACAAAGTGGTATACCGGGGTTTCGAACCCGCTGGTCATCACCTACATCTATTACTCACCTCAATACGGCACGACGACTACTCCGCAATGCCCTTGCCACGAGAATCAAGCTCCGCACGCGTAGAATCTGATCAAATACAGTAGAAATACAACAAATTAGGCCAATGGGACGACACCCAATCATTACAACTCAATTTACATCAAAATTCCCAAAGTTGTCAAAACCCGACTTTCGGTACGCTTGTCGAAAAATTACAAAAGTTACATATTCGGAATCCTCATCTCGATACGAGTCTAGGCATATAAAATTTACCAAAATCGGACTCCATTTGCCCACTCAAATCGGTGTTTTTCTTCAATTTAGGCCTAGGGCTCAAACCCACCTTTAATCTTTCATTTACAGGGATTTAACCAATGATTTCATGTTAAAATGATGTAATTAAGCCACAAAACTTACCTCCAACGAAACCCCGATGATTTCCCAGCAATCTCCCGTCAATTTCTTCTCTTGGAACTCAAAAATGGAGGTTTTGGGTATTAAACCCGCGACCGGTTCTGTTCTGAACTTAAACTCACTGCCAGAGACCCTTCTTCTACGCGTTCGCGACGCCTCTCACGCGTCCGCGAAGCTCTGCCCAAAATACCCTTCGCGAACGCGACATGCCATACGCGTTCGCGATGCACATTTTTATCAGCCATCCGGAGATCCTTCTACGCGAACGCGGCCACGACCCACGCGAACGCGATGCCTAATGACTTCCCTCTACGCGAACGCGTCCATCGCCCACGCGTTCGCGATGCTTCACGTCCTTGCCAATACGCGAACGCGATACCCCCTCGCGAACGCGATGCCTGTTGAACTTGGCCTACGCGAACGCGGGCCGTGCCCTCGCGAACGCGAAGGCCAAATCACTGCCCAGTGATCTGCAGATTACAACAGGTCTTTTCTTGCTTCCAAATGCCGGACGATGGTCCGGATTCACCCCGAGGCCCCCGGGACCCCAACGAAAACCACCAACATACCCCAAAACACGATACGAACTTGTTCCAATCATAAAAACACCATCCTAAACATCAAAATCACCAATTACCCACGGATTCAAGCCTAAATTTCTTCAAAACTTCCGAATTACACATTCTATCAAAAACCCGACCAAACGACGTCCGAATGACCTGAAATTTTGCGGACATATCCAAAATCACATAACGAAGCTACAGGAATTGTCGAAATTCCATTCCGACCCCCGGATCAAAATCTCACCTACCGTTCGGATTTCGCCAAAATTCAACCTTCGCCAATTTAAGCCTAAAACTACACCGGGCCTCCAAATTCAATTCCGATCGCTCCCCTAAGTCACAAATCACCTCCCGGAACTAACCGAATCATCAGAATCCGATTCCGAGCCCTCTAACCAAATAGTCAACTCCAGGTTGACTTTCCTTATTCAAGTTTCCTTTAAAAAGGCTATATGCCTCATTTTCAATCCAATTCACTCCTAACTCACCCGATAGACTCTAACACTGATATAAAATCATAAAACAGGTATTTACAACATAACGGGGTGGTAATTCTCGTGACGACGGGCCGGGTCGTCACATTCTCCCCCTCTTAAGCAAACGCTCGTCCTCGAGCGGGTCAAGAAACATACCTGAAGTCTCAAACAAGTGAGGATATCTGCTCCGCATCTCCCGCTCGATCTCCCAAGTGGCCTCCTCCACGGGTCGACCTCTCCACTGAACCTTAACTGATGCAATCTCCTTAGACCTCAATTTTCTCACCCGACGTCCCAAAATGGCAATAGGCTCCACATCATAGGATAGATCACCATCAAGCTGAATGGTGCTGAAATCTAATACATGAGACGGATCTCCAATGTACTTCGGAGCATAGACACATGGAATACTGGATGAACGCTGGATAAGCTGGGCGGCAAGGCCAACTCATATGCCACATCTCCAAAAGGACCAATGTACCTGGGACTCAACTTTCCTTTCTTCCCAAACCTCATGACACCCTTCATAGGTGAAACCTTCAACAATACTCCGTCACCAACCATGAAAGACAACTCTCGAACTCTACGGTCCGCATAACTCTTCTGACGAGACTGTGCCGTACGAAGCCTCTCCTGGATCAACTTTGCTCTATCCAGAGCATCCTGGACTAACTCAGTCCCTATCAATCTAACCTCACCAGGCTCAAACCATCCCACGGGGGATCTACACCGCCCGCCATACAATGCCTCATACGGGGCCATCTGAATACTCGACTGATAACTGTTGTTGTAGGCAAACTCAGCAAGTGGTAGGAACTCATCCCACGAACCACCAAAGACAATCACACAAGCTCGCAACATATCCTCCAAGATCTGAATAGTGCGCTCAGACTGTCCATCTGTCTGGGGGTGAAATGCTGTACTCAACTCGACCCGTGTACCCATCTCTCGATGAAATGCTCTCCAAAACTGAGAAGTGAACTAGGTACCCTTGTCGGATATGATAGACACTGGAACTCCATGCAACCGAACAATCTCTCGAATAAAGATCGTTGCCAACCGCTCCGATGAGTAGGTAGTACTAACTGGAATGAAGTGAGCTGACTTGGTCAGTCTATCCACAATCACCCATACAGAATCAAACTTCCTCGCCGTCCGAGGGAGTCCAGTAACAAAGTCCATAGTGATCCTCTCCCATTTCCACTCAGGAATATCAATGCGCTGAAATACACCACCGGGCCTCTGATGCTCGTACTTAACCTGCTGACAATTGAGGCACCGTGCTACATGTCCGACAATGTCCATTTTCATCTTTCTCCACCAATAGTGCTGTTTCAAATCTTGATACATCTTCGCGGCTCCTGGATGGATAGAATACCGCGAGCTATGGGCCTCTTCCAGAATCAACTCACGAAGGCCATCAACATTGGGCACACATATCCGGCCCCGCATCCTCAATACGCCGTCACTATCAATGGTGACATCTCTAGCATCATCATGCTGAACTCTGTCCCTCAGGACAGCCAAATGTGGATCATCATACCGGCGCTCACGAATACGATCATATAGAGATGACCGAGATACAACACAAGCCAATACCCTGCTGGGCTCCGAAATATCTAACCTCACTAGCCGATTGGCTAGCACTTGAACATCATAAGCAAATGGTCTCTCCTCAGCTGGAATATATGCCAAGCTCCCCATACTGACCGCCTTCCGGCTCAAAGCATCGGCCACCACATTGGCCTTCCCGGATGATATAATATAGTAATGTCATAATCCTTCAGCAACTCAAGCCATCTCCGCTGTCTCAAATTAAGGTCTTTCTGTTTGAACAAGTGCCGGAGACTACGATGGTCGGTATACACCTCACAAGACACACCGTACAAATAGTGCCTCCAAATCTTCAATGCATGAACAATGGCGGCTAGCTCCAAGTCATGAACAGGATAGTTCTTCTCATGTGGCTTCAACTGCCGAGAAGCATAAGCAATTACCTTACCTTCCCGCATCAACACACAACCTATCCCCACTCTCGAGGCATCACAATAAACGGTATATGAACCCGAAGCTGATGGCAATACTAACACTGGAGTTGTGGTCAAAGCTGTCTTGAGCTTCTGAAAGCTCTCCTCGCACTCATCCGACCACACGAATGGTGCACCCTTCCGGGTCAATTTAGTCAATGAAGAAGCAATGGATGAAAATCCCTGAACAAACCGGCGATAATATCCCGCCAAACCAAGAAAACTCCTGATCTCTGTAGCTGAGGTCGGTCTAGGCCAACTCCTGCACCGCCTCTATCTTTTTCTGATCAACCTGAATACCATCACGAGACACCACATGTCCCATAAATGCTACGGACTCGAGCCAAAACTCGCACTTGGAGAATTTAGCATATAGCTTCTCCTCCCTCAATCTCTGCAACACAATACTCAAATGCTGAGCATGCTCCTCCCGACTACGGGAGTAGACTAGAATGTCATCAATGAACACAATCACAAATGAATCCAAATAAGGCCCGAACACACTGTTCATCAGATGCATAAATGCTGCTGGGGCGTTGGTCAGCCCAAACGACATCACAAGAAACTCATAATGACCATATCGGGTCCCGAATGCAGTCTTCATAATATCCGAGTCCCTGATCTTCAGCTGATGATAGCCTGAACGAAGATCGATCTTAGAAAACACCCTCGCACCCTGTAACTGATCAAACAAATCATCTATGCGCGGTAGAGGGTACTTGTTCTTCACTGTCACTTTGTCCAATTGTCTATAATCAATACACATTCGCATGGAACCATCTTTCTTTTTAACAAATAATACCGGCGCACCCCACGGAGACACACTAGGGCGGATAAAACCCTTATCCAGAAGCTCTTGAAGCTGCTCTTTCAGTTCTTTCAACTCAGCTGGTGCCATTCGATAAGGAGGAACGGATATGGGCTGAGTGCCCGGCACCAAGTCAATGCCAAAATCAATATCCCTGTCTGGCGGCATGCCCGGCAGGTCTGAGGGGAATACATCTGGGAAGTCCCTCACAACAGGTACAGAATCAATGCTAGGAGACTCGGCTCCCACATCTCTCACAAAAGCTAAGTACGATAAACACCCTTTTTCAACCATCTTCTGAGCTTTTAAGAACGAAATAACACGGCTAGGGACGAAATCGGTCGAACCCCGCCACTCAATCTGAGAAATACCAGGAATGGCCAACGTAACTGTCTTAGCATGAGAGTCCAATATAGCATGGTACGGAGACAACCAGTCCATACCCAATATAACATCAAAGTCCACCATCCCCAACAATAACAAATCTGCCTGGGTCTCCAGACCCCCAATAGATATAACACAGGATCTATAGACATGATCCACAACGATCGTATCACCCACGGGGGTGGATACATGAACAGGTAAATCAAGACTACTACGAGTCGCACCCAAATGATGTGCAAAATAAGAGGACACGTAAGAATATGTGGACGCTTGATCAAATAGAACAGAGGCATCTCTGTGACAGACAGAAATGATACCTATAATCACTGCATCGGAGGCAACTGCATCACGCCTGTCAGGAAGTGCATAGAAACGTGCCTGGCCTCCACCAGATCTCTCATCGCCCCTGGGGCGACCACGAGAAGACTGACCTCCACCTCTACTAGACTGAGATGGTGTTGAAGATGAGGGCTGGTCCCTCTGCCGAGTCCTGTCCCTACGGAGTCGAGGGCACTGTCTCCTCATGTGGCCAAACTCACCACACTCATAACATGCACCTGGTGCTGGAGAAGGGGACTGAAGGGAACCCCTCGCCGCAGATGAACCCTGGGCTGATGAAGTAGGTGCTGCACCCTGGGCTGGAAGGGCACTAAGCGATGACTGACCCTGCTGAAACCCCTGTCGACCACGACCATAAGAACCTCCGCTCTGCTCTGGGCGGCCTGAATGAGAAGGTCTAGATGAGCGACCTCTGCTCTGCTGGGAATGCCCTCTAGATGGAGCACCACTGAAACTGCCCGAACCACGAGGCCTCTTGGCCTCCCGCTCCTCTCTCTCGGCGACGATCCGCCTCAATGGAGCGTGCCATATCAACAACCTGCTCAAATGATGATGACAAAACTCTCTCTCCGGTCATAAGAATGCGGATAGAGTAGTTGAGGCCATCAATGAACCTCTTGATCCTCTCCCTATCATTAGGGATCATCCATGTGGCATGCCTAGCCAACCGTGTGAATCCGAGCTCATACTGGGTCACAGACATGTCGCCCTGAACCAACCACTCGAACTGGCGACGTAGCTCCTCGCGACGAGACCGAGGTACATATTTCTCTAGAAAGAGAGTAGAGAACTGCCGCCATGTGAGAGGTGCTGCTCCCTGCAGGCCTACGCCTCTCAAACTCTTCCCACCAATCAAATGCGGGACCGGTGAACTGAAAGGTAGTAAATGAAACTCCGCCGGACTCAAGAATACCAGCCGTCCGCAACATCCTCTTGACACTTGTCCAAGAAACCCCGGGCATCCTCGCCCTCAACGCCACCGAAATGGGGTGGCCGAAGTCTACCAAATCTCTCAAGACGACGCTCGCTCGTCGTCGGGCATAACCTCAACCAATGCTCTGGAGCCGGAGCCGGTGCAGCTGCGAGGAATAACCGGTGCAACCACCGAGCGGGGACCGCCTCGGCGTCCGAAGTCCCCGAACAACCGGGTCGGTGTGCGAGCCGCAGGGGTCCGCCGACCACCCCCTGACCTGAGATGTCGCTACGGTAGCGGTAGCCGAAACTACCCGAGCCAAACCGGAACACACCGATAATATCCGAGCAAGAGTCTCCTGAAGACCAGGAATAGCAATAGATACGGTCTGGCCCTGAACTGGGGCTGCTGGAGCATCAACCACTGGGGGCTGCTCCTGAACTGGTACAACGGGCGGGTCAGCTGGCACTGCCTCCGCCGCCCTACCTCTACCTCTAGCACGACCGCGCCCACGGCCTCTAACAGGTGGCAATGGAGGTCGTCCACCTCGTCCTGATGCTCGCGTTCTCGCCATCTGCGAGAGAATAGAATATAGAAGTTCAGTTCTCGGAACAACAAGATCGCACGACAGAGTTCAAGAAAAGTGAAGTTTTCCTAAAGGTTCGCAGCCTCCCGAGGATAAGTACAGGCGTCCCCGTACCGATCCACAAGACTCTACTAACCGGCTCAAGACTCACGAGGCCTAGTAAACCTAGGCTCTGATACCAACTTGTCACGACCCCGAATCCGGTCGTGATGGCGCCCAACACATTGCTAAGCCAGCCCGACCAATCAAAATTAACAACGGAGCTAGAAGCTCTCTTTAACCCATTTAAGCATATTAATTTACGAAGCAACAATGATACATATAACGAAAACGGGGAACCAAGTCCCATAATACATCAACTCCCATAGACCGAAGGGTCAAGAGTCATGAGCCTCTACTGAACATGAGTGTACAAGGTTTACAAGATACCAAGTGCGGAAAGAAAAGTTAGTACAAAATCAAGAGACAGTGAGAAGGAATATCGGGTCCTGCGGACTCTGCAGCTACCTCGAATATCCACAATTGTCGCCTCGCACAGCTACTGGATCACTGCTGAGAGGTACCTGGATCTGCACACAAGGTGCAGGGAGTAAAATGAGTACTGCCAGACTCAGTGGTAATAAACAAGGGTAAGACAGCGCAGATAAGAAATCCGCAATAAAGCACTATGTAAAGTTGTAATCAAATACCCTGTCACGGAATCAATATCAACCGTACCTGTACCATCAAGTACCAACAAAACAAGTATAACAACTAGCAGATGTAGCTAAAATGCAATGCAATGCATGATATGACCGCTACGGCGCGTAGCCCGATCCAATTTGGGTACCCGTGCTCACCGTGGGGGTTCAGACTCCGGAGGGGCTCCTACAGCCCAAGCACAATATCACTGCGGCGTGCAGTCCGATCCAACATATGTACCGCTACGGCGCGCAGCCCGATCCACTACTAGTCAGCTAATATGCAATCACAGCCTCGCAGGCTCAAAAGTAGTTTTGAAAACATCTTTTATCATTTTTCAGTTGAAAACCGAAATATCAAGTTCCAGAGATTTGGAAATAACATGATAACAGAAATAGCTGCGGACTAGTAGTAAACTAGCATGTCAATATGATAAGACAATGATAACGATCCTCGCGGGATACAATAACTGGCTCATGGCCCACAAGTATACTCAACCGCCCAAGAAGGGGGTTCCTCGGCTCAAGAGTGGCCATTATCACAATATATAATATACAACCATCCGAGAAGGAGGTTCGACGGCTCAAGAATAGCCTAATATCATAATACAGTATCAACAAGTCGGACTAAGTCATAGTCCCCAATCACAATCGACCCCGCACTCACAAGAGAGTACGTGTCTCGCCGCTATACAGCGTCACAAAGTGGTATACCGGGGTTTCGAACCCGCTGGTCATCACCCACATCTATTACTCACCTCAATACGGCACGACGACTACTCCGCAATGCCCTTGCCACGAGAATCAAGCTCCGCACGCGTAGAATATGATCAAATACAGTAGAAATACAACAAATTAGGCCAATGGGACGACACCCAATCATTACAACTCAATTTACATCAAAATTCCCAAAGTTGTCAAAACCCGACTTTCGGTACGCTTGTCGAAAAATTACAAAAGTTACATATTCGGAATCCTCATCTCGATACGAGTCTAGGCATATAAAATTTACCAAAATCGGACTCCATTTGCCCACTCAAATAGGTGTTTTTCTTCAATTTAGGCCTAGGGCTCAAACCCACCTTTAATCTTTCATTTACAGGGATTTAACCAATGATTTCATGTTAAAATGATGTAATTAAGCCACAAAACTTACCTCCAACGAAACCCCGATGATTTCCCAGCAATCTCCCGTCAATTTCTTCTCTTGGAACTCAAAAATGGAGGTTTTGGGTATTAAACCCGCGACTGGTCTGTTCTGAACTTAAACTCACTGCCAGAGACCCTTCTTCTACGCGTTCGCGACGCCTCTCACGCGTCCGCGAAGCTCTGCCCAAAATACCCTTCGCGAACGCGACATGCCATACGCGTTCGTGATGCACATTTTTATCAGCCATCCGGAGATCCTTCTACGCGAACGCGGCCACGACCCACGCGAACGCGATGCCTAATGACTTCCCTCTACGCGAACGCGTCCATCGCCCACGCGTTCGCGATGCTTCACGTCCTTGCCAATACGCGAACGCGATACCCCCTCGCGAACGCGATGCCTGTTGAACTTGGCCTACGCGAACGCGGGCCGTGCCCTCGTGAACGCGAAGGCCAAATCACTGCCCAGTGATCTGCAGATTACAGCAGGTCTTTTCTTGCTTCCAAATGCCGGATGATGGTCCGGATTCACCCCGAGGCCCCGGGACCCCAACGAAAACCACCAACATACCCCAAAACACGATACGAACTTGTTCCAATCATAAAAACACCATCCTAAACATCAAAATCACCAATTACCCACGGATTCAAGCCTAAATTTCTTCAAAACTTCCGAATTACACATTCTATCAAAAACCCGACCAAACGACGTCCGAATGACCTGAAATTTTGCGGACATATCCAAAATCACATAACGAAGCTACAGGAATTGTCGGAATTCCATTCCGACCCCCGGATCAAAATCTCACCTACCGTTCGGATTTCGCCAAAATTCAACCTTCGCCAATTCAAGCCTAAAACTACACCGGGCCTCCAAATTCAATTCCGATCGCTCCCCTAAGTCACAAATCACCTCCCGGAACTAACTGAATCATCAGAATCCGATTCCGAGCCCTCTAACCAAATAGTCAACTCCAGGTTGACTTTCCTTATTCAAGTTTCCTTCAAAAAGGCTATATGCCTCATTTTCAATCCAATTCACTCCTAACTCACCCGATAGACTCTAACACCGATATAAAATCATAAAACATGCATTTACAACATAACGGGGTGGTAATTCTCGTGACGACGGACCGGGTCGTCACATAAAAACAAGTAAGAAAACAACAACTACAACAACTACCCAGTATGTTCCCACAAAGTGGGGTCTGGGGAGGGTAATACGTACACAGGCCTTACCCCTACCCGAAAGAGTATAGAGGCTGTTTCCGGCAAAAACAAGTAAGAAAAGTTAAACAAATAAGTAAAAATCTACCAAAACTATACTTCCCAGATGAAAATAAAAAATTTACATATATAGTAGAATCTGACGCAAGTGAAAAAAGCTATGGAGGAGTATTAAAATACAGGTATGATAAAGGAAAAATAGAACATCATTGTAGGTATTATTCATGAACATTCACAAACCCGAAGATAAAATGGGAAATCAATAGAAAGGAATTATATGCAGTATATAAATGTTTACTGGCATTTGAACCATATATTGTATATAATAAGTTTATTATAAGAACAGATAATACACAAGTAAAATGGTGGCTAAAAAGGAAGATACAAGATTCAGTTACAACAAAGGAAATACGGAGACTAGTGCTGAATATACTGAATTTTACATTTACAATTGAAGTAATCAATACTAACAAAAATGTCATTGCAGATTACATATCAAGACAAAGCTACACAAATTGAACCAGATACATTGCAAAATCTAATGAAAGACATTTCAGAGCTAACTACGCAAGTAGGAAGCATGAATACTGAGCTGCAAATTATGAAGAAGAACATAAGTCAGCAGCATGACTATAAAAATGCGGAGCTAAGTCAGCAGCATGACTTAAAATATGCGGAGATAAAAGGTGACGATGGGAAACACCTAAAAACCCAAACTAATGTTTGTTTAGATACAGCTGCAGGTACAAGCAGATCAGCTAGCAAAAAGCCGTATGTAAACACCAATCTAAACAGTGTATTTACAAAACCATTTATGCCAAAAATACCACAACAAATACCTACAACTCCACAAACCACAAGCTATGCAAATAGTTTAAACCAAGATAAGAAATCATATAACCACATTACCAGAAACTATATTGAAAATATATACCAGATCCAAACATACTTAAACAAAAATCCCAGATCTACTACCACCACAAACCCACAAGAAGACTACGTAACACAAAAGCTACAAAGTTATAATAGGTTGATTGCTCAACCTAAGACTAGGACAAATTTAGTAGCAACTTGTTTTAATTAAGGATTACTTAATACCGTATACACATATGATGGAGAAGAAATAAAAGGGATACCAGAACTATACAAAGCATTTATTACTTTCAAAAGAATTACAAAAGGAAAAAACTTATTTTTCATTAAGGTCTACCCAGCTACAGCAGAGATATTATTCGACGAAATAAAGCATGTCATTCAGATCGTAAAGATAGGACTGACGCAGCGGATGATCATACCAGAAGATATAGGCACACAGCCAGAAATACAAAGGACAGATATACCCGAATTTTATGCGAACAAAAGAATTATTGGCCTAGCTACAATTATCCAAGAACTAGCTAATAATTATTTAAATGGAAATTCAATAATGGAGTTATTATAACAGAGATCAGTTAATGATATATGCCAACTCCAAAGAGCAAAGGAAAACAGATATGGATGAAGTCCGAAATTGGATCTTATCACTACTTAAACCAGAGATACAAGAGATACCAGAGCACCGAAGAATGGATTTATCTCTACAGAGCTATTGACAAGATATTGTAAAATAATAGGACATAAATATCCAGATCATATATGTTCAAAATGTACTAGAGAAGATAACTTTGTCCCAGCCGTCCAAATGGAATAAGTAGACAAATATTATATGTCACGACCCCAAATCCGGTCATGATGGCGCCCAGTACACTGCTAGGCCAGCCCGACCAATCAACAATAACCACGGAGCCACAAGCTCACTTTATCCAATTTAAGCACAACAGAGATAGATATATTAAAAACAGGGAACCAAGTCCCAACACGTGCCAACTCCCATAGACCGAAGGGTCAAGAGTCATGAGCCTCTACAGAGTATACAAAGTGTAAATAGTGAATATAATTGTGCACAAGTGTGGGATGATCAGGACAAAATACAGACAAACTGGAGAATCAGGTCCTGCGAACGCTGGCAGCTACCTCGACTGTCCAAAAGCACTCCCGAGCCGCAATAGAATCAGCTCCACTATGGTGTACCTGGATCTGCACACAAGGTGCAGGGAGTCGGGTGTGAGTACTTCCAACTCAGCAGTAATAAAAGTAAATAATGTTGAAGGGAAGAAAACCACGATAGACACAATCTCATGCTACACAATACGGAACTATCCTTTTATTCCTTTCCAGCATAAGTGAGTAGATCATTAAAAATCTCAATTTTTAGCTACTTTCTCTCATAATAATATACCAATACCTGGATACAATCTCAAGCAGTGCAAGTCCGCACTCAAATCAGCCCCTCGGGCTCAGCACTCCTTATTGATTTACACCAGGAGATCTGGTGAATAAGGCAACTAATGCATGTGTGCCAATAATGTATGAGTGCTGAATGTTATGCCACGTAGTACACGTAAATCAATGTATGTATGCCATGCAATGCATATGACCGCTACGACGTGTAGCCCGATCCAATTTGGGTACCCGTGCTCACTGTGGGGGTTCAGACTCCGGAGGGGCTCCTACAGCCCAAGCACAATATTAATATCACACCTGCCTGCGGCGCGCAGCCCGATCCGTATACCACTGCGGCGTGCAGTCCGATCCATGCATGTGTATGCATATGCTCACATAAAATGTCATGCCCTAACATATGGACCTCGGCCCCAATCAGTCTAACAAATAATCAAGAAAGCCCTACGGCAACAATATCATATTAGCTCACAGAGCTAAAAATGTTATTAAGACCTTGTTCAAGTTTTTCATAACCTTATAAAAATGCTGAATAGCAAAAATACCATTTTAAAACTTAAATTTAGAATAAAATAAGCACAGAGTTATCAAAACAGTGATACCAATCCCTGAAGGACTCAAATAATTGGCACGAAGCCCAAACATGATAATTAGTCCAATTCATTTCAACAATTAGGTGTTATTATTTATTACGCGGGACGGACCAAGTCACAATCCCCAATGGTGCTCTACCCCACGCCCGTTATCCGGCGTGCAAGTCACCTCAACACAACACTAAGATGTGCAAGTCCGGGGTTTACTAACCTTCAGGACATCATTTATAAGTATTACCCACCTCGAACCGACGAAAGCTCATGCCCGCGACGCCTTAGCTCCTCGAACCGGCATCCACGCACATCAAAACTAGCACAAATCAGCACAAATATATCAAATTAGGCTAATGGAACATCATACAATCGAAAGAACTCGAAAAATATCAAAAATCACAAAATTTGCAAAACCCGAGCCCCGGGCCAACATCTCGAAAAATTTCGAAACTCATATTTCTAGAATCCTTGTCTTGCCACGAGTCCATACATATAAAATTTACCAAAATCGGAGTTCGATTGGCCTTTCAAAACCCAAATTTTCATTTTCAATATCTAGGCCACAATTCTTCACAATTTCTACCCAAATTCATAAAGATTGATGTTAATTCTACCATAAAATGATGTTTTTGAGTCAAGAAACTTACCTCCGATGAATACCCGATGATTTCCCAGCGTTTTCCCATGATTTCTTCTCTCTAGGGCTCAAAAATAGTGTTTTGGGTATATGAACCCATAAGCCCTCTGTTCTGCAATTAAACTCACTGCCTGGCCAATTCCTTCATCGCGTTCGCGACGTCTCTCACGCGAACGCGATGCCTTAACCCTCTTCTTCATCGCGAACGCGACACTCTTTCACGCGTCCGCGAAGGTCAACTTCCCAGCCTCCGGACATTTCCTCTACGCGAATGCGTAGTCTCTTACGCGAACGCGTGGCTTCGCCTAATCCTTTTTCGCGATCGCGGCCTGACTCCACGCGAACGCGATGCGTTCCAACTCTCTTATACGCGAACGCGTTACCATCCCTCGCGAACGCGATGGTCATCCTGCCCCAGCCTACGCGAACGCGGCATAGCCCTCGCGAACGCGAAGGCTTAAATTTCGCCCAGTGATCTGCAATTTACAGCAGACCATTTCTTGCTTCCAAGTGCCGGATGATGGTCCGGATTCACCCCGAGGCACCCGGGACCCCAACGAAAACCACCAACATACCCCAAAACACGATACGAACTCGTTCCAATCATAAAAACACCATCCTAAACATCAAAATCACCAATTACACACGGATTCAAGCCTAAGTTTCTTCAAAACTTCCAAATTACACATTCCATCAAAAACCCGACCAAACGACGTCCGAATGACCTAAAATTTTGCAGGCACATCCAAAATCACCTAATGGAGCTACTGCAACTGTCGAATTCCATTCCGACTCCCGGATCAAAATCTCACCTATCGATCGGATTTCGCCAAAATTCAACCTTAGCCAATTCAAGCCTATTTCTACACCGGATCTCCAAATTCAATTCCGATTGCTCTTCTAAGTCATAAATGATCCCTCGAAACTAGTCGAATCATCATAATCCAATTCCGAGCACTCTAACTCGATAGTCAACTCTAGGTTGACTTTCCATATTCAAACTTCCTTCAAACATGCTATTTGCTTCATTTTCAATTCAATTCACTCCTAACTCACCCGATAGGCTCTAACACTGATATAAAAGCATAAAACATGTAATTGCAACATGGCGGGGTGGTAAATTCCCGTAACGATGGGCCGGGTCGTTACATTCTCCCTAACTTAAACAAACGCTCGTCCTCGAGCGGACCCAGAGTTGTACTGGAAACAACTCAATAGCTGAATGACCTTACCAAGCTTATACTCGGGCGATCATACGTCACCCTATCTCACATAAGTCCGAAAACACCATATAGTCAAAATTTCACGGACCATCTGAACCATAAATCACATTGCACTTTCTGAAATCATAGGCCAAATGCAAATCCCATGCCTATACTCAGGATACACTCGAATCCACTGCAATAACCCATACTCACCACTCCGGTGAGATCATATGATGTATCAAACAACCCAATCACTCGAGACAATAGTCTCTAATCACACAATTTCCCATGATAACCAAATACCAACCGAAAAACCCTTTTTTATTAGATAGAGTCTTGTTCCAACACCTTCATATCATGCCCACGGCAACCGAACACGCGATATATCGAACCCATCTCTCGGGTCAACCATTCATGAATCCATTTCACTTTTAACCGATACCACAATAGGTTTCGGAGCCAAACCTCGATTTTTACCTTTCTAACAAGCTAAGATCCAATATGCTCGTATTCATTAATGACTCCAACGGTCATTTCGATTATAACACACCGCACTGGTGATAAGACACCTCAACACCGGCCTAAGCCACGACGAGCACGACATAGGCTCCAATAGAAACGTCTAAACACACTCGAATCATGACAGCTCAAATCATGATAACTGTCTCCAGCAAAAGAGCTGCAATTCAATTCCTCTGTGTCATCATAACATAGAACTGAGATCGCGTCTCGCATTATAGAAATAGAGTACCCGAATCCTCCTCGAGAGGTCATAACATCACGTGGCCTTGCCACGATTCGTGATTCTATCCCAACGTTATTACTCATGAAGCACCTCAAGCCACTAAGCTTAAAACGGTTAGCCACGCACATATCTAGGTCTTGAACCCAAGCAATCAACCTCACCCATGGTGAAACAATTAACGTATGCTATCAAATCCCTGAAAGGACACAACCGACGTGCCATTTGCCAAGCGATACTCAAAACGGACTTTTCCTCCGAAGTGGGGAAGTATTGTATACCCAGTAGCATATAACTAACTATATTTTCACAATATTTTGTTGCGGCGTGCAACCCGCTCCAATGACATACCCGTGGCGGCGTGCCACCCGATCTAGATACCATACCTGTGGCAGCGTGCCACCTGATCCACACGTAAATCTCGCAAAAAAAAAGGAAATGCATATCGAGTCGAATTTTCTCATTACAGCAAACATATATATATATATAGCCTCAAGCTCGGCCACATGAAACGCATCCGACAATGTTTCTCAATACTGGAACTGAATCAATGGTAGATACCTCTACACTAACATCCGCCACTAAGGCCCAACCAACAAAGCAATACCCACCAGCCGTCTGCTGGTCCTGAGGTACAACTACCCCGCTGGAGCATACTCTGATGCACTTTGCTACGCAATTTGTGCCATTTTCCGACATAGTCCATACCACATTAGTCTAGACGACCTGACTTATGTCAACCAGTCCGAAATAAGGTATCATAACCCAAATTCATCATATCAAGCTAAGAGAGAGCCACTAGGGCTTCCGATTTCCAATAATCACAAAACGGTGCCGATACACGCGATATACAACCACTGCATAGGCGGATTACGAGAACTTCTATCTCCAACACATATGTAACACATTAATCACTATAACTGGTTCCACACTCCATCGTACGAATACATAACGCACATCAAGCGTCCATTCATACCACGACAGCCATTCAGAAATTTCACTATGCCATCAACGACTCAGTTATTATAGTCGATCCAACAAGAGAATACCACCATACCACCGGATATCATCAGTTTACATTGCCTTGTCCTTTTTGGAACATATTCCCTGCCAAGTTAATAGAATAGCAGTACCATTTTCTTAAATCATCAGAAAGATAGATTCTTAATTCACCTGCAGCTGTCCGCGCTGCTCAATAATCTTTATTGACTTCCCATATATTATGCACTAATCTCAAAATCTTGAATATACCATTATCAACTTTCCATAACACATCGTGTATACCATATCACACTAAGACAACATGGAAATTCATATCCCTTTCCTCCGCCTCAACATCGGCGCACTCCACTAGTCAAGGACTTTCGTGATCCCATATAGAAGAAAACTCATTACACATTCCACGCTTCGCATACCGACAGGAGTATACTCATTTTCAAACCATGATAAAACACATCACAAACTATTTCTTCCCATTCATTGCATAAGTTTAACTGCCAGGACTGAGTCCTTATACCCATATCAAGTTACACAACTGCCAGCACTCAAGAGCTTTGTTGCAATGTCTGCAAGACTCATTACTTCAACCACATACCAGGAATCAATCGTATTCCTTTTTATACCATTCTGGTTTATTAACAAGTCGTTCCATTTACCCAGTTTCCTTTCTGATTCATCTCTAATTTCATATCAGTCTTTACTATAGTACCATAATACATCAACTCATGTTACCACACGAGACTCGTACACAAGACCACACGGTCTAAGACCCATAGGCCACTGAATACTCTCTCAATGTTTCCCAAAAGTACCACATTCTACCATACTTTATTTTGGAGAACTTTCTGCGATTTGAATTCGTTATCATTACCTTCCCATACGGTTACATAGAATCCCATCATTTACATAATATAACACAAGTCTTGATCTCTTCTAACGAAACCAACGTTTTTAGCCACATGCACAATCTTAAGACACGTGACTGTTACAAGTAAAATCTTAAACACCGTAAAACAAATTCTCGGGCGTCATTCACCCTCATTCAGCTGTAATTCAACTGTCTTATTGAACAGAACCACTCGTGCCTTGCTTGAACTCTGACATCGCAGAATATGACCACATACAACTACAATTAGCTATCTTTCCTTTCTATACACCGAACATTCTTTACCAACACAAGTTCACAACATCCTAGTATTTATTCTAATCTACGAAGCACCATAAGCCTTTATCAAAATTTCCCAACATACCTAGAGACAGAGCCAACACAGCACACGACAGTGCAATCAGATAATCAATAACAACCTCCCCAACTTAGCTCGAAGCCATTCATCAAAGCACTTTCAACCACTCATATCATTATTACTCAAGTGATGCCACAAAGTTCTAGTTAGATTAAACTCAAGTCATTTACAAGCTTCGGCGGAGATTCGAATCATCAGAAATATTAACTCTTTTGCAATTCTTGCATTCATTCACACACAACAGTTACGCCCCCTATTTAGGTGACAAAATCTTTTCTAAGTCCCAAATTTTCCAAAAATTTCGGCAGAGTTCCCTTTGTAAATTGGCCTATCCACCTGCCAGAGAATCACCAAAACCATCCTAGCAATACATTCACAACTCGACAAGACATCACAATGCATATCGACAACATTAGTCTCAATACTACACAAATCATATTATCATATTTGGTACATGAACATGCGTTGTACCTGCTCGAATCATAACACATATCAACTACCTTTCAATTACACATGAGAACCAATCCACCTATCTCGCCTCAATTTAGCATTTCAACAGAATACCTTCCACCAGGATACATATAGCATAATCATTTTAGTCTTCCTGAGTTTGAACTCGTTCCACTACACATAAGGCACTTATATTACTGAGCGCTCGATGCGTACACATACGTGCGGAAGGAATTTCAAAAGCATATCTCAAGCTGAATCAAGTACGCACGATAAGAATTCCAAGAAATGTGAAGTGTTTCCTAAAGGTTCGCAGCCTCCCGAGGATAAGTACAGGCGTCCCCGTACCGATCCACAAGACTCTACTAACCGGCTCAAGACTCACGAGGCCTAGTAAACCTAGGCTTTGATACCAACTTGTCACGACCCCAAATCCGGTCGTGATGGCGCCCAGCACACTGCTAGGCTAGCCCGACCAATCAACAATAACCACGGAGCCACAAGCTCACTTTATCCAATTTAAGCACAACAGTGATAGATATATTAAAAAAAGGGAACCAAGTCCCAACACGTGCCAACTCCCATAGACCGAAGGGTCAAGAGTCATGAGCCTCTACAGAGTATACAAAGTGCAAATAGTGAATATAACTGTGCACAAGTGTGGGATGATCAGAACAAAATACAGACAAACTGGAGAATCAGGTCCTGCGAACGCTGGCAGCTACCTCGACTGTCCAAAAGTACTCCCGAGCCGCAATAGAATCAGCTCCACTGTGATGTACCTGGATCTGCACACAAGGTGCAGGGAGTCGGGTGTGAGTACTTCCAACTCAGCAGTAATAAAAGTAAATAATGTTGAAGGGAAGAAAACCACGATAGACACAATCTCATGCTACACAATACGGAACTATCCTTTTATTCCTTTCCAGCATAAGTGAGTAGATCATTAAAAATCTCAATTTTTAGCTACTTTATCTCATAATAATATACCAATACCTAGATACAATCTCAAGCAGTGCAAGTCCGCACTCAAATCAGCCCATCGGGCTCAGCACTCCTTATTAATTTACACCAGGAGATCTGGTCAATAAGGCAACTAATGCATGTGTGCCAGTAATGTATGAGTGTTGAATGTTATGCCACGTAGTACACGTAAATCAATGTATGTATGCCATGCAATGCATATGACCGCTACGGCGTGTAGCCCGATCCAATTTGGGTACCCGTGCTCATTGTGGGGGTTCAGACTCCGGAGGGGCTCCTACAGCCCAAGCACAATATTAATATCACACCTGCTGCGGCGCGCAGCCCGATCCGTATACCACTGCGGCGTGCAGTCCGATCCATGCATGTGTATGCATATGCTCACATAAAATGTCATGCCCTAACATATAGACCTCGGCCCCAATCAGTCTAACAAATAATCAAGAAAGCCCTACGGCAACAATATCATATTAGCTCATAGCTAAAAATGTTATTAAGACCTTGTTCAAGTTTTTCATAACCTTATAAAACTGCTGAATAGCAAAAATACCATTTTAAAACATAAATTTAGAATAAAATAAGCACAGAGTTATCAAAACAGTGATACCAATCCCTGAAGGATTCAAATAATTGGCACGAAGCCCAAACATGATAATTAGTCCAATTCATTTCAACAATTAGGTGTTATTATTTATTACGCGGGACGGACCAAGTCACAATCCCCAATGGTGCTCTACCCTACGCCCGTTATCCGGCGTGCAAGTCACCTCAACACAGCACTAAGATGTGCAAGTCCGGGGTTTACTAACCCTCAGGACATCATTTACAAGTATTACCCACCTCGAACCGACGAAAGCTCATGCCTGCGACTCCTTAGCTCCTCGAACCGGCATCCACGCACGTCAAAACTAGCACAAATCAGTACAAATATATCAAATTAGGCTAATGGAACATCACACAATCGAAAGAACTCGAAAAATATCAAAAATCACAAAATTTGCAAAACCCGAGCCTCGGGCCCACATCTCGAAAAATTTCGAAACTCATATTTCCAGAATCCTCGTCTCGCCACGAGTCCATACATATAAAACTTACCAAAATCGGAGTTCGATTGGCCTTTCAAAACCCAAATTTTCGTTTTCAATATCTAGGCCACAATCCTTCACAATTTCTACCCAAATTCATGAAGATTGATGTTAATTCTACCATAAAATGATGTTTTTGAGTCAAGAAACTTACCTCCGATGAATACCCGATGATTTCCCAGCGTTTTCCCGTGATTTCTTCTCTCTAGGGCTCAAAAATGGTGTTTTGGGTATATGAACCCGTAAGCCCTCTGTTCTGCAATTAAACTCACTGCCTGGCCAATTCCTTCATCGCGTTCGCGACGTCTCTCACGCGAACGCGATGCCTTAACCCTCTTCTTCATCGCGAACGCGACACTCTTTCACGCGTCCGCGAAGGTCAACTTCCCAGCCTCCGGACTTTTCCTCTACGCGAACGCGTAGTCCCTCACGCGAACGCGTGGCTTCGCCTAATCCTTCTTCGCGATCGCGGCCTGACTCCACGCGAACGCGATGCGTTCCAACTCTCTTATACGCGAACGCGTTACCATCCCTCGCGAACGCGATGTTCTCCCGGCCCCAGCCTACGCGAACGCGGCATAGCCCTCGCGAACGCGAAGGCTTAAATTTCGCCCAGTGATCTGCAATTTACAGCAGACCATTTCTTGCTTCCAAGTGCCGGATGATGGTCCGGATTCACCCCGAGGCACCCGGGACCCCAACGAAAGCCACCAACATACCCCAAAACACGATACGAACTCGTTCCAATCATAAAAACACCATCCTAAACATCAAAATCACCAATTACACACGGATTCAAGCCTAAGTTTCTTCAAAACTTCCAAATTACACATTCCATCAAAAACCCGACCAAACGACGTCCGAATGATCTAAAATTTTGCAGGCACATCCAAAATCACCTAATGGAGCTACTGCAACTGTCGGAATTCCATTTCGACTCCCGGATCAAAATCTCACCTATCGATCGGATTTCGCCAAAATTCAACCTTAGCCAATTCAAGCCTATTTCTACACCGGATCTCCAAATTCAATTCAAATTGCTCTCCTAAGTCATAAATGATCCCTCGAAACTTGTCGAATCATTAGAATCCAATTCCGAGCACTCTAACTCGATAGTCAACTCTAGGTTGACTTTCCATATTCAAACTTCCTTCAAACATGCTATTTGCTTCATTTTCAATTCAATTCACTCCTAACTCACCCGATAGGCTCTAACACTGATATAAAAGCATAAAACATATAATTGCAACATGACGGGGTGGTAAATTCCCGTAACGACGGGCCGGGTCGTTACATTATATCACGACCCTAGTTCACCAATCGTGAACATGTCGTGATGGCACCCAATCTCCACGACTAGGTAAGCCTAACACATTGCGGAATATACAAGCTTATGAACATTTAATAAGAATTAGCGAGAATGAGATAAAAAGGAATGTAATCCGTGCCGCTTGGCACATACACCCGTCAAATACACTGTATGAAAACACTACCAAGACCCGGAATCCCACGGGTAACACAGACTAAAAGAGAACATACAACTGTAGCTCTATGTATAAAGAGTATCTAACAACGGAATGAAGGAAAAACATCTACTAGCACTAGAATAGAAGGAAGGCCTCCGGATCCGCGGACGTAGCGGATCATACCTCGAGGTCTCCCAAAACGTTGCTGAATCACCTGCTGTGAGCTTGCCCTGATGTACCTGGATCTGCACAATAAAAGTGTGCAGAAGAGTAGCATGAGTACACCACGGCGGTACTCAGTAAGTGCCAAGCCTAACCTTGATGGAGTAGTGACGAGGAAGGTCAGGGCCCTACTGAGAGAAAACAGTTACAAAATGATAATGATAATAATACGCAGTTTAAATGATAATAATTCCGAAATAACAACAATAAAACGATTACTACAGCCGTCTACAATTAAGCTAACAACAAGTAACAAAATTCAATTAACAAGTTCAGGACCTGTGGGAATTGAACCCGTAGTCCCACTCTATAATCAATAGTCCAGGAGCTACGGGAATTTAACCCGCAATCCCAATAACGGTATCTCTGGGTCTCCGGGAATCGAACCCGCAGCCCGTGTCTCAATACCTCAGGGTGTATCTCAATGATCTCAGGATCTCCGGGAATCGAACCCGTAGTCCGTATCGCAGCATCTCAGGATGTGTATCAATATCTCAGTATCTCCGGGAATCGAACCCGCAGTCCGTATTTCAATAATATATCCATAAACTCCGGCTCTCCGAGAATCGAACCCGCAACCCTTGGATCTCCGGGAATTGAACTCGCAGTCCACCAACACAACAAATAAAGAAAACGCACACAGAAAACATAATATGCTTAACTACAACTTCAGCGAGGACTAGTGCCAACCATTATCAAGAAGTTCAAGTAGGACAATTAGGCAATTAGACAGATAAATCCTACCTAATCATGCTTCCCTAACGAATACCAGGTAAATGTCACAATTTAATAAATTAAGAACAAGAATATCACGAATTGGACAATTCAAGTAAAGTGAGTTACAACAACTAGCGCATGTACACGTCTGTCATCTCGCATACAAGGCATTTAAACTATCACATAATATCCTAGGGGTAAAGGTTCCCCCACACGAGGTTAGACAAGCCACTTACCTCGACTCCGGTACAAAACCGCTAAGAGACAACTCCCTTGCCGCGAATGTCGGCCTCGACAGGTGTAGTATCTGATAAAAATCAATAGAATCACATTAAAATAGGCCAATTGGGCATTACCCAATCAAAACAACTCAAAATACACCAAAACCCACAAGTTGCCAAAACCCGACTTCCGGTACACTTCTCGAAAAATTACGGAAGTTATATATTCAGGTTCCTTATCTCAACACGAGTCCATGCATATAAAATTTATCGAAATCGGACTTCATTTGCCCATTCAAATCGAAGGTTTTCTAAAATTTAGGCCTAGGGCTCAAACCGTCCATTAATCCTGCATTAACAGTGAAATTGTGACGACCCAAAGGGTCATCACTTATTTTATTAATCATTTCGAGCTTCTGAGGCCTTGAAAACCTCATTCCATGTTGCCTCGATTTACGTGCTCGATCCGAGCATGTAGCCGGAAAGATTTGTGATAGAAAATATGAATTCTATGAGAAATTTGGATAAAAATGATATTAATATTGATATGGTTGACTTCGGTCAACATTTTTGGTAAACGGACCCGGACCGAGATTGGATGGTCCCGAAAAGTCCGTAGGAAAATATGGGACTTGGACATGCGTCCGGAGTCGAATTCTGAGGCCTAGAGCCCAAGTTATGAATTTGTCTATGAAATTGTTTTTGATGTAATTGTTAAAGGCAATGAATTAATTGACCTTGGTATCGGGCTCGTATTTTGGTTCCGACACCCGGTACAAGTCTTAAATATTATATATGTGATTTCTGTAAAGTTTGGTGACATTCGGATATCGTTTGAGATGTTTTGGACCTTGAGTTCCAAGTTTGAAAGTTTTGAAAACCAAAAGTATAAAAATCATGAATTTGAGGTTTGATTTGATGAAAACGATGTGATATTGGCGATGTGATCGCACGAACAAGTTCATAATGTGTTTTTGAGGTTGTGTACATGTTTGGTTTGGAGCCCGGGGGCTCGGGTAAGGATTTGATAGGCCGTTGGATTAAATTCTGAATTTTTGCACTACTGGTTTTTCACCCAGCTGTTGGCTTCGCAAGTGCGAAGCATTTCTCGCAATTGCGAAGGGGGCAGATCAAGGTAGGGCTTGCAAATGCGAACCCTGATCGCAAATGCGAAGCCCCTCATGACCCAGCCTTGTTCGCAAATGCGAACAATTGTTCGCAAATGCGAACATCCCCTTGTTCTGCCTAAGTTCGCAAATGCGAATCATAGTTCACAAATGCGAACATTCCCAAATCCAGCCTTGTTCGCAAATGCGAACAATAGTTTGCAAATGCGAACAATTCCCTTTACTGCCTGTGTTCGCAAATGCGAACATTAGTTCGCAAATGCGAACACTCCCCTTTCTTGCCAGTGTTCGCAAATGCGAACAAAAGTTCGCAAATGCGAACTTCCCAGCCTTAGCTTATTTTTCAAACTCCAGAAATTGGTCGGGGTTCGCAATTGCGAACCCATGTTCGCAAATGCGAACACGGAGACCTGTAAAACACGATTTTCAATTCATTTCTTCACTTTTTACAAAATAAAAACACCCATTTGCGATTCTTCACGGATTTCTTCTTCTTCAAAACAATTGTAAGTCAATTTTTACTTAATTCTTTCAATTCCTAACATCATTAAACATGTTTTTCAATAGAAATCAAAGGTTTTCATGGTAGAATTTCTTGTTTTTGATAGAATATAGGGTTTTTCATAAATTGGGAAATTGGACCTCGAATTGAGGTCCGATTTTGAAACAAATCATATACTTGAACTCGTAGGGGGATGGGTGACCGGATTTTGGTCCGAACCCCGAGTTCCGACCATGTGGGCCCGGGGTCAAAATTCACTATTCTGGGCAGAATGTTGTAAAAGTTGTAATTGGTCTTAGGAATTAGTTTGTGAGTAGTATTGATGATATTAAATCAATTGTGTATAGGTACGATTGGATTGGAGCCAAATTTGAAAGAAAAAGACATTGCCACGGATTGAATTGTTCATAAACATTCGAGGTAAGTGTTTGTTCTATCCTAGCTTGAGGGAATAGGATTATGTGCTATGTGTTATGTGATCGAGTGTGGTGTATGGGCTGTGGTGACGAGCATCCATACACTGGCGTCTAGTATGACCGTGAGTCGTTGATAATGCTTGTTGTGAGACATAATTGCAGATAAATTGTTGAACCTTTGTCGGATTGTAGAATTGTTATTGTTCTCCCTTGTCGGGACTTGTTGTGAAGATGATTATTGATTCCCCTTGTTGGGACGGTTTATGAATTACTGTTTCATTCTTTGCCCTTAACTGTGATTGTTATTTGGGTGAGGAAGAGTGATAATGCACGAAGGGTGATGCCGTGCCTTGATTTATTATTTATGCACGAAGGTTAATGCAGTGCCATGTTTTACTATTTATGCACGAAGGTTAATGTCGTACCATGTTTTATTGATTATGCACGAAGGATCATGCCGTGCCCTGTTATTGAACCATGTACGAAGGATTATGCCGTACTATGGATGTGAGGATGAGAGTAAAAGCACGAAGGGTGATGCCGTGCACTTTATTTGCTTATTTGGTGAGGATGAGAGTAAAAGCACGAAGGGTGATGCCGTGCAACTATTTGCCATTTCTTGACTTGATATTACTTGTTTTTCCATTATATTTTATTTGGGTGATGCCGTGCAACTATTTGCCATTCCCTGACTTGATATTACTTGTTTTTCCATTATATTTTATTTGGGTAATGCCGTGCAACTATTTGTCATTCCCTGACTTGATATTACTTGTTTTTCCATTATATTTTATTTGGGTGATGCCGTGCAACTATTTGCCATTCCCTGACTTGATATTACTTGTTTTTCCATTATATTTTATTTGGGTGATGCCGTGCAACTACTTGCTATTCCTTGACTTGATATTACTTGTGTTTCCATTATACTTTGTTTTCCTTGTGAACTTATTAACTATTGTTAATTGTTGAGTTCTTTTGAGATATTCCTTATTGTGTTATTACTTGGTTAATTCTTGTTAATTGTGGTAATATATATATTAAAGAATTGGGATCGTGTGGCGCGCCGACCACTTTTATGATAAGAAATGGGATCGTGTGGCACGCCGACCACAAAGTGATTTGAATCTTGGCATTGGCCATAGTTGCCGGTAGCCTATTGATATATTTGGGAGCGGGTGGTACGCCTACCACGAGATAAGAAAAGAAAAATAAAGAATTGAGACATGAAAGTAAGACTTAATTCTGTTGATTAGATTAATCTGGATATTATGAGTTATTGGTTGTTATTGCAGAGCAGAGTATTTCCTTATAAATGTTTATGTACATATATATATATATATATATATATATATATATATATATATATATATATTGCAACTGCACAGGTTTATGTGGGTGTCTGGTCTTAGGCTTGTCACTACTTCGCCGGGATAGGCCAGGCACTTACCAGCACATGGGGTCGGTTGTGCTGATACTACACTTCTGTGCGTTTTTGCACAGGTCCAGGTTACGATCAGGAGCAGCAGCAGTAAATCGATTGCATGGGAGTTGATCACATTTGAGACCGAGGTAGCTTGCAGACGTCCGCAGGCCCGGCGTCTCTCTCTTTATTTATGTTACTAGCTGTAGTCTCTTTGTTCCGAGACAAACAGAATTATGTTATATTTCTTTCAAACTTTTATGTGTAGTATTCAGTAGTAGTTCGTGAGTTGGTGACTCCACGTCTTGGGTAGAGGATTTCAGTATGATTTTCATCTTGTAATTAGTTATTTCTATTTCGATAAAGTATTCCGCATTTATTTAATTAAAATTGTGTTAAAAACAGGATAGTATGAATACGGTGGCTTGCCTAGCTACCACGAGTAGGCGCCATCACGATCCCGATGTTGGGGGAAAATCCGGGTCGTGACAAGTTGGTATCAGAGCTCTAGGTTACATAGGTCTCACCACTCACGAACAAGCTTAGTAGAGTTTGAGAGGTAAGTACAGAGACGTCTGTACTTGTCCTCCGGAGTCTATTGAGTTAGGAAAAAGTTTCTCATTTGTTCTTTCTTATCGTGCGAATTTGTTCTTCAAAATGTTAAGTTGAACTTCTACTCTTGTCTTCCCACGAACGGCGAAGGCATGTACAGCTTCTTCAGCCAACTATGGCACATGCTGGTGATAGATCAACTATGCCTTCAAAAGTTTTACGGAGGACGGATATGTTTCACCAAACTTTTCCCTACCACCTTTAGCGGTGCATCTTTTGAGAAACCACAAGATCGTGCTTGACCGCTGTTATGAGGAATTACAGAACATGGGAATAGTCAAATGTGAGGGGGTCTATTTTACTGTGCTACGGAGGGCAAACAGAAGTAGTGGGAAGATAATGTATTTACCATACCAGTTATGGTCCCAACGGAAGATGCAATTATATCAGGAGATCACCTAATAAATCGTGTTAGGTTTCAACGGACCTTGACGTCCGGTCGATGTGTTGGAGTTGTGAAGGACAAATATGGTGAGTTATTGGACTGTATATATATGGTATGGAAAGGTCCTCTAAATAATTTGTACATATTTAAGGTTGGTTCCTTTCATGGGGTAAGAAATCACCCCAGAGAATAACGAAGAGTTTGTGAGTAAACGGGGTAGCTCAGCAGTGTTAAGCCAACATAGCAAAAGAGGAAATTGGCCATGAATGTTTGTGACAAGCTTACCAAGAGGGCAAGCCGGCCAATGCAACGCTATCTACTAAACTCTATTTTTAGAAAATGTTATGAAGACGTCACCCCGAGATTCTCCGCAATATGTAGTATATGCGATCTGAACGGTTGTACCAGGTCACAATGACCTGTGTCCGAATATATATTGTCATGAACAACAAGTTAACTGAGCCTTAAAGGAATTGTTGTGAATGTGGAATTTTGGAGAAATATAATTTTAGGAAAGCACTCAGGCTACGCGCTCCATTGCAGTTAATATTTATCCTACATGGCCAGCCAGATGTATAGGTCAGGATGTTAGAGGTGGAGGTGAAAATCCTAGAGGTGGAGACCCAGCCAGTGATATAATTTTTATGATACGAGGGAGGTCACTACACCAGATGTGGTCATCATACGTATAATTCAGATTGTTATAGACAGAATAATTTTCCCTTAGTTTGATTTGGTTTTTGAAAGAAAATTTGGGCGAGTCTGTTTAACATGCTCCATTCATGAGCGAGCATCGTAATCATACTACTTAGGGAAATACTCCCGTTGAGATATTACATGAGGATAGACATCCCTATTATTAGGTGTTAGTCACTAAATATCCATAAGGCTAAGAGTGACTTTATATTACTTATTACAGTGGGTTTTGATACAATTCTCGGAATAACTAATTTTAATCGTTAATTGTGTGCCCTATTAGTATGAGGGTTCATTTTATGTCGTGATTATTTTTGAAGGACAATTATTGAAAGGATGAAAGAAAGGAAATGAAAAATTTCAGATGATATGATGTGCAAGCACTGTGATTCAGAGTTGAGGATGAGATCCTCCAATTTTTGGCATAATGTGAAATATTTCTAAGCCAAGCTTCAAGCTGCGGTGGATATCATATGAGGACTGGGTCCTGGTAGTAAGATTTTATGTGTTTAAAATTCTTCTTTTATGAATTAATATTTTCGTATTGCATTCGTAAATAAGAGTCATGTCCGTTAGGACTATTTGACAATTCTTGTATAGTTTCTATTCATATTTAGCCATTTCTATTTTGAAACCGTTGAGCTTAGCCTTTGAGACGAGCACCGGGTAAGGATAAATATGACGCATTAATTCGGGAAAATAATCACGAGGTCACCATACCTCATTGTGAGTAAAGTGGGAGTTTTGGAATAAGATATTTGATAACGGGGTTAATTGACAATGTTGTAATTTAAGAACAACTCTTATGGCCAGACTTCAGAGTCATGGATATGTGCATACGCATGAGGTGTTCGTGCCTTATTTAGACTTGTTCGTTGTAGTCTTCATTGTTTCCATATTGACATACTCCTGCAGTCATGAGGAGCATGCGCAACATCTCAGAGTGACTTTGCAGACTCTGAAAGGTAGCCAACTATATGCAAAAATTTCGAAGTGTGAATTTTGGCTAAGTTCAGTTGCATTCCTGGGTCATATTGTGACGGCAGCAGGTATTCAGGTTGATCCGAAGAAGATTGAGGCAGTCAAGGACTGACCTAGACTAACATCAGCCAGAGAGATTTGGAGTTTCTTGGGATTAGCGGGTTATTATCGGCGAGGGGTTTTCATCTATTGCAACCCCACTGACCAGATTGACCCAGAAGGGTGTCCAGTTCCAGTGGTCAGAGGAGTGTGAGGCGAGCTTTCAGAAGCTCAAGACAGCCTTGACCACCGCGCCGGTGTTGATACTACCTACGGGTGCAGGGCCTTATACAGTTTATTGTGACGCATCTCGTACAGGACTTGGAGTGGTATTGATGCAGGATGGTAAGGTTATCGCTTGTGCTTTGAGGCAGTTGAAGATGCATGAAAAGAATTACCCAGTGCATGATCTAGAATTGGCGGCGATTATTCACGCATTGAAGATCTGGAGGCATTATTTGTATGGTGTAGTATGTGAAGTATACACCGATCATAAGAGTCTTCAGTATTTGATTAAACGAAAGAGTTGAATTTGAGGCAGAGAAGGTGGCTGGAATTGCGGAAAGATTACGATGTCACCTTTTTATATCATCAGGGAAAAAGCAAACGTGGTGGCTGACGCTTTGGGTCGGAAGTCAGCCAGTATGAGCAGTCTTGCTTATATTTCAGTCAATCAGACGCCAATTGCTTTGGATGTTCAGTCATTGGCCAATCAATTTGTGAGGGACACGGTTCAGACGGATGGCCAGTCCGAGAGGACTATTCAGATTCTAGAGGACATGCTTTGAGCCTGTGTTATTGATTTCGGAGGCTCGTGGGACCAGTTTCTGCCATTAGCAGAGTTCGCCTACAATAACAGTTACCAGTCTAGCATCCGGATGGCTCCGTATGAGGCGTTGTATGGTAGGCGATGTCGATCACCAGTTGGATGGTTTGAACCGGGAGAGGCTCGGTTGCTGGGTACAGACTTAGTTCAGGAGGCCTTGGATAAGGTCAAGACTATTCAGGAGAGATTGCGTTCAGCTCAGTCCAGGCAGAAGACTTATGCGGATCGTAAGATTCGAGATGTAGATTTCATGGTTGGTGAACGAGTATTGCTCCGAGTGTCGCCTATGAAGGGCGTGATGAGGTTCGGGAAGAAGGGCAAGCTCAACCCTAGGTATATTGGTCCATTTGAGATTCTAGACAGAGTGGGAGGGGTGGCTTACAGATTAGCTTTGCCGCCTAGCTTATCAGCCGTGCATCCAATTTTTCACGTATCTATGCTTCGGAGATACCACGGCGATCCCACACATGTGTTAGACTTCAGTACTGTCCAATTGGACAATGATCTATCTTACGAGGAGGCACCGGTGGCCATTCTAGACCGGCAGGTTCGACAGTTGAGGTCGAAGAGTTATCCTTCTGTGCGTGTTCAGTGGAGAGGTCAGCCTCCTGAGGCATCGACCTGGGAGTCCGAGTCCGATATGCGGAGCCGCTACCCACACTTGTTTCCTGACTCGGGTACTTCTTTCTTTTGTCCGTTCGAGGACGAACGATTGTTTTAGAGGTGGAGATTGTGACGACCCAAAGGGTCATCACTTATTTTATTAATCATTTCGAGCTTCTGAGGCCTTGGAAACCTCATTCCATGTTGCCTCGATTTACGTGCTCGATCCGAGCATGTAGCCGGAAAGATTTGTGATAGAAAATATGAATTCTATGAGAAATTTGGATAAAAATGATATTAATATTAATATGGTTGACTTCGGTCAACATTTTTGGTAAACGGACCCGGACCCGAGATTGGATGGTCCCGAAAAGTCCGTAGGAAAATATGGGACTTGGTCATGCGTCCGGAGTCGAATTCTAAGGCCTAGAGCCCAAGTTATGAAT
The DNA here is from genome assembly GCA_032618575.1 of Nicotiana noctiflora. NCBI lineage: Eukaryota > Viridiplantae > Streptophyta > Magnoliopsida > Solanales > Solanaceae > Nicotiana > Nicotiana noctiflora. Next base: position 34,899 of record JASVEL010000961.1, read on the forward strand.
TTTTCTATGAAATTGTTTTTGATGTAATTGTTAAAGGAAATGAATTAATTGACCTTGGTATCGGGCTCGTATTTGGGTTCCGACGCCCGGTACAAGTCTTAAATATTATATATGTGATTTCTGTAAAGTTTGGTGACATTCGGATATCGTTTGAGATGTTTTGGACCTTGAGTTCCAAGTTTGAAAGTTTTGAAAACCAAAAGTATAAAAATCATGAATTTGAGGCTTGATTTGATGAAAACGATGTGATATTGGCGATGTGATCGCACGAACAAGTTCATAATGTGTTTTTGAGGTTGTGTACATGTTTGGTTGGGAGCCCGGGGGGCTCGGGTAAGGATTTGATAGGCCGTTGGATTAAATTTTGAATTTTTGCACTGTTGGTTTTTCACCCAGCTGTTGGCTTCGCAATTGCGAAGCATTTCTCGCAATTGTGAAGGGGGAAGATCAAGGCAGGGCTCGCAAATGCGAACCCTGATCGCAAATGCGAAGCCCTTCATGACCCAGCCTTGTTCGCAAATGCGAACATCCCCTTGTTCTGCCTATGTTCGCAAATGTGAACCATAGTTGGCAAATGTGAACATTCCCAAATCCAGCCTTGTTCGCAAATGCGAACAATTCCCTTTACTGCCTGTGTTCGCAAATGCGAACATTAGTTCGCAAATGCGAACACCCCTTTGTCTGCCAGTGATCGCAAATGCGAACAAATGTTCGCAAATGCGAACTTCCCGACCTTAGCTTATTTTTCAAACTCCAGAAATTGGTCGGGGTTCGCAATTGCGAACCCATGTTCGCAAATGCGAACACAGAGACCTGTAAAACACGATTTTCAATTCATTTCTTCACTTTTTACAAAATCAAAAACACCCATTTGCGATTCTTCACGGATTTCTTCTTCTTCAAAACAATTGTAAGTCAATTTTTACTTAATTCTTTCAATTCCTAACATCATTAAACATGTTTTTCAATAGAAATCAAAGGTTTTCATGGTAGAATTTCTTGTTTTTGATAGAATATAGGGTTTTTCATAAATTGGGAAATTGGACCTCGAATTGAGGTCCGATTTTGAAACAAATCATATACTTGAACTCGTAGGGGGATGGGTGATCGGATTTTGGTCCGAACCCCGAGTTCCGACCATGTGGGCCCGGGGTCGAAATTCACTATTCCGGGCAGAATGTTGTAAAAGTTGTAATTGGTCTTAGGAATTAGTTTGTGAGTAGTATTGATGATATTAAATCAATTGTGTATAGGTACGATTGGATTGGAGCCAAATTTGAAAGAAAAAGACATTGCCACGGATTGAATTGTTCATAAACATTCGAGGTAAGTGTTTGTTCTATCCTAGCTTGAGGGAATAGGATTATGTGCTATGTGTTATGTGATCGAGTGTGGTGTATGGGCTGTGGTGACGAGCATCCATACACTGGCGTCTAGTATGACCGTGAGTCGTTGATAATGCTTGTTGTGAGACATAATTGCAGATAAATTGTTGAACCTTTGTCGGATTGTAGAATTGTTATTGTTCTCCCTTGTCCGGACTTGTTGTGAAGATGATTATTGATTTCCCTTGTTGGGCTATGAATTACTGTTTCATTCTTTGCCCTTAACTGTGATTGTTATTTGGGTGAGGAAGAGTGATAATGCACGAAGGGTGATGCCGTGCCTTGATTTATTATTTATGCACGAAGGTTAATGCAGTGCCATGTTTTACTATTTATGCACGAAGGTTAATGTCGTACCATGTTTTATTGATTATGCACGAAGGATCATGCCGTGCCCTGTTATTGAACCATGTACGAAGGATTATGCCGTACTATGGATGTGAGGATGAGAGTAAAAGCACGAAGGGTGATGCCGTGCACTTTATTTGCTTATTTGGCGAGGATGAGAGTAAAAGCACGAAGGGTGATGTCGTGCAACTATTTGCCATTCCCTGACTTGATATTACTTGTTTTTCCATTATATTTTATTTGGGTGATGCCGTGCAACTATTTGCCATTCCCTGACTTGATATTACTTGTTTTTCCATTATATTTTATTTGGGTAATGCCGTGCAACTATTTGTCATTCCCTGACTTGATATTACTTGTTTTTCCATTATATTTTATTTGGGTGATGCCGTGCAACTATTTGCCATTCCCTGACTTGATATTACTTGTTTTTCCATTATATTTTATTTGGGTGATGCCGTGCAACTACTTGCTATTCCTTGACTTGATATTACTTGTGTTTCCATTATACTTTGTTTTCCTTGTGAACTTATTAACTATTGTTAATTGTTGAGTTCTTTTGAGATATTCCTTATTGTGTTATTACTTGGTTAATTCTTGTTAATTGTGGTAATATATATATTAAAGAATTGGGATCGTGTGGCGCGCCGACCACTTTTATGATAAGAAATGGGATCGTGTGGCACGCCGACCACAAAGTGATTTGAATCTTGGCATTGGCCATAGTTGCCGGTAGCCTATTGATATATTTGGGAGCGGGTGGTACGCCTACCACGAGATAAGAAAAGAAAAATAAAGAATTGAGACATGAAAGTAAGACTTAATTCTGTTGATTAGATTAATCTGGATATTATGAGTTATTGGCTGTTATTGCAGAGCAGAGTATTTCCTTATAAATGTTTATGTACATATATATATATATATATATATATATATATATATATATATTGCAACTGCACAGGTTTATGTGGGTGTCTGGTCTTAGGCTTGTCACTACTTCGCCGGGATAGGCCAGGCACTTACCAGCACATGGGGTCGGATGTGTTGATACTACACTTCAATAGGCTACCGATCAGGTCCAGGTTACGATCAGGAGCAGCAGCAGTAAATCGATTGCATGGGAGTTGATCACATTTGAGACCGAGGTAGCTTGCAGACGTCCGCAGGCTCGGCGTCTCTCTCTTTATTTATGTTACTAGATGTAGTCTCTTTGTTCCGAGACAAACAGAATTATGTTATATTTCTTTCAAACTTTTATGTGTAGTATTCGGTAGTAGTTCGTGAGTTGGTGACTCCACGTCTTGGGTAGAGGATTTCAGTATGATTTTCATCTTGTAATTAGTTATTTCTATTTTGATAAAGTATTCCGCATTTATTTAATTAAAATTGTGTTAAAAACAGGATAGTATGAATACAGTGGCTTGCCTAGCTACCACGAGTAGGCGCCATCACGATCCCGATGTTGGGGGAAAATCCGGGTCGTGACAAGTTGGTATCAGAGCTCTAGGTTACATAGGTCTCACCACTCATGAACAAGCTTAGTAGAGTTTGAGAGGTAAGTATGGAGACGTCTGTACTTATCCTCCAGAGTCTATTGAGTTAGGAAAAAGTTTCTCATTTGTTCTTTCTTATCGTGCGAATTTGTTCTTCAAAATGTTAAGTTGAACTTCTACTCTTGTCTTCCCACGAACGGCGAAGGCATGTACAGCTTCTTCAGCCAACTATGGCACATGCTGGTGATAGATCAACTATGCCTTCAAAAGTTTTACGGAGGACGGATATGTTTCACCAAACTTTTCCCTACCACCTTTAGCGGTGCATCTTTTGAGAAACCACAAGATCGTGCTTGACCGCTGTTATGAGGAATTACAGAACATGGGAATAGTCAAATGTGAGGGGGTCTATTTTACTGTGCTACGGAGGGCAAACAGAAGTAGTGGGAAGATAATGTATTTACCACACCAGTTATGGTCCCAACGGAAGATGCAATTATATCAGGAGATCACCTAATAAATCGTGTTAGGTTTCAACGGACCTTGACGTCCGGTCGATGTGTTGGAGTTGTGAAGGACAAATATGGTGAGTTATTGGACTGTATATATATGGTATGGAAAGGTCCTCTAAATAATTTGTACATATTTAAGGTTGGTTCCTTTCATGGGGTAAGAAATCACCCCAGAGAATAACAAAGAGTTTGTGAGTAAACGGGGTAGCTCAGCAGTGTTAAGCCAACATAGCAAAAGAGGAAATTGGCCATGAATGTTTGTGACAAGCTTACCAAGAGGGCAAGCCGGCCAATGCAACGCTATCTACTAAACTCTATTTTTAGAAAATGTTATGAAGACGTCACCCCGAGATTCTCTGCAATATGTAGTATATGCGATCTGAACGGTTGTACCAGGTCACAATGACTGTGTCTGAATATATATTGTCATGATAAATAAGTTAACTGAGCCTTAAAGAAATTGTCGTGAATGTGGAATTTTGGAGAAATATAATTTTAGGAAAGCACTCAGGCTACACGCTCCATTGCAGTTAATATTTATCCTACATGGCCAGCCAGATGTAGAGGTCAGGATGTTAGAGGTGGAGGTGAAAATCCTAGAGGTGGAGACCCAACCATTGATATAATTTTTATGGTATGAGGGAGGTCACTACACCAGATGGTGTCATCACGTGTATAATTCAGATTGTTATAAACAGAATAATTTTCCCTTAATTTGATTTGGTTTTTGAAAGAAAATTTAGGCGAGTCTGTTTAACATGCTCCATTCATGAGCGAGCATCGTAATCATACTACTTAGGGAAATACTCCCGTTGAGATATTACATGAGGATAGACATCCCTATTATTAGGTGTTAGTCACTAAATATCCATAAGGCTAAGAGTGACTTTATATTACTTATTACAGAGGGTTTTGATACAATTCTCGGAATAACTAATTTTAATCGTTAATTGTGTGCCCTATTAGTATGAGGGTTCATTTTATGTCGTGATTATTTTTGAAGGACAATTATTGAAAGGATGAAAGAAAGGAAATGAAAAATTTCAGATGATATGATGTGCAAGCACTGTGATTCAGAGTTGAGGATGAGATCCTCCAATTTTTGGCATAATGTGAAATATTTCTAAGCTGAGCTTAAAGCTGCGATGGATACCATATGAGGACTGGGTCCTGGTAGTAAGATTTTATGTGTTTAAAATTCTTCTTTTATGAATTAATATTTTCGTATTGCATTCGTAAATAAGAGTCATGTCCGTTAGGACTATTTGACAATTCTTGTATAGTTTCTATTCATATTTAGCCATTTCTATTTTGAAACCGTTGAGCTTAGCCTTTGAGACGAGCACCGGGTAAGGATAAATATGACGCATTAATTCGGGAAAATAATCACGAGGTCACCATACCTCATTGTGAGTAAAGTGGGAGTTTTGGAATAAGATATTTGATAACGGGGTTAATTGACAATGTTGTAATTTAAGAACAACTCTTATGGCCAGACTTCAGAGTCATGGATATGTGCATACGCATGAGGTGTTCGTGCCTTATTTAGACTTGTTCGTTGTAGTCTTCATTGTTTCCATATTGACATACTCCTGCAGTCATGAGGAGCATGCGCAACATCTCGGAGTGACTTTGCAGACTCTGAAAGATAGCCAACTATATGCAAAAATTTTGAAGTGTGAATTTTGGCTAAGTTCAGTTGCATTCCTGGGTCATATTGTGACGGTAGCAGGTATTCAGGTTGATCCGAAGAAGATTGAGGCAGTCAAGGACTGACCTAGACTGACATCGGCCACAGAGATTTGGAGTTTCTTGGGATTAGCGGGTTATTATCGGCGATTCGTGGAGGGGTTTTCATCTATTGCAACCCCACTGACCAGATTGACACAGAAAGGTGTTCAATTTGAGTGGTCAGAGGAGTGTGAAGCGAGCTTTTAGAAGCTCAAGACAGCCTTGACCACCGCGCCAGTGTTGATACTACCTACGGGTGCAGAGCCTTATACAGTTTATTGTGACGCATCTCGTACAGGACTTGGAGTGGTATTGATGCAGGATGGTAAGGTTATCGCTTATGCTTCGAGGCAGTTAAAAATACATGAGAAGAATTATCTAGTACATGATCTCGAGTTAGCAGCAGTGGTGCATGCCATTGAAGATCTGGAGGCATTATTTGTATGGTGTAGTATGTGAAGTATACACCGATCATAAGAGTCTTCAGTATTTGTTTAAACAAAAGAGTTGAATTTGAGGCAGAGAAGGTGGCTGGTATTGCGGAAAGATTATGATGTCACCTTTTTATATCATCGGGGAAAAAGCAAACGTGGTGGCTGACGCTTTGAGTAGGAAGTCAGCCAGTATGAGCAGTCTTGCTTATATTTCAGTCAATCAGACGCCAATTGCTTTGGATGTTCAGTCATTGGCCAATCAATTTGTGAGGGACACGGTTCAGCGAGGAGGTGCTAAACAGGTCACCTTAGATGCTAATGGGATCCTAAGATATGCTTCGAGCCTGTGTTATTGATTTCAGAGGTTCGTGGGACCAGTTTCTGCCATTAGCAGAGTTCGCCTACAATAACAGTTACCAGTCTAGCATCCAGATGGCTCCGTATGAGGCGTTGTATGGTAGGCGATGTCGATCACCGGTTGGATGGTTTGAACCGGGAGAGGCTCGGTTGTTGGGTACAGACTTAGTTCAGGAGGCCTTGGATAAGGTCAAGACTATTCAGGAGAGATTGCGTTCAGCTCAGTCCAGGCAGAAGACTTATGCGGATCGTAAGATTCGAGATGTAGATTTCATGGTTGGTGAACGAGTATTGCTCCGAGTGTCGCCTATGAAGGGCGTGATGAGGTTCGGGAAGAAGGGCAAGCTCAACCCTAGGTATATTGGTCCATTTGAGATTCTAGACAGAGTGGGAGGGGTGGCTTACAGATTAGCTTTGCCGCCTAGCTTATCAGCCGTGCATCCAATTTTTCACGTATCTATGCTTCGGAGATACCACAGCGATCCCACACATATGTTAGACTTCAGTACTGTCCAATTGGACAATGATCTATCTTACAAGGAGGCACCGATGGCCATTCTAGACCGGCAGGTTCGACAGTTAAGGTCGAAGAGTTATCCTTCTGTAAGTGTTCAGTGGAGAGGTCAGCCTCCTGAGGCATCGACCTGGGAGTCCGAGTCTGATATGCGGAGCCGCTACCCACACTTGTTTCCTGACTCAAGTACTTCTTTCTTTTGTCCGTTCGAGGACGAACGATTGTTTTAGAGGTGGAGATTGTGACGACCCAAAGGGTCATCACTTATTTTATTAATCATTTCGAGCTTCTGAGGCCTTGGAAACCTCATTCCATGTTGCCTCGATTTACATGCTCGATCCGAGCATGTAGCCGGAAAGATTTGTGATAGAAAATATGAATTCTATGAGAAATTTGGATAAAAATGATATTAATATTAATATGGTTGACTTCGGTCAACATTTTTGGTAAACGGACCCGGACCCGAGATTGGATGGTCCCGAAAAGTCCGTAGGAAAATATGGGACTTGGTCATGCGTCCGGAGTCGAATTCTAAGGCCTAGAGCCCAAGTTATGAATTTTTCTATGAAATTGTTTTTGATGTAATTGTTAAAGGAAATGAATTAATTGACCTTGGTATCGGGCTCGTATTTGGGTTCCGACGCCCGGTACAAGTCTTAAATATTATATATGTGATTTCTGTAAAGTTTGGTGACATTCGGATATCGTTTGAGATGTTTTGGACCTTGAGTTCCAAGTTTGAAAGTTTTGAAAACCAAAAGTATAAAAATCATGAATTTGAGGCTTGATTTGATGAAAACGATGTGATATTGGCGATGTGATCGCACGAACAAGTTCATAATGTGTTTTTGAGGTTGTGTACATGTTTGGTTGGGAGCCCGGGGGGCTCGGGTAAGGATTTGATAGGCCGTTGGATTAAATTCTGAATTTTTGCACTGCTGGTTTTTCACCCAGCTGTTGGCTTCGCAATTGCGAAGCATTTCCCGCAATTGCGAAGGGGGCAGATCAAGGCAGGGCTCACAAATGCGAACCCTGATCGCAAATGCGAAGCCCCTCATGACCCAGCCTTGTTCGCAAATGCGAACATCCCCTTGTTCTGCCTATGTTCGCAAATGTGAACCATAGTTCGCAAATGTGAACATTCCCAAATCCAGCCTTGTTCGCAAATGCGAACAATTCCCTTTACTGCCTGTGTTCGCAAATGCGAACATTAGTTCGCAAATGCGAACACTCCCCTTTCCTGCCAGTGTTCGCAAATGCGAACAAAAGTTCGCAAATGCGAACTTCCCAGCCTTAGCTTATTTTTCAAACTCCAGAAATTGGTCGGGTTCGCAATTGCGAACCCATGTTCGCAAATGCGAAAACAGAGACCTGTAAAACACGATTTTCAGTTCATTTCTTCACTTTTTACAAAACAAAAACACCCATTTGCGATTCTTCACGGATTTCTTCTTCTTCAAAACAATTGTAAGTCACTTTTTACTTAATTCTGTCAATTCCTAACATCATTAAACATGTTTCTCAATAGAAATCAAAGGTTTTCATGGTAGAATTTCTTGTTTTTGATAGAATATAGGGTTTTTCATAAATTGGGAAATTGGACCTTGAATTGAGATCCGATTTTGAAACAAATCATATACTTGAACTCGTGGGGGGATGGGTAACCGGATTTTGGTCCGAACCCCGAGTTCCGACCATGTGGGCCCGGGGTCGAAATTCACTATTCCGGGCAGAATGTTGTAAAAGTTGTAATTGGTCTTAAGAATTAGTTTGTGAGTAGTATTGATGATATTAAATCAATTGTGTATAGGTACGATTGGATTGGAGCCAAATTTGAAAGAAAAAGACATTGCCACAGATTGAATTTTTCATAAACATTCGAGGTAAGTGTTTGTTCTATCCTAGCTTGAGGGAATAGGATTATGTGCTATGTGTTATGTGATCGAGTGCGGTGTATGGGCTGTGGTGACGAGCATCCATACACTGGCGTCTAGTATGACCGTGAGTCGTTGATAATGCTTGTTGTGAGACATAATTGCAGATAAATTGTTGAACCTTTGTCGGATTGTAGAATTGTTATTGTTCTCCCTTGTCGGGACTTGTTGTGAAGATGATTATTGATTCCCCTTGTTGGGACGGTTTATGAATTACTGTTTCATTCTTTGCCCTTAACTGTGATTGTTATTTGGGTGAGGAAGAGTGATAATGCACGAAGGGTGATGTCGTGCCTTGATTTATTATTTATGCACGAAGGTTAATGTCGTGCCATGTTTTACTATTTATGCACGAAGGTTAATGCCGTGCCATGTTTTATTGATTATGCACGAAGGATCATGCCGTGCCTTGTTATTGAACCATGTACGAAGGATTATGCCGTACTATGGATGTGAGGATGAGAGTAAAAGCACGAAGGGTGATGCCGTGCACTTTATTTGCTTATTTGGCGAGGATGAGAGTAAAAGCACGAAGGGTGATGTCGTGCAACTATTTGCCATTCCCTGACTTGATATTACTTGTTTTTCCATTATATTTTATTTGGGTGATGCCGTGCAACTATTTGCCATTCCCTGACTTGATATTACTTGTTTTTCCATTATATTTTATTTGGGTGATGCCGTGCAACTATTTGCCATTCCCTGACTTGATATTACTTGTTTTTTCATTATATTTTATTTGGGTGATGCCGTGCAACTATTTGCCATTCCCTGACTTGATATTACTTGTTTTTCCATTATATTTTATTTGGGTGATGCCGTGCAACTACTTGCTATTCCTTGACTTGATATTACTTGTGTTTCCATTATACTTTGTTTTCCTTGTGAACTTATTAACTATTGTCAATTATTGAGTTCTTTTGAGATATTCCTTATTGTGTTATTACTTGGTTAATTCTTGTTAATTGTGGTAATATATATATTAAAGAATTGGGATCGTGTGGCGCGCCGACCACTTTTATGATAAGAAATGGGATCGTGTGGCATGCCGACCACAAAGTGATTTGAATCTTGGCATTGGCCATAGTTGCCGGTAGCCTATTAATATATTTGGGAGCGGGTGGTAAGCCTACCACGAGATAAGAAAAGAAAAAAAAAAGAATTGAGACACGAAAGTAAGACTTAATTTTGTTGATTAGATTAATCTGGATATTATGAGTTATTGGCCGTTATTGCAGAGCAGAGTATTTCCTTATAAATGTTTATGTACATATATATATATATATTGCAACTGCACAGGTTTATGTGTCTTGTTATTCTGTGGTATACATATATATATTGAATTGCACAGGTTTATGTGGGTGTCTGGTCCTAGGCTTGTCACTACTTCGCCCGGATAGGCCAGGCACTTACCAGCACATGGGGTCGGTTGTGCTGATACTACACTTCTGTGCGTTTTTGCACAGGTCCAGGTTACGATCAGGAGCAGCAGCAGTAAATCGATTGCGTGGGAGTTGATCACATTTGAGACCGAGGTAGCTTGCAGACGTCCGCAGGCCCGGCGTCTCTCTCTTTATTTATGTTACTAGATGTAGTCTCTTTGTTCCGAGACAAACCGAATTATGTTATAATTCTTTCAAACTTTTATGTGTAGTATTCAGTAGTAGTTCGTGAGTTGGTGACTCCACGTCTTGGGTAGAGGATTTCAGTATGATTTTCATCTTGTAATTAGTTATTTCTATTTTGATAAAGTATTCCGCATTTATTTAATTAAAATTGTGTTAAAAACAGGATAGTATGAATACAGTGGCTTGCCTAGCTACCACGAGTAGGCGCCATCACGATCCCGATGTTGGGGGAAAATCCGGGTCGTGACGAAATAATCACGAATTTCATGATAAACTAACGAATTAAGGTCAAGAAACTTACCCTCGATGATTTCCCGATGATAACCCAGCGTTTCCCCTTCAATATCCTCTCTTGGAGCTAAAAAATGGCGTTTTTGTGTGATAGGCCGCGTCTGAAATGTTTTTGGACTTAAAGTCACTGCCAGGGCATTTTTTTCGCTTTTGCAGATAATTTTCGCATAGGCGGGACCGCTTTTGCAGTTCTATTTCCGCTTTTGCGGTTCCGCATCCGCGGTAAAATTCCGCTTCTGCGGTTCTGACAGATACCAACACTTTTCTCGGCACGGAAATGAGCATAACTTCCTCATACGATATCCAAATTCGACGATTCTTTTTGCTATGGCTCCGAAATTACGATACGGATCTAATGGTTCAAACAAAACTGAATATGGAGATCAGTTACCTAATATGGTACCCCTTTATGTTCAAAGAAGCAAAGGTTGAAACATCAAATAAGAGCGTGATCACAACCCGAAACACACCCGAGGCCCCCGGGACCCCAATCAATCATACCAACCAACCCCAAAACACATTACGGACTTGATCGAGGCCTCAAACCACATCAAACAACTCTAAAACCATGAATTACACCCCGATTCAAACTTTATGAACTTTGAAGTTTCCAACTTCTATTTTCGATGCCGAAACCTATCAAATCGCATCCGATTGACTTCAAATTTTGCACACACGTCCAAAATGATATATCGAAGCTACAGAAACTTTCGGAATTCCATTCTGACCCTCGGATCAAAATCTCACCTATCAACCGAAATTCGCCAAAATACTAACTTTACCAATTCAAGCTTAATTCTACACCGGTCATCGCAAAAATATTTTGGACACATTCCTAAGTCCCAAATCACCTAACGAAGCTATCCGAACCATAAGATTTGCATTTTGAGTCCGATATCAAAATTTCCACTTCCGGTCAAATTTTCACAAAAACCTTCAATTTTCTATCTTTAGCCAAACGACTCCAAAATGACCCACGGACCTTCGAATTCACTTCCGATCGCGCTCCCAAATCCAGAATAACCATACGGAGCTACTCCCAGTCTCGGAATCCCAAACGGACATCAATAACACTAAAATGCATTTTAAGCCAAATTGATGCAATTTCTTCTAAAATGCTATCTTCCATAATATGCGCCAAAATGCTCCCGGGTTATCCAAAACCCGATCCAGGCATACGCCTAAGTCCGAAATCATCATATGAACCTGTTGGATCCTTCAAATCTCAATTCCGAGGTCGTATACTCAAAATTCCAATCCTAGTTCATTTCTTCAATTTTAAGCTTTGGAAATGAGAAATTTTCATTTAAATTTGACTCCAAACTTCTTGAATTTTAATTCCGACCATACACACAAGTCAATATACTTGAGATGAAGTTGCTCATGGCCTCAAACTGCTCAATGACTTGCCGTATCTCAAAATGACCGGTTGGGTCGTTACAATCTCCCCACTTAAACATACGTTCGTCCTCGAACGTGCTGAGAACTACACTGAAGTAGTCTGAAATCACCGGTTTAACATCTCATGCAACTTCCTGTGCTTCCACAACTCATTTGAGCACATTAGCTCGATAACTCTATAGATATACTCCTTTATACGAGTAAATAAGCCATTAGACCCAATTCCAACATTCGGAATTTCCTGCCTAGCATGTTTCCATCATACGACCACAATATCATTTTTCACACGCTGTACCCATACATGACTGCATAACTTTGTTGAATTCACACTTTGCATCACGTTACTCGTGGGACCACAATAATATTCTTTAAATATAATAGTCGAAATTCCACAAATCTGATGCTCTCATTGCATCTCATGACCTACATGGGTCTTGCTCTAGCTTTTACAACACCGATACGACGGAAGAGATGTGCAAGAATTCATATTTAGTTGCCAAGTCAACAAATCATTCAGTCTATACTTCTAACAAGATCCATTACCTTGTCCTAAACCAGAGAATGTTATTTTTCTCTATAATATACTTCATATAATCAGTTTGCACCGACCCCAAATCCCATAACCTCATCTCACCCAGTACGAACTGCTCAGGCGATAAGCCACCTCAGACATAATCAAAAGTCCTGCAAGATGACACAATGTGCCAGTAGGCTACTAATTCGTACGTGATACAAAAGGAAGGCGAACACTAAAGAGAACTATTCAACTCTCACATTAACATGGACCTCCTCAGAAAATAGGAAACAGAACACATAAAAGCAATTATAGACACTGAAATAAACATCACACTGTTGCGGCGTGCAACCTGATCCCAACAATATAACCATGGCGGCGTGCCACCCGATCCTAACAATATATCCACGGCGGCGTACCACCCGATCCAAACAATATAACCATGGCAGCGTGCCACACGATCCAAACAATATAACTATGGCGGCATGCCACCCGATCCCTGTATAAAACTCACACAAGGAGCCATAGGTCGAGCTGAATAGCTCATCACATCAAAATGCTGAATATCAATCATAAGCATACTAAGGTGCATGATATCAGTCACAAGGAAACATATAGCGCCATTGGCTACAAACTCAAGCACAACTGAGGTGCGATATAAGATCTGAGTCTCGAGAGCCATCATGCTCATATAACATCACCGCTGAGCAGAACCTCAACACATAAGGGACTTACCAAGCCGTCTCACAACTCATACGGCGCAATATATCTTTACATGAATTAACTAACCACGAAATAAGACCGCGACTATCCCTCCACAAAGGGCGCATTGCTGGAAGAAAAAAAACCGGCCCGATGCAAGGCTCACTTCCACATTTAAATCTATCCACCGACCTTAAGTCTATCCTGGTCGTGCCAAGCTTAGTCAATAATATTTCACAGGTCTATAACCCAATAAGCAGAGTGCCCTCCAACATAAATTTTCAATTGAATGATATCACCAAAATCCTCATACTTGGTTTAAATTTCTAACCAATCAAGTGACTACAAGTCACATCTATACAATCTTCTTCTGGGTCAAGCTCCCACTATCTTCCGAATAATTAAACGGGCCTGCATATTCAACCTACCGGCTGTACTAACACCGAAAAGCGATCAGGAGTCCTTAACCGGGATGCAAAGCCTTTCTCACAGAACACCGATCTCAAATGATACTAATGTTAATACCCATCTTACTCAAAACACTGAAACTCCTTTCCTGCTCATCCGAGCTCTTTATATCACATTCATTGACCAAACCTGTGACCTTGGTCCTTACTTCAAATTTCATACTACTTGTTAACACCTAATTTTTGATAATATTTGAATTTTTTCCACTTTACCCACTTTTCCTTGTCCCCCACTTTTCCTTGTCCCCTCTCACTTTATCCCTTTCCCAACCTCCCCACGTTACACTCCACAAACACACATAAAATAACAGATGAATAGGGGATGGAGACAATAAGTAGTAGAGTTCTTTCAAATGGACATTCCATTTTCAGTCATGGGAACCACCTGGAATCCATCTCCCAACAACTTTTCTGGACCCTATTTCAGCCGAGAAAATCACCAAACTTGGGATATAAAAAAAGGATCATCTAATATCCAAAGGACCTCCATTGAAGAACCTGAAAACAACTCCCAAAATGGAGCCAAACCAGCTGTGATATTGCTGAAAAAACAGTCCGAAAATTCCAGAAAAGCATTCCCAAAATCAGCACCAAAAATCCAACGAATTCCTTGCCAAAATCTAGCTCAAAACTAACCAAAACGCAGCTAGAAATCACCAGCAGAACAGTTCCGAAAATCAGTCCAAACATGCCTCAAAACAGGCTTTCTTTTGACATAAAAACAGCAACATTAAAGGGTAACGAGAGGTTCATTTGAGTTTGAGTCCGTCGAGCTTTAGTCGTCGGTTCCGATTGGAGTCACCGGCGAAGTTTCTCCATACCTGTTCCGGTTTGTTCGAGCTTACATCATTATTTCTCGTTTATATAAAAGGTCCGTCATTTTGTTCTAATTCACATTTTTTTGTTAATTCTTGGTTGCTTTACTTTATTTATTATTTAAGTTAATGTATAATTTATCCTCTTAACTCTTTGTATTTTATCTCGTTTTCTTCTTCACTGTTACTACCTTGCCATGCTTTACTAGAGATAGGTAATTGTATTATTGTATATTTTGATAATATTTAGCTATGGCTATAAAATAAGTAAAGGGTTAAATATGGCAAAATTGGTCATCTTGTAAAGATCCGGAGCTTAACAAAAGGCTTTCAACATTTTTGGACCAAGAACGATACTGCATAGGCCGATTTATTTCACGTCAATTTCGTATTGTAGCGTGCTTTAGGCACGATAAATAAATCATTGCGGCAATGGGTACCGTTCCCGTGGCATGGTCATAATATGTAAATATAAATTCGGGGGCGCATTTCATGTAACCCGATTATAGCAACTTCGAATAATAAATCCCTTGAAATAATAATTTGAGGCGTGCCATGCCACATAAAATCCCAAAATGTGGGGCCCTTTTTAAATGTCTATATTAAAATACTTAAATTTCGAGATGGGCCGTTTAGCGAATTTCACGTTTCTCCTCAAAGTTAACAATATGCTAGTACTTTAGGGCCGTCATTAAATAATTTTACCTTCCTAAATACGGGTGCACATTTATTTGACCCAAATCCAAATCTCAACGGAGTCGAAATATGTCAATAGCCACGAGTACATTGATGTGACGTGGTTTGAGATGTATTTTTTTTACGACGTCGCAATTCTCATAAAAAATAATAATAGAGTGGTAAATGATCTATAAGCATGTAATTTACAAACATGTATTAAAATCAGATATTTTTAGCCATATATAATAATTGAAGCGACCGTGCTAGAACCACGGGATCCGGGGGTGCCTAACACCTTCCCTCGGGTCAACAGAATTCCTTACTTAGAATTTCTGGTCCGCAGACTTCATTTGGAAAGTCAAAAATTTCCTCGATTCGTGATTTAAATAAATCGGTGACTTGGGACACCATAATTTATCCCAAGTGGCGACTCTGAAATAAATAGAATAATCCCATTTCGAATATTGTCACTTAAATTGGAAAAACTCCCTTGCGCTCCTACCCCCGGGTAGCGGGCGCGCCAAAAGTAGGTGTGACACTACTCACTGCACATCACGTGCCGATATACAATAGACACAATTTCCATCATAGCTCTAGAACTAATGATAGGCTAATACTTCATCACATAAGACCTTCCATTTAACTCACTACAGGAGAGCTATAACAACATACGGCGAATTCTCATAGCCATCGAATATGCCAATATCTAAGTAGTGGTCCAAGCCACTATAACCCTTCCCGAGATCTGCCTACTCGTAACAGGCCCTTAACAGAAGAATACTTCAGAATAACATCAATCACTGTGGCCGAGAAGTCTCAAATGCACCGCCACAAATCACATGCATAACTCGATCACGTTGCATGAACCGATCATTGACATCAATATGCCAACTCAGCTATGGCTAATCAATCTACTTCCTTCTAGTTTATCCTGGATTGCCTTAGAAATGTTAATATCTCCCTTCAATACCTAACTTATTCCAACTGCACTCACCCCGAGTGACCTTAAATCATAAGGCCATGCTATCTCCAGAACGACGACCATTTCATGTCTCTCAAATACTACACCACAAGTCAAAACATCATAGATCGTTTTGGGCCTTTCTTCATAAGTTGCTTCAAAAGCTTGAGCCTTAACTGTACTTATAGACTCAGAATTATCAGGCACCACACTTTACCTCTTGAATTCACTAGGATCGCTATTAAGAGCCATCCGGTTCTAACTTGCCCCAGTACGCAACCAACTCTACTGAATTTATTTATTACATATGAATACCCTCTCGATAAAGCACCCAGCGGAATCACTTCCCGCGAAGCCTACACCTATACGAGGCATAACTCATGAATTTTCCCTCAAGTTTGAACATGAGCCAGTAAGGCTAAACATAACATGCATTCAACAATACATATACTCAAATTACCACACATGGTCCTTTTCCCATGGCTGCAATAACCCATTAATATGCTAGTATCCAGAATTCACGCAGGTAATTAGCCATGCGACCCAAATCATAGGCGGTGAGACTCTCCCACTAGCTCAAAGCCACTATTACACGACTCTCGAGCACATTAGAAACATTCACTCAAGTCATCTACTCTTATTCAACTGCAATTCACTTGAACCTACAAACATAATCACTTGTGCCCTATTAGCACTCTGACCCCATAGGGTATCACCTCATTCCGATACAACCAAACATTACTACGCTTCATGCACCGAGCATTCTCTACCAACGACAACTTAAAACATACTATGATTCTCACACACCTACGAAGTACCATGTAGCCCTTGTTGAATATTTCCCTGCTGATAAAAAAAATGTAGAGTTTATTAGGGACATAGGAACATCCAAAGTCCCAACATCATGCCATACGAGCCTCAACTCTTGCCCATCCGCAAGTTTTCAAGAAATTTTGAATAGCACCTAAATACATCGCAGGCCAAATCTGATATGACACATGACCCATAATTAGATCGTTGATAGTGAAATCCTTTCACTTGACACGAAGCCTTAAGATACATCTTGTTAATCCATGACAATGGCCTTTATCATTTGTACATCTTCATCATAAGACAGTCCAAGACATTCATTTGGTACATGTCCTTCTTAAGATAGTTAAACTCATTTTCCCAGTATCTCTGCTGGCTGAATCCTTCGCCAAATAGATATCTCATATGAACCATATAGTCTTCATTACCACCAACTATCTTTAGTTCCACATCCACCTTGTGATTCTACCATTACCGTGATGATTAGGCAGTTAAGTAAACCTTCTCAAGACCGTACTTATCAACCGAATGTCTGAACCTAGTGCACCCCCATGTGCACAATTGAAGATTTCTCAATTCTCTCGCATTATCGATATGGATGACACGCGGTAACAATGGTTGAGTAAATTCTTGACTCCCTTGAAATCCCTCTGCAGCATCACGAACCGTCGGCGCATACTTGATATCGAGCGCACAAATTTCAATACACGAGTGGATGCAAAAGAACGTATGACATAGGCTCCAACTGAATAAATGGCGCACGATAAGGAATTCAAAGAATTGAAGAGTTTCCTAAACAGTTACATAGCCCCTCGTAAATAAATACAGACGTCTCCGTATCGATCAACGAGAATCTAAGTAACCGGTCTGTGTCCCGTGACTCCTATGAACCTAGAGCTCTGATACCAACTTGTC
Source organism: Nicotiana noctiflora (assembly GCA_032618575.1). Lineage (NCBI taxonomy): Eukaryota > Viridiplantae > Streptophyta > Magnoliopsida > Solanales > Solanaceae > Nicotiana > Nicotiana noctiflora. The sequence continues at coordinate 52,789 of JASVEL010000961.1, forward strand.
ACGACCCTAGTTCACCAATCGTGAATATGTCGTGATGGCACCCAATCTCCACGACTAGGTAAGCCTAACACGTTGCGGAATATACAAGCTTATGCATATTTAATAAGAATTAGCGGGGATGAGATAAAAATGAATGTAATCCGTGCCGCTTGGCATATACACCCGTCAAATACACTGTATGAAACACCACGAAGACCCAGAATCCCACGGGTAACACAGACTAAAAGAGAACATACAACTGTAGCTCTATGTATAAAGAGTATCTAACAACGGAATGAAGGAAAAACATCTACTAGCACTAGAATAAAAGGAAGGCCTCCGGATCCGCGGACGTAGCAGATCATACCTCGAGGTCTCCCAAAGCGCTGCTGAATCACCTGGTCTGAGCCTGCCCTGATGTACCCGGATCTGCACAACAAAAGTGTGCAGAAGAGTAGCATGAGTACACCACGGCGGTACTCAGTAAGTGCCAAGCCTAACCTCGATGGAGTAGTGACGAGGAAGGTCAGGGCCCTACTGAGAGAAAACAGTTACAAGATGATAATGATAATAATAAGCAGTTTAAATGATAATAATTACGAAATAACAACAATAAAATGATTACTATAGCCGTCTACAATTAAGCTAACAACAAGTAACAAAATTCAATTGACAAGTCCAGGACCTGTGGGAATTGAACCCACAGTCCCACTCTATAATCAACAGTCCAGGAGCTACGGGAATTTAACCCGCAGTCCCAATAACGGTATCTCCGGGTCTCCGGGAATCGGATCTGCAGCCCATGTCTCAATACCTCAGGATGTATCTCAATGATCTCAGGATCTCCGGGAATCGAACCCGCAGTCCGTATCTCAGTATCTCAGGATGTGTCTCAATATCTCAGGATCTCCGGGAATCGAACCCGCAGTCCGTATCTCAATAATATATCAATAAACTCCGGGTCTCCGGGAATCGAACCCGCAGCCCTTGGATTTCCGGGAATTGAACCCGCAGTCCACCAACACAACAAATAAAGAAAACGCACACAGAAAACATAATATGCTTAACTACAACTTCACCGAGGACTAGTGCCAACCATTATCAAGAAGTTCAAGTAGGACAATTAGGCAATTAGACAGATAAATCCTACCTAATCATGCTTCCCTAACGAATACCAGGTAGATGTCACAATTTAATAAATTAAGAACAGGAATATCACGAATTGGACAATTCAAGTAAAGTGAGTTACAACAACTAGCGCATGTACACGCCCGTCACCTCGCGTACAAGGCATTTAAACTATCACATAATATCCTAGGGGTAAAGGTTCCCCCACACGAGGTTAGACAAGCCACTTACCTCGACTCCGGTACAAAACCGCTAAGAGACAACTCCCTTGCCACGAATGTCGGCCTCGACAGGTGTAGTATCTGATAAAAATCAATAGAATCACATCAAAATAGGGCAATTGGGCATTACCCAATCAAAACAACTCAAAATACACCAAAACCCACAAGTTGACAAAATGTGACTTTCGGTACGCTTCTCGAAAAATTACGGAAGTTATATATTCAGGTTCCTTATCTCAACACGAGTCCGTGCATATAAAATTTATCGAAATCGGACTTCATTTGCCCATTCAAATCGAAGGTTTTCTAAAATTTAGGCCTAGGGCTCAAACCGTCCATTAATCCTCCATTAACAGTGAAATAATCACGAATTTTATGATAAACTAACGAATTAAGGTCAAGAAACTTACCCCCGATGATTTCCCGATGATAACCCAGCGTTTCCCCTTCAATATCCTCTCTTGGAGCTCAAAAATGGCGTTTTTGTGTGATAGGCTGCGTCTGAAATGTTTTTGGACTTAAAGTCACTGCCAGGGCCATTTTTTTCGCTTTTGCGGATAATTTTCGCATAGGCGGGACCGCTTTTGCGGTTCTATTTCCGCTTTTGCGGTTCCGCATCCGCGGTCAAATTCCGCTTCTGCGGTTCTGACAGACACCAACACTTTTCTCGGCACGGAAATGAGCATAACTTCCTCATACGATGTCCAAATTCGACGATTCTTTTTGCTATGGCTCCGAAATTACGATACGGATCTAATGGTTCAAACAAAACTGAATTTGGAGATCATTTACCTAATATGGTACCCCTTTATGTTCAAAGAAGCAAAGGTTGAAACATCAAATAAGAGCGTGATCTCAACCCGAAACACACCCGAGGCCCCCGGGACCCAAACCAACCCCAAAACACATTACGGACTTACTCGAGGCCTCAAACCACATCAAACAACTCTAAAACCATGAATTACACCCCGATTCAAACTTAATGAACTTTGAAGTTTCCAACTTCTATTTCCGATGCCGAAATCTATCAAATCGCATCCGATTAACTTCAAATTTTGTACACACGTCCAAAATGATATATCGAAGCTACAGAAACTTTTGGAATTCCATTCTGACCCTCGGATCAAAATCTCACCTATCAACCGAAATTCGTGTAAGGCCCTAGAAAATTTCGCTAAGGAACATAGGATTATGTGGTGCCACGTAGGCTAATTATTATATTTTATGTGCTATGAATATGATGGACATCAATTAGACTTGATAAATATGAGTATGAGTCTTATGGTAAGTGATATTAGGTCCAAATGAAAGCCCAAGTGTAAGCCAAATAGGAAAATTTTCGAAATAGGCCAAATTTCCAAATGGATTCACACAAGGCTCCACTTTAAACGACCATAGATAATTATGTATTAGGTTTTATGTAGTGAATAGCATATCAAATGAAAGCCCTTTGAGTCTAGTTTCCAACGCTTCAAACCGTTCGTCATTTGGACATTTCTACACAAAGTTATGATCAAATTACCAAAGGCTGGAAAATGCGATCGTGTGTCAGGTCAAATCTGCGATCCGCATGTTCGTTTTGCGGTCCGCATGTTCGTTCTGCGGTCCGCATTTTGACCGCAGATTGAACCAGTGTAGCTCATTTTTGGCTGCCAATTTTGCGGTGCATTTTGCGGCCCGCATGTCCATTCTGCGGTGCATTCTGCGATAGCAGAATTGACATCGCAGGGTTATTTGTTTTATTTTTATAACCCGACCCCATTTCAATATATAGGCTTTGGGGTTCATTTTGGGGTCATTTCTTACTGATTTTAGAGAGATGTGAGAGTATTTTAGAGAGAGAAGGAGGAACCCAACATCTAAATCATCCAAATCTTGCATCAATCTTCAAGAATCAAGAACCCAATAGCAAGTTCTTCATCTAAGAGGTAAGATTCTATACTCTAGGGTTTTAATTTCGAGTTTGGTGTATAAGATGAGTTATTGAGGTATGATTCTTGGGTTTATTAGTATTGTGTACACATGCATGTACAACTTAGGTTTATGGGAAGATTGTTTAACTTGAATAACTAAAGATTGGGTTAGGGAATGAAGGAAGTCTTAAAAAGGGGATTCGAAATCAAGATGCTCAACTAGTGTTTGATAAATTGTTCAAATGAGCTAGTTTCATGAATATCTTTCTAATATGTGTTTAAATTTGTTATGTTTCATAGTAGATTGGAATTGCTAGAGTTTTTGGAGTGTTGTAGTAACTTAAGGAAAGCTCAATCGAGGTATGTATGGCTAACTTTGATTCTTGTGAAATCGCCCTTATGTGTGCAATTCGTTTGGCATGTGTTAATTTGAGAGATTGTGTGTAATTTGTTGATTTTGTTGTTGGGTATCTAATTGATGTTAAACTACATGTGGTGTGGTATGAAATATGAATTGAAAGATAACAAGGGAATTGGAATTGGTGAAGAATTGTGAATACTGGTTATGATGGCCTATATGGCACCTTGTGGAAAAGAAACGAAACACTTGAAAATTGGTTTATTGTGGAAAGAGACGAAACACTTGAAATGTGGAAAATTGTTGAACATACTTGTGTGAATATTTTTGATTATGGAAATATTGTAACTTGGTTGTGATATTGGCTTATTAAGTAATTGAGAACATGAAACAATGTGCAAGTTGCTTATTTGAACTTGTTAAAATTGTGTGTAGTGCCTTATCTGCTGTTTGAAATTGTTATGTTTTAAACCGTAAGGCGGGGTCGTGTTGCGCGCCGCAACGTGAGGAAATAAGGTGTGGGTTGGGGTGATAAGGGTGGCCGAGGTAATAAGGGTGGTCGTGGGTAATAAGGATGGAAAGCGATCGAAATCGCTATTGAAAATTGATACAAAAATCAATGATGTGAAATTGTGAAAGGAGACAGCAGGAGAGTTTGCAACCTGGGGGGCACTGATTGCCCCTATGTTTGACTACTTGCAATTTATGTTGTTGATTGGTTGTTGTTCTATTTGTTGACCTTGAATGTGCTTATGTTGAGGCTTATCTGAAATGAGTAAAAGGTGGAAAACATGGTTGGCTAGCTTGATTAGTTTTAATGTAACTTAATGGCTTGAGTTTACTTGGGACAAAGTTTGTCCATACATACCAGTACAATTCAAGTGTACTGACGTCCCTTTTGCCGGGGACGCTACATTCGTATTATGATTGTAGGTGAATCGGTAGCAGGTACTTCAGCTCATCGGCAGTAGCATCCTTCATCTTCCACTGCCCGTTTTGGTGAGCCCCTTTCCTTTCGGGGCCCTACGTGGCTCATGCCACTCTTGTTTAGACTTTATTTTGATTTTGTGTAAGGTATAGCCGGAGCCTTGTTACCGGCAAGTATTGTATCGTCCTTTGTATCCTAGAGGTTCCGTAGACATGTAAACCGTGGGATTCGAGGCTCATGTATATATTATGTTGGGCGTTGTAAAAAAACTGTAAACTTGTTAATGAATCACTCGCATGGTTATGTTTGTATATTGTGAAATCAGTTATAATTGGTAAGGTATTTGGTAAATGAGAAATAATCAACACAGGGGTAACACGTGGGAATGAAAGGCACCCAGGTCCGCTTGACTGGGGCTACCTAGTCAGGCGCCGGTCATGTCCCTCGATTTGGGGCGTGACAAACTTGGTATCAGAGCCTAAGGTTTTTAAGTGTCCTAGGATGTCTCGGAGCCGTGTCTAGTAGTGCCCTTCTTATCGGTGTGTTGTCGACCACATCATATAAGTTGGGGGCTGCACGGACATTTAGGAATTTACCAATTTCTTTGATATTCCAGATCGTGCGATATGGCTCAAGATAGGGAGCTAATTTCCTCTCTAAGTATTACTCTCAAGATTGGTAATTTTGATACCATAATCCGTGAATTCGAAGCATGTAAGGTGGGATTTATCCCACCATTGAGTCCAAGTGGATTACCCAAGGACTTGTTAGGAGAATGTGTTGAGTCATGGAGTGATTGGTAGAAGTTGTTGTTAAGGAGAGTACCCTCGTTCTTACTAATGTCATTGTACCACCATATCATGTAGTATTTCATCAGTATGTACGGCTAAAATCCCTTCTCTTAGAAAATAAGCTTCCATGGTGCCCACATAAATGTTGTAGGTTCAAAATATAATTGATGCAGTACTCGTTTTGTTATGTTAAGTGAATTATTGCTGTGAAAATATATGTTGGAGGTACTTTTTCATTTGTTTAATATATTATTCTTGGTAGATGAGGATATGTAAAGAATGTGAACTATGTGCTAAAATGTCTAGACTTCAAGTCAAGTTTGAATTGATATTTTGATGCCAAATTTTGTGAGAAAACTTGTTTTGGTTGATTCTTCCAAAATGTTCTTACGTGTACCAAAGGTATTTGATTGATTGCATCTTGTTGTTGGTAATGTATAAAGATGTTTGGAAATGAAGTAAGTGACTGTGTAAATGTGGTAAGACTAAATGTTGGACTCTAGCTGTGATTGATATTTTACATGAATTGTTGTTGTGACCCGATATTTGTGAAAGATGCATTCCAATATGATCAATGTGCTATTATTGACAACTTAAAATGGGTTTTAGAAGTATGAATCATGTATTCAAATGTGAAGTCCTCTATGCATAGAGATGTTGAAATAAGTCAAATGCTTTTGAGAAATAAGTATAGACAATGTGTCGAGAACTCAAAATGAAATTGTACCCGGTGATACTTGTGACATGAGGGAATATGAAACAGATTATGATGTTGATGTGAAATATGAGAAAATGATGTGAAATGCGAGGAACAAGAGATTGTGTTATGAAATGTGGCCTAGTGCCAAGTCTGATGTGATAATTATGGCCCCAAGAGTCGATGGACTAATATACGTAAAAATGGCATGATTCTTTTATTCGATAATGTGGTGAATGTTTAAAGTGTTTGATTTGTACTTGTGATTTCCTTATTATTGTATGAAGCGCATAGGTGAATAATTTTATATGTGAACCCTATGGAAGGGCTATGAAATGCAACCTAGAGGTATGGTAATTATGTAAAAAGCTATGTGATCCATTTTATTTGGTAATGTGGCGATTGTTTAAACTTTTTGTTAAACCCTTATGATTTCCTTGTCCTTGCATAGATATATTCTTAAAAAGAATCCAAATTACAAAATAATTCATGCACATGCATACTCTTTGAATGAGACGTATTATCTACAAAGCCTCCCTATCATAGTTCTATTGTTCACCACCTCCTATGGAATTGAGCTCTATAATTATGTTCCAGAATTGAGTTATAGCACTATTGATACTTCCCACTTGTTTTTCCTAAATTCTCAACAAAGGACTATTCCTGATGAATTTCTTACAGAAACTTTTTATTTAAATGGACAACATCCGCTCACTCGTGCCTACACATGCACCATCATAAAGTTTGTACATGTGGTGTCAAGTTCCATGCAAAGTATCCAAGATTTGTGATCCTTCTCGAGTCACTCTTTTCTCAGTTGTGTATATGGCTTATATGGCTTGAACAGCCAATCCACTCTTTTGCAAGTAACATCATGAAAACCTTCTTACTATCAAGAAACGTGAAAGCATGCATCTACACTTATCCTACAAGTACATGTCAATCGAAATGGTCAATGTGTGCATAAAGTTTTTCTAAAAATTGAGATCCTCACATCCCATCATAGGAAAGATCTTGTGTCGTCATAATTTTTGTTTCCACTTGAGATATCCCGTAGTAAGTAGCTCACTTGGTTTCTAGTATCGTGGTTGCCCGTGATGTAGAATTGTATTGTAGTTTGGAAGATAGTATAGCATAGGCATGTCCAACTCATAACGAATGATTATTCTCTCTTTATGTCTCCACAATGTGTTAATTGTATTCCTTATTTAGTGATTTCATTGTGCTAGTTCCCTACACTTGTACGACAACGATAAGAGAACATTCCCTACTATGTATCACTATGACACTTCCTTTTTCAAGTCAAAACCTATGGAGATCTCATCATGAACATTTGCAAACCTTCAGCGGTTATTGTGCACTGTCTCATTGTGTTTGGCTTTCTTCACACCCTCAACTTCTAGAATCATGGACTATGTCATTGTCATGTGTGGAGAGTTTTACTACCCTTGGTATCTCACCTTCTTGGCTAGATATGAGTGTTATTTTCTTTCTCCCTGGAGCGTCGTGTTAACTATTAGAACCATCTAACCAATTCATGCTTTTGTCCCAATATCAAGATTTCCTAGCTATTGAGTTTCACTCGTGAAAGGTTGAGATTAGATGACTTCGGATTTTTGTACATATCATGAACATGTTGATTTGAATGAAAAAAAATGGTCGTAATTTTTAGTTTCCTCATATATGATCAATTACCAACAAGTGTTGAGTTGTCTAGAATATGGTAATCTGATAAACGTTCAATTATTTTCATCCTTATAGGCTTGTGGAATAGATTTTGTGCGTCAAGTAATGTTAAGAGTGTAATTCAACTTCGTGTATTTTGAATCCCATATCACATTCAAGGTGCTAGAGTATTCCTATTCGGGGTTGACGGATTTTCCCTACACTTTAGAAAATGAGTGGTTCACGTACTTGAGTATTCCTCCTTAATGATTCCTATTTCCCATGTACTACTTACTCCTATTCCTCATTTGTGTATTAATTGAGGTAGTCACAATGATTAACCATGTCAGTATTGTTAGTAATAACATTTTCTGTCTCTTAGTATACGACCTCATAAAGTACTCTACCCAGTGCATTAATAGATTCCTGAAGAACTCCAGCCTGATCTTGAACTCTGTTGTTCCTCGTTGTATTAGATCATTGGGTATTGTAAGTTCAGACATGTCAAAGATAAAGCTTCATAGTGTGATCACATATATATTGGATAGATAAAGTTATGGTAAGTTTATGGTATCACATCTTAGGGTAACTATTAAGGGTCATCAAGGGTTTAGTGTGAGTGTACCCCTGAAAATGTTATGTGAGTTGATAATAAAAAGTAACATGACTGTATTACACATTAGGTTGCACTAGGTGTATGATATTCCTCATAACTGTTCCTCATGTACTTTGTGTTTCCATATGCTTATGTCTAAGAAGATAGTGATGAAAAAAAAATATGGGTATGAATTGACTTGATTGAACTATATAATCATGGAATTTTGAGTTATTGTTGTTATCATGAATTGCAATATCCAGTGGAGTTCAAATTGTACAGTGGAAGTTATCAAAAGGTAAAGTCAATGGATAGTTATCTCATGCAAGATGTTTATATGTCGTCGTTGTTATGTATGTTTGGGAGTTGATATTATTTTTGAGAAGGTGTTATGACAATGTTTGTAAGTCGATAATGTCGTGTGGAAGGATAAATGTGTCGTGGAAGGAAAGTACTTTCGTTTGATTGAATACCAGTTAGTTTTGACTTGGAATGTACCATATAGGTATTTTGATGTAAAACTGTGCAGTCCATGTTCTGGTATCCATATGTTAATGTAGTTCTTGTAATACTGGGATTAGGATTGTGGATATATACATTGTGGTGCTATGTACAGTTGTGGATGTGTGGTAAAGACGATTTTGGTGATTCTCTGGCAGGTGGATAGGCCTAGTTACAAAGGAAACTCTGTCGAAATTTTTGAAAAATTTATGAGTTAGTGAAAATTTTGAGACTAGAGGTAGGTTAGAAAAGAGATGTGTGATGTTGAAGTGTTTAGGAAGACTATACTCCTCATTCGAGGACGAATGATCCTAAGGGGGGGTATGTAAGGCCCTAGAAAATTTCGCTAAGGAACATAGGATTCTGTGGTGCCACGTAGGCTAATTATTATATTTTATGTGCTATGAATATGATGGACATCAATTAGACTTGATAAATATGAGTATGAGTCTTATGGTAAGTGATATTAGGTCCAAATGAAAGCCCAAGTGTAAGCCAAATAGGAAAATTTTCGAAATAGGCCAAATTTCCAAATGGATTCACACAAGGCTCCACTTTAAACGACCATAAATAATTATGTATTAGGTTTTATGTAGTGAATAGCATACCAAATGAAAGCCCTTTGAGTCTAGTTTCCAACGCTTCAAACCGTTCGTCATTTGGACATTTCTACACAAAGTTATGATCAAATTACCAAAGGCTGGAAAATGCGATCGTGTGTCAGGTCAAATCTGCGATCCGCATGTTCGTTTTGCGGTCCGCATGTTCGTTCTGCGGTCCGCATTTTGACCGCAGATTGAACCAGTGTAGCTCATTTTTGGCTTCCGATTTTGCGGTGCATTTTGCGGCCCGCATGTCCATTCTGCGGTGCATTCTGCGATAGCAGAATTGACATCGCAGGGTAATTTGTTTTATTTTTATAACCCGACCCCATTTCAATATATAGGCTTTGGGGTTCATTTTGGGGTCATTTCTTACTGATTTTAGAGAGAGGTGAGAGTATTTTAGAGAGAGAAGGAGGAACCCAACATCTAAATCATCCAAATCTTGCATCAATCTTCAAGAATCAAGAACCCAATAGCAAGTTCTTCATCTAAGAGGTAAGATTCTATACTCTAGGGTTTTAATTTCGAGTTTGGTGTATAAGATGAGTTATTGAGGTATGATTCTTTGGTTTATTAGTATTGTGTATACATGCATGTACAACTTAGGTTTATGGGAAGATTGTTTAACTTGAATAACTAAAGATTGGGTTAGGGAATGAAGGAAGTCTTAAAAAGGGATTCGAAATCAAGATGCTCAACTAGTGTTTGATAAATTGTTCAAATGAGCTAGTTTCATGAATATCTTTCTAATATGTGTTTAAATTTGTTATGTTTCATAGTAGATTGGAATTGCTAGAGTTTTTGGAGTGTTGTAGTAACTTAAGGAAAGCTCAATCGAGGTATGTATGGCTAACTTTGATTCTTGTGAAATCGCCCTTATGTGTGCAATTCGTTTGGCATGTGTTAATTTGAGAGATTGTGTGTAATTTGTTGATTTTGTTGTTGGGTATCTAATTGATGTTAAACTACATGTGGTGTGGTATGAAATATGAATTGAAAGATAACAAGGGAATTGGAATTGGTGAAGAATTGTGAATAATGGTTATGATGGCCTATATGGCACCTTGTGGAAAAGAAACGAAACACTTGAAAATTGGTTTATTGTGGAAAGAGACGAAACACTTGAAATGTGGAAAATTGTTGAACATACTTGTGTGAATATTTTTGATTATGGAAATATTGTAACTTGGTTGTGATATTGGCTTATTAAGTAATTGAGAACATGAAACAATGTGCAAGTTGCTTATTTGAACTTGTTAAAATTGTGTGTAGTGCCTTATCTGCTGTTTGAAATTGTTGTGTTTTAAACCGTAAGGCGGGATCGGGTTGTGCGCTGCAACATGAGGAAATAAGGTGTGGGTTGGGGTGATAAGGGTGGCCGAGGTAATAAGGGTGGTCGTGGGTAATAAGGATGGAAAGCGATCGAAATCGCTATTGAAAATTGATACAAAAATCAATGATGTGAAATTGTGAAAGGAGACAGCAGGAGAGTTTGCAACCTGGGGGGCACTGATTGCCCCTATGTTTGACTACTTGCAATTTATGTTGTTGATTGGTTGTTGTTCTATTTGTTGACCTTGAATGTGCTTATGTTGAGGCTTATCTGAAATGAGTAAAAGGTGGAAAACATGATTGGCCGGCTTGATTAGTTTTAATGTAACTTAATGGCTTGAGTTTACTTGGGACAAAGTTTGTCCATACATACCAGTACAATTCAAGTGTACTGACGTCCCTTTTGCCGGGGACGCTACATTCGTATTATGATTGTAGGTGAATCAGTAGCAGGTACTTCAGCTCATCGGCAGTAGCATCCTTCATCTTCCATTGCCCGTTTTGGTGAGCCCCTTTCCTTTCGGGGCCCTACGTGGCTCATGCCACTCTTGTTTAGACTTTATTTTGATTTTGTGTAAGGTATAGCCGGAGCCTTGTTACCGGCAAGTATTGTATCGTCCTTTGTATCCTAGAGGTTCCGTAGACATGTAAACCGTGGGATTCGAGGCTCATGTATATATTATGTTGGGCGTTGTAAAAAACTGTAAACTTGTTAATGAATCACTCGCATGGTTATGTTTGTATATTGTGAAATCAGTTATAATTGGTAAGGTATTTGGTAAATGAGAAATAATCAACACAGGGGTAACACGTGGGAATGAAAGGCACCCAGGTCCGCTTGACTGGGGCTACCTAGTCAGGCGCCGGTCATGTCCCTCGATTTGGGGCGTGACAATTCGCCAAAATACTAACTTTACCAATTCAAGCTTAACTCTACACCGGTCATCACAAAAATATTCCGGACACACTCCTAAGTCCCAAATCACCTAACGAAGCTATCCAAACCATAAGATTTGCATTTTGAGTCCGATATCAAAATTTACACTTCCGGTCAAATTTTCTCAAAAACCTTCAATCTTCTATCTTTAGCCAAACGACTCCAAAATGACCCACGGACCTCCGAATTCACTTCCGATCGCACTCCCAAATCCAGAATAACCATACGGAGCTACTCCCAGTCTCGGAGTCCCAAACGGACATCAATAACACTAAAATGCATTTTAAGCCAAATTGATGCAATTTCTTCTAAAATGCTATCTTCCATAATATGCGCCAAAATGCTCCCGGGTTATCCAAAACCCGATCCAAGCATACGCCCAAGTCTGAAATCATCATATGAACCTGTTGGAACCTTCAAATCTCAATTCCGAGGTCGTATACTGAAAATTCCAATCCTAGTTCATTTCTTCAATTTTAAGCTTTGGAAATGAGAAATTTTCATTTAAATTTGACTCCAAACTTCTTGAATTTTAATTCTGACCATACACACAAGTCAATATACTTGAGATGAAGTTGCTCATGGCCTCAAACTGCTGAATGACTCGCCGTATCTCAAAACGACCGGTTGGGTCGTTACATATTATTACATGAAGACAAAGAAGTAAAAAGATATGAAGAAGATATGAAGACCAAGCCGACAAAAAACAAAGAAAAAAGCAAGAAAGAGACATAAAGAGAAAGAAGATAAAAGTGATGTAATAGGAATGATGTAATAGGAATATTTACTTTTCTTATTTACATTTCTTTATGTTTGTAAAGAGTCAGAGTCGTAGAAGTCATAGTCGTAAATAGTAAGAGTCAAGTTACTATTCATAAATTGTAAGAGTCAAGTCACTATTCGTAAATAGTAAGAGTCAAGTCACTATTAATAAATAGTAAAGGCCAATGAATATTAAAGGTCATCTTACTTCTCTATATAAAGAAGTAAGTAGAAAGAAGAAAGATATCAGGAAAAAGAGAATTCTCTCTTTATATCGGAAAATTAGAAATCAATAAAAATTCTCTCTTTCATAAACACTCTATAAAACAAGCTATAAGATTCAACAAGATATGTCGAACTCGAAGGAGATACAAAGTCAGGTAAAATCATTTATGATTATGCATAGCTAAACTCTTATATTCCTAATAATCATCTTATAATACTATAACTTTCATCATGTTATAATAATGCTATAAAGAATAATTTGAGCAAGTTTGCCATGGAAGTATGCTAAAATTAAACCCAGGCTAAGTCAATCCTAATGGGAAACCAGTGAGGCGAGGATATGCCGTTTAGTGGAGTACCGCAGTTGAGGACATTGCTAGGGTAAATGATTAGAGCAAAGGGCCATGGTAGTGAACAGAAAATTTTTTCTTTATATCTTATTATTATATGATGAATATGATAGTAAAGTAAGAAGATTAGAAGGAATATCATAAGAATAATAGCGATACATGAAATAATGATAACATACCTACTAGACGAAATGGCAGATAATTATAAGATATTAATCTTTTATGTACTTAGAAAGATAACCGAACCCGAAATTAGAAAAAATATATGGAATCAGATTCAAGAATATGAAAATCTAGTTTTAACAGAAATAATTAACCAAGAATGGAGTGAAGAACTAGAAGAACTAGAAGAAGCCTATAATAATGATGAACTAGAAAGAGTATATATGTCAGGACCCCAAATCCGGTCGTGATGGCGCCCAACACACTGCTAGGCCAGCCCGACCAATCAACAACAATCATAGAGCTATTTCTCCTTTCTATACACCAAACATTCATTACCAACATTAGTTCAAAACATCCTAGTATTTCTTCACATCTACGAAGCATCATAACATTTATCATGATTTCCCATCATACCTAGAGACAGAACCAACACAGCACACAATAATGCCATCAATTAATCAATAACAAATGTGATGACCCGGCCCATCATCACGGGAATTACCACCCTGTTATCTTGCATTTATGTGCTTATTGCTTTTACATTAGTGTTAGAGTCTATCGAGTGAATTAGGAGTGAATTGGATTGAAAATGAGGCATATAGACTTTTTTAGGGAAACTTGAATATGGAAAGTCAACCTGGAGTTGACTATTTAGTTAGAGGGCTCGAAATCGAATTCTGATGATTCGGGTAGTTCCGGGAGGTGATTTGTGAGTTAGGGGAGCCATCGAAATTGAATTTGGAGGTCCGGTGTAGAATATGGTCCTTCTGGGAAACATTGAGAGAGTATTCAGTGGCCTATGGGTCTTAGATGGTGTGGTCTTATGTTCGAGTCTCGTGTGGTAACATGAGTTGTTGTATTATGGTGCTACAGTAAGGGCTAATATTAAATTAAAGATGAATCAGAAAGGAAACTGGGTAAATGGATCAACTTGTTAATAAACCGAAATGGTATGATAAGGAATACGATTAATTCCTGGTATATGTTTGAAGTAATGAGTCTCGCAGATATTGTGCAACAAAGCTTTTGAGTGCTGGCAGTTGTGTAACTCGAGATGGGTATAAGGACTCAGTCCTGGCAGTTTAACTTATGCAACGTAATTGGAAAAAAGAGTTGTGATGTGTTTTAATATGGTTTAAAAATGAGTGTATTTCCTGTTGGTATGCAAAGCTTGGAATGTGTAATGAGTTTTCTCTATATGGGATCATGAAAGTCCTTGACTAGTTGAGTGCGTCGATGTTTGCGGCGTAGGAAAGGGATAAGAATTTCCATGTTATCTTAGTATGGTATTGTATATGCGATGGGTTATGTTCCATTAGCCTATTTTGATATATTTGTACTGATTTTGACTAGTTTTGATGTGCGTGGATGCTGGTTCGAGGAACTAAGGTGTCGCGGGCATGAGTTTTCGTCGGTTTGAGGTGGGTATACTTGTAAATGATGTCCTGAGGGTTAGTAAACCCCTGACTTGCACATCTTAGTGTTGTGTCGAGGTGACTTGCACGCAGGATAACGGGCGTGGGGTAGAGCACCATTGGGGATTGTGACTTGGTCCGTCCCGCGTAATAAATAATAACACCTAATTGTTGAAATGAATTGGACTAATTATCATGCTTGGGCTTCGTGCCGATTATTTGAATCCTTCAGGGATTGGTATCATTGTCTTGATAACACTGTGCATATTTTTATCTAAATTTAAGGTTTTAAATGGTATTTTGCTATTCAACATTTTTATAAGGTTATGAAAAACTTGAACAAGGTCTTAATAACATTTTTTTTAGCTGTGAGCTAATATGATATTGTTGCCCGTAGGGCTTTCTTGACTATTTGTAAGACTGATTGGGGCCGAGGGCCATATGTTAGGGCATGACAATTTATGTGAGCATATGCATACACATGCATGGATCGGGCTGCGCGCCGCAGCAGGTGTGATATTATTATTGTGCTTGGGCTGTAGGAGCCCCTCCGGAGTCTGAACCCCCATAGTGAGCACGGGTACCCAAATTGGATCGGGCTACACACCGTAGCGGTCATATGCATTGCATGGCATACATACATTGGTTTACGTGTACTACATGGCATAACATTCAACACTCATACATTACTGGCACACATGCATTAGTTACCTTATTGACCAGATCTCCTGGTGTAAATTGATAAGGAGTGCTGAGCCCGAGGGGCTGATTTGAGTGCGGACTTGCACTACTTGAGAGTGTATCTAGGTATTGGTATATTATCATCAAAGAAAGTAGCTAAAAATCGAGATTTCTAAATAATCTACTCACATATGCTAGAAAGGGATAAAAACATAGTTCTGTATTGTGTAGCATGAGACAGTGCCTATCGTGGTTTTCTTCCCTTCAGCATTATTTACTTTTATTACTGCTGAGTTGGAAGTACTCACACCTGACTCCCTGCACCTTGTGTGCAGAACCAGGTACATCACAGTGGAGCTGATTCTATTGCGGCTCGGGAGTACTTTTGGACAGTCGAGGTAGCTGCCAGCGTTCGCAGGTCCTGATTCTCCAGTTTGTTTGTATTTTTGTTCTAATCATCCGACACTTGTGCACAGTTATATTCACTATTTACACTTTGTATACTCCTGTAGAGGCTCATGACTCTTGACCCTTCGGTCTATGGGAGTTGGTATGCGTTGGGACTTGGTTCCCCTGTTTCGATATATACATCACTGTTATTTTACAATTGATATGCTTAAATGGGATATGGCGAGCTCATAGCTCTAAGATTGTTGTTGATTGGTCGGGCTGGCCTATCAGTGTGCTGGGCGCCATCACGACCTGATTTGGGGTCTTGACAAGTTGGTATCAGAGCCTAGGTTTACTAGGCCTCATGAGTCTTGAGCCGGTTAGTAGAGTCTTGTGGATCGGTACGGGGACGCCCGTACTTATCCTCGGGAGGCTGCGAACCTTCAGGAAACACTTCACATTTCTTGGAATTCTTATCGTGCGCACTTGATTCAGCTTGAGATATACCATTTTGAAACTCCTTCCGCACGTCTGAGTACGCTTCGAGCGCTCAGTAATATAATTGACTTATGGCTTGCAATTCCCCGGTCGAGGGGCGAGATATAATCTCCGTGAATTCATGTTGGGCCAGTCGGGAGGACTCGAGGCCAGATCCTTGTCTATGGCTTGAGCACCACGTTATGTTGTAAATGCATGTTTTATGATTTTATATCAGTGTTAGAGTCTATCGGGTGAGTTAGGAGTGAATTAGATTGAAAATGAGGCATATAGCCTTTTTGAAGGAGACTTGAATAAGGAAAGTCAACCCGGAGTTGACTATTTGGTTAGAGGGCTTGGAACCGGATTCTGATGATTCGGTTAGTTCCGGAAGGTGATTTGTGACTTAGGGGAGCGATTGGAATTTAATTTGGAGGCCCGGTGTAGAAATAGGCTTGAATTGGCTAAGGTTGAATTTTGGCGAAATCCGAACGGTAGGTGAGATTTTGATCCGGGAGTCGGAATGGAATTTCGACGGTTGCAGTAGCTCCGTTAGGTGATTTTGGATGTGCCTGCAAAATTTCAGGTCATTCGGACGTCGTTTGGTCGGGTTTTTGATCGAATGTGTAATTCGGAATGTTTTAAGGAATTTAGGCTTGAATTTGATGCGAATTATAGGTTTTGATGTTGTTAGACGTGTTTTGAGGATTGGAGCAAGTTCGAATAAGGTATTAAGATGTGTTGGTATGTTTGGATGAGGTCCCGGAGGCCTCGGGGTGTTTTCGGATGGTTAAACGGGAGAAAATTGTGGAAAAATTGCAGGTTGGGATCCTGCTTCTGTTGTTTCCGCTCCTGCGGAATTTTGGACGCAAGAGCGTGTCCGCAGAAGCGGACGAGGTGCGCAGGAGCGGCTGGTTACGCAGAAGCGGAAGCCATTCCGCTGAAGCGGGGTCGCTGGTGCGAGCCAGTGATCGCAGAAGCGGACGGGGAGAAATTGGGCATGGTCCGCAGAAGCGGACATTTTACCGTTTGGGCGAGACCGCAGAAGCGGTCAATGATGCGCAGAGGCGGATGTGTCCGCAGAAGCGGAAGCTTCTTCGCAGAAGCGGGACCGCTTAAGCGGCCCTTTGCTCGCAGAAGCGGAAATGGCCGGCCAGGCCTAGAACCGCCGAAGCGACCCTTTGGTCGCGGATACGGGTGCATAGGAGCGGAAAATATTCCGCAGAAGCGAAAATCGCTGTAAGTAAGTGTATCCGAAGTTAGAAAAATTTCAGAACATTTCACACATTTTGGGTCTCGGCTTTAGAGGCGATTTGGGCGATTTTGAAGAGAAATTCAAGGGAAATCATCGGTAATCATCTATGGACTTAAACTATGATTAGTATTGGTAATATTATGCAATTATATCATGAAAATGGAGGAATTTGGGGTAATTTATGGAGGATTTAGCCCTAGGCTTGGACTTTAGAAAATCAAGGTTTTGAATGGGCAAATGGAGTCCGAATTTGGTAAAATTGATATGCTTAGACTCGTGTTGAGATGAGGGTTCCGAATATGTGACTTTCGTGATTTTTCGATAAGCGTACCGGAAGTCGGGTTTTGGCAACTTTGGGAATTTTGATGTAAATTGAGTTGTATTGATTGGATGTAGTCCCATTGGCCTAATTTGTTGTGTTTCTACTGTATTGGATCAGATTCTACGCGTGCGGAGCTTGATTCTCGTGGCAAGGGCATTGCGGATTAGTCGTCGCGCTATATTGAGGTGAGTAATAGATGTGGGTGATGACCGGCGGGTTCGAAACCCCGGTATACCACTTTGTGACGCTGTATAGCGGCGAGACACGCACACTCTTGAGAGTGCGGGGTCGATCATGAACCGGAGACTATATATTAGTCCAACCTGTTGATACTGTATTATTGGCTATTCTAGAGCCGTCGAATCTCCTTCTCGGATGGTTGCATATATATATATTGTGATAATGGCCACTCTTGAGCCGTTGAACCCCTTCTTGGGCGGTTGAGTATACATGTGGGCCGTGAGCCAGTTGTTGGATCCCGCGAGGATCGTTATCATTGTCTTATCATATAGACATGCTAGTTTACTACTAGTCCGCAGCTATTTTTGTTATTATGCCAATTCCAATCTCTGGAACTTGACATTTACTGTTTTCCAACTGAAAAATGATAAAAGAGTTTTCAAAAACTATTTTTGAGCCTGCGAGGCCGTATCTGCATATTAGCTGACTAGTAGTGGATCGGGCTGCGCGCCGCAGCAGGATATATGTTGGATCGGACTGCACGCCGCAGGAATATCTCTATGAGATGTGCTTGGACTGTAGGAGCCCCTCCGGAGTCTGAACCCCCACAGTGAGCACGGGTACCCAAAATTGGAGTCGGGCTACACGCCGTAGCGGTCATATCATGCATTGCATTGCATTTAGCTACATCTCCTAGCTGTTATGCTATTTATTGGTATTTGTTGGAACAGGTACAGTGAAGATTGATTCTATGACAGGGTAGCTGATTATAGCTTTACATAGTGCTTTATTGCGGATTTCTTAT
This sequence comes from Nicotiana noctiflora, assembly GCA_032618575.1. Taxonomy (NCBI): domain Eukaryota; kingdom Viridiplantae; phylum Streptophyta; class Magnoliopsida; order Solanales; family Solanaceae; genus Nicotiana; species Nicotiana noctiflora. The sequence continues at coordinate 71,466 of JASVEL010000961.1, forward strand.
CTGCGCTGTCTTACCCTTGTTTATTACCACTGAGTCTGGCAGTACTCATTTTACTCCCCGCACCTTGTGTGCAGATCCAGGTACCTCTCAGCAGTGATCCAGTAGCTGTGCGAGGCGACGTTTGTGGATATACGAGGTAGCTGCAGAGTCCGCAGGACCCGATATTCCTTCCTACTGTCTTTTGATTTTGTATTGACATTTCTTTCCGCACTTGGTATCTTGTAAACCTTTATACACTCATGTTCGGTAGAGGCTCATGACTCTTGACCCTTGGTCTATGGGAGTTGATGTATTATGGGACTTGGTTCCCCGTTTTCGTTACATATATCGCTGTTGTTTTTTTGAATTAATTTGTTTAAATGGGTTAAAGAGAGCTTCTAGCTCCGTGGTTGATATGGATTGGTCAGGCTGGCTTAGCAATGTGCTGGGCGCCATCACAATTGGGTTTTGGCGTCGTTACAAGTTGGTATCAGAGCCTAGGTTTACTAGGACTCACGAGTCTCGAGCCGGTTAGTAGAGTCTTGTGGATCGGTACGGGGACGCCTGTACTTATCCTCGGGAGGCTGCGAATCTTTAGGAAACACTTCACTTTTCTTGAACTCTATCGTGCGATCTTGTTGTTCTGAGAACTGAACTTCTATATTCTATTCTCTCACAGATGGCGAGAACGCGAGCATCAGGATGAGGTGGACGACCTCCGTTTCCACCTGCCAGAGGCCGTCGGCGCGGTCGTGCTAGAGGTAGAGGTAGGGCAGCTGAGGCAGTGCCAGCTGACCCGCCCGTTGTACCTGTTCAGGAGCAGCCCCCAGTGGTTGATGCTCCTGTAGCCCCAGTTCAGGCCCAGACTGTATCTATTGCTATTCCTGGTCTTCAGGAGACTCTTGCCCAGATATTATCGGTGTGTTCCGGTTTGGCTCGGGTAGTTTCGGCTACCGCTACGTAGCAACATCTCGGTCGGGGGTGGTCGGCGGACCCTGCCGGCTCGCACACCGACCCGGTTGTTCGGGGACTTCGGACGCCAGCAGGCGGTCCCCGCTCGGTGGTTGCACCGGTTATTCCTCCGACTGCACCAGCTCCGGCTCCAGAGCATATGGTTCAGGCTATACCCGACGACGAGCGTCGTCTTGAGAGATTTGGTAGACTTCAGAGCCACCCCATTTCGGTGGCGTTGAGGGCGAGGATGCCCGGGGTTTCTTGGATAAATGTCAGAAGATGCTGCGTACGGCTGGTATTCTCGAGTCCAGCGGAGTTTCATTTACTACATTTCAGTTCACCGGTCCCGCATTTGATTGGTGGGAGGAGTTTGAGAGGCGTAGGCCTGCTAGAGCAGCACCTCTCACATGGCAGCAGTTCTCTACTCTCTTTCTAGAGAAATATGTACCTCGGTCTCGTCGCGAGGAGCTACGTCGCCGGTTCGAGTGGTTGATTCAGGGCGACATGTCTGTGACTCAGTATGAGCTTAGATTCACTCAGTTGGCTAGGCATGCCACATGGATGATCCCCACTGAGAGGGAGAGGATCAGGAGGTTCATTGATGGCCTCAACTACTCTATCTGTATTCTTATGACCAGCGAGCGAGTTCTGTCATCATCGTTTGAGCAGGTTGCCGATATGGCACGCTCCATCGAGGCGGATCGTCGCCGAGAGAGAGAGGAGCGGGAGGCCAAGAGGCCTCGCAGTTCTGGCAGTTTCAGCGGTGCTCCATCTAGAGGGCATTCCCAGCAGAGCAGAGGTCGCTCATCTAGACCTTCTCATTCAGGCCGCCCAGAGCAGAGCGGAGGTTCTTATGGTCGTGGTCGACAGGGATTTCAGCAGGGTCAGTCATCGCTTGGTGCCCTCCCGGCCCAGAGTGCAGCACCTACTTCTCCAGCACCAGGTGCATGTTATGAGTGTGGTGAGTTTGGCCACATGAGGAGACATTGCCCTAGATTACGTAGGGGCAGGACTCAGCAGAGGGATCAGCCCTCCTCTTCAGCACCATCTCAGTCTAGTAGAGGTGGAGGTCAGTCTTCTCGTGGACGCCCCAGGGGCGAGGAGAGATCTGGTGGAGGCCAAGCACGGTTCTATGCACTTCCCTGACAGGCGTGATGCAGTTGCCTCCGATGCTGTGATTACAGGTATCATTTCTGTCTGTCACAGAGATGCCTCTGTTCTATTTGATCCAGGGTCCACATATTCTTATGTGTCCTCTTATTTTGCACATCATTTGGGTGCGACTCATGGTAGTCTTGATTTACCTGTTCATGTATCCACCCCCGTGGGTGATACGATTGTTGTGGATCATGTCTATAGATCCCGTGTTATATCTATTGGGGGTCTGGAGACCCAGGCAGATTTGTTATTGTTGGGGATGGTGGACTTTGATGTTATATTGGGTATGGACTGGTTGTCTCCGTACCATGCTATATTGGACTGTCATGCTAAGACAGTTACGTTGGCCATTCCTGGTATTTCTCAGATTGAGTGGCGGGGTTCGACCGATTTCGTCCCTAGCCGTGTTATTTCGTTCCTAAAAGCTCGGAAGATGGTTGAAAAAGGGTGTTTATCGTACTTAGCTTTTGTGAGAGATGTGGGAGCCGAGTCTCCTAGCATTGATTCTGTACCCGTTGTGAGGGACTTCCCAGATGTATTCCCCTTAGACCTGCCGGGCATGCCGCCGAACAGGGATATTGATTTTGGCATTGACTTGGTGCCGGGCACTCAGCCTATATCCATTCCTCCTTATCGAATGGCACCAGCCGAGTTGAAAGAACTGAAAGAGCAACTTCAAGAGCTTCTGGATAAGGGTTTCATCCGCCCTAGTGTGTCTCCGTGGGGTGCACCGGTATTATTTGTTAAAAAGAAAGATGGTTCCATGCGGATGTGTATTGATTATAGGCAATTGAACAAAGTGACAGTGAAGAACAAGTACCCTCTACCGCGCATAGATGATTTGTTTGATCAGTTTCAGGGTGCGAGGGTGTTTTCTAAGATCGATCTTCGTTCAGGCTATCATCAGCTGAAGATCAGGGACTCGAATATTATGAAGACTGCATTCAAGACCCAATATGGTCATTATGAGTTTCTTGTGATGTCGTTTGGGCTGACCAACGCCCCAGCAGCATTTATGCATCTGATGAACAGTGTGTTCAAGCCTTATTTGGATTCATTTGTGATTGTGTTCATTGATGACATTCTAGTCTACTCCCGTAGTCAGGAGGAGCATGCTCAACATTTGAGTATTGTGTTGCAGAGATTGAGGGAGGAGAAGCTATATGCTAAATTCTCCAAGTGCGAGTTTTGGCTCGAGTCCGTAGCATTTCCGGGACATGTGGTGTCTCGTGATGGTATTCAGGTTGATCCGAAGAAGATAGAGGCGGTGCAGAGTTGGCCTAGACCGTCCTCAGCTACAGAGATCAAGAGTTTTCTTGGCTTGGCGGGGTATTATCGCCGGTTTGTTCAGGGATTTTCATCCATTGCTTCTTCATTGACTAAATTGACCCAGAAGGGTGCACCATTCGTGTGGTCGGATGAGTGCGAGGAGAGCTTTCAGAAGCTCAAGACAGCTTTGACCATAGCTCCAGTGTTAGTATTGCCATCAGCTTGAGGTTCATATACCGTTTATTGTGATGCCTCGAGAGTGGGGATAGGTTGTGTGTTGATGCAGGAAGGTAAGGTGATTGCTTATGCTTCTCGGCAGTTGAAGCCGCATGAGAAGAACTATCCTGTTCATGACTTGGAGCTAGCCGCCATTGTTCATGCCTTGAAGATTTGGAGGCACTATTTGTACGGTGTGTCTTGTGAGGTGTATACCGACCATCGTAGTCTCCGGCACTTGTTCAAACAGAAAGACCTTAATTTGAGACAACGGAGATGGCTAGAGTTGCTGAAGGATTATGACATTACTATATTATATCATCCGGGAAGGCCAATGTGGTGGCCGATGCTTTGAGCCGGAAGGCGGTCAGTATGGGGAGCTTGGCATATATTCCAGCTGAGGAGAGGCCATTTGCTTATGATGTTCAGGTGCTAGCCAATCGGCTAGTGAGGTTAGATATTTCGGAGCCCAGCAGGGTGTTGGCTTGTTTTGTATCTCTGTCTTCTCTATATGATCATATTTGTGAGCGCCAGTATGATGATCCACACTCGGTTGTCCTTAGGGATAGAGTTTAGCATGATGATGCTAGAGATGTCACCATTGATAGTGACGGCGTATTGAGGATGCCGGGCCGGATATGTGTGCCCAATGTTGATGGCCTTCGTGAGTTGATTCTGGAGGAGGCCCATAGCTCGCGGTATTCTATCCATCCAGGAGCCGCTAAGATGTATCAAGATTTGAAACAACACTATTGGTGGAGAAAGATGAAAATGGACATTGTCGGACATGTAGCACGGTGCCTCAACTGTCAGCAGGTTAAGTACGAGCATCAGAGGCCCGGTGGTGTATTTCAGCGCATTGATATTCCTGAGTGGAAATGGGAGAGGATCACTATGGACTTTGTTATTGGACTCCCTCGGACGGCGAGGAAGTTTGATTCTGTATGGGTGATTGTGGATAGACTGACCAAGTCAGCTCACTTCATTCCAGTTAGTACTACCTACTCATCGGAGCGGTTGGCAGCGATCTTTATTCGAGAGATTGTTCGGTTGCATGGAGTCCCAGTGTCTATCATATCCGATAGGGGTACTCAGTTCACTTCTCAGTTTTGGAGAGCATTTCAGCGAGAGATGGGTACACGGGTTGAGTTGAGTACATCATTTCACCCCCAGACAGACGGACAGTCTGAGCGCACTATTCAGATCTTGGAGGATATGTTGCGAGCTTGTGTGATTGATTTTGGTGGTTCGTGGGATGAGTTCCTACCACTTGCCGAGTTTGCCTACAACAACAGTTATCAGTCGAGTATTCAGATGGCCCCGTATGAGGCATTGTATGGCAGGCGGTGTAGATCCCCCGTGGGATGGTTTGAGCCTGGTGAGGTTAGATTGATAGGGACTGAGTTAGTCCAGGATGCTCTGGATAGAGCAAAGTTGATCCAGGAGAGGCTTCGTACATCACAGTCTCGTCAGAAGAGTTATGCGGACCGTAGAGTTCGGGAGTTGTCTTTCATGGTTGGTGACGAAGTATTGTTGAAGATCTCACCTATGAAGGGTGTCATGAGGTTTGGGAAGAAAGGAAAGTTGAGTCCCATGTACATTGGTCCTTTTGAGATACTTAGGAGAGTTGGAGAGGTGGCATATGAGTTGGCCTTGCCGCCCAGCTTATCCAGCGTTCATCCGGTATTCCATGTGTCTATGCTCCGGAAGTACATTGGAGATCCGTCTCATGTATTAGATTTCAGCACCATTCAGCTTGATGGTGATCTATCCTATGATGTGGAGCCTATTGCCATTTTGGGACATCAGGTGAGAAAATTGAGGTCTAAGGAGATTGCATCAGTTAAGGTTCAGTGGAGAGGTCGACCCGTGGAGGAGGCCACTTGGGAGATCGAGCGGGAGATACGGAGCAGATATCCTCACTTGTTTGAGACTTCAGGTATGTTTCTTGACCCGCTCGAGGACGAGCGTTTGCTTAAGAGGGGGAGAATGTGACAACCCGGCCCGTCGTCACGAGAATTACCACCCCGTTATGTTGTAAATGCATGTTTTATGATTTTATATCAGTGTTAGAGTCTATCGGGTGAGTTAGGAGTGAATTAGATTGAAAATGAGGCATATAGCCTTTTTGAAGGAGACTTGAATAAGGAAAGTCAACCCGGAGTTGACTATTTGGTTAGAGGGCTCGGAACCGGATTCTGATGATTCGGTTAGTTCCGGAAGGTGATTTGTGACTTAGGGGAGCGATCGGAATTTAATTTGGAGGCCCGGTGTAGAAATAGGCTTGAATTGGCTAAGGTTGAATTTTGGCGAAATCCGAACGGTAGGTGAGATTTTGATCCGGGAGTCGGAATGGAATTTCGACAGTTGCAGTATCTCCGTTAGGTGATTTTGGATGTGCCTGCAAAATTTCAGGTCATTCGGACATCGGTTGGTTGGGTTTTTGATCGAATGTGTAATTCGGAATGTTTTAAGGAATTTAGGCTTGAATTTGATGCGAATTATAGGTTTTGATGTTGTTAGACGTGTTTTGAGGATTGGAGCAAGTTCGAATAAGGTATTAAGATGTGTTGGTATGTTTGGATGAGGTCCCGGAGGCCTCGGGGTGTTTTCGGATGGTTAAACGGGAGAAAATTGTGGAAAAATTGCAGGTTGGGATCCTGCTTCTGTTGTTTCCGCTCCTGCGGAATTTTGGACGCAGGAGCGAGTCCGCAGAAGCGGACGAGGTGCGCAGGAGCGGCTGGTTACGCAGAAGCGGAAGCCATTCCGCTGAAGCGGGGTCGCTGGTGCGAGCCAGTGATCGCAGAAGCGGACGGGGTGAGATTGGGCATGGTCCGCAGAAGCGGACATTTTACCGTTTGGGCGAGACCGCAGAAGCGGTCGATGATTCGCAGAGGCGGATGGGTCCGCAGAAGCGGAAGCTTCTTCGCAGAAGCGGGACCGCTTAAGCGGCCCTTTGATCGCAGAAGCGGAGATGGCCGGCCAGGCCTAGAACCGCTGAAGCGACCCTTTGGTCGCGGATACGGGTGCATAGGAGCGGAAAATATTCCGCAGAAGCGAAAATCGCTGTAAGTAAGTGTATCAGAAGTTAGAAAAATTTCAGAACATTTCACACATTTTGGGTCTCGGCTTTAGAGGCGATTTGGGCGATTTTGAAGAGAAATTCAAGGGAAATCATCAGGTAATCATCTATGGACTTAAACTATGATTAGTATTGGTAATATTATGCAATTATATCATGAAAATGGAGGAATTTGGGGTAATTTATGGAGGATTTAGCCCTAGGCTTGGACTTTAGAAAATCAAGGTTTTGAATGGGCAAATGGAGTCCGAATTTGGTAAAATTGATATGCTTAGACTCGTGTTGAGATGAGGGTTCCGAATATGTGACTTTCGTGATTTTTCGATAAGCGTACCGGAAGTCGGGTTTTGGCAACTTTGGGAATTTTGATGTAAATTGAGTTGTATTGATTGGGTGTAGTCCCATTGGCCTAATTTGTTGTGTTTCTACTGTATTGGATCAGATTCTACGCGTGCGGAGCTTGATTCTCGTGGCAAGGGCATTGCGGATTAGTCGTCGCGCTATATTGAGGTGAGTAATAGATGTGGGTGATGACCAGCGGGTTCGAAACCCCGGTATACCACTTTGTGACGCTGTATAGCGGCGAGACACGCACACTCTTGAGAGTGCGGGGTCGATCATGAACCGGAGACTATATATTAGTCCAACCTGTTGATACCTGTATTATTGGCTATTCTAGAGCCGTCGAATCTCCTTCTCGGATGGTTGCATATATATATATTGTGATAATGGCCACTCTTGAGCCGTTGAACCCCTTCTTGGGCGGTTGAGTATACATGTGGGCCGTGAGCCAGTTGTTGGATCCCGCGAGGATCGTTATCATTGTCTTATCATATAGACATGCTAGTTTACTACTAGTCCGCAGCTATTTTTGTTATTATGCCAATTCCAATCTCTGGAACTTGACATTTACTGTTTTCCAACTGAAAAATGATAAAAGAGTTTTCAAAAACTACTTTTGAGCCTGCGAGGCTGTATCTGCATATTAGCTGACTAGTAGTGGATCGGGCTGCACGCCGCAGCGAGGTATATGTTGGATCGGACTGCGCGCCGCAGGGATATCTCTATGAGATGTGCTTGGGCTGTAGGAGCCCCTCCGGAGTCTGAACCCCCACAATGAGCACGGGTACCAAAAATTGGAGTCGGGCTACACGCCGTAGCGGTCATATCATGCATTGCATTGCATTTAGCTACATCTACTAGTTGTTATGCTATTTATTGGTATTTGTTGGAACAGGTACAGTGAAGATTGATTCTATGACAGGGTAGCTGATTGTAGCTTTACATAGTGTTTTATTGCGGATTTCTTATCTGCGCTGTCTTACCCTTGTTTATTACCACCGAGTCTGGCAGTACTCATTTTACTCCCTGCACCTTGTGTGCAGATCCAGGTACCTCTCAGCAGTGATCCAGTAACTGTGCGAGGCGACGTTTGTGGATATTCGAGGTAGTTGCAGAGTCCGCAGGACCCGACATTCCTTCCTACTGTCTTTTGATTTTGTATTGACATTTTTTTTCCGCACTTGGTATCTTGTAAACCTTTATACACTCATGTTTAGTAGAGGCTCATGACTCTTGACCCTTGGTCTATGGGAGTTGATGTATTATGGGACTTGGTTCCCCGTTTTCGTTACATATATCGCTGTTGTTTTTTTGAATTAATTTGTTTAAATGGGTTAAAGAGAGCTTCTAGCTCCGTGGTTGATATGGATTGGTCAGGCTGGCTTAGCAATGTGCTGGGCGAATTCATGTTGGTCGTGACAGGACTCGAGGCCAGATCCTTGTCTATGGCTTGAGCACCAAGGTACTAATTTCGCGAGCCGGTATAATGAAGTCCATACGATCGGTATTGATCTTTATTGTGATTTGATATGTAGCCCTACCTATGGGCGTGAGAAATATTTCCATCGCCTCTTAATTGGAATGTAAAGTGCCTTATGTGTAGTGGAACGAGTTCAAACTCAAGAAGACTAAAATGATTATGCTATGTGTATCCTGGTGGAAGGTATTGTGCAGAAATGCTAAATTGAGGCGAGGTAGGTGGATTGATTCTCATGTGTAATTGAAAGGTAGTTGATATGTGTTATGATTCGAACAGGTACAACACATGTTCATGTACCAATTATGATAATATGAATTGTATAGTATTGAGATTTAATGTTGTTGAAATACATTGTGATGTCTTGTTGAGTTGTGAATGTATTGGCTAAGGTTGAATTGTGGCGAAATCCGAATGGTAGGTGAGATTTTGATCCGGGGTTCGGAATGGAATTCATGAACCTATAGCTAAAAATCAAGAAAATAGGGCTTGGAGCAAAAACCTTAAATTTAGGATTTGAAGGACCATTTGTGGTCCGAATTGGGAGTTCTTGGTATGTACGGACTCGTGGCGAGATGAGGATTCCGAAAATGTGAATTTCAGAATTTTTCGAGATTTCTAAATAATCTACTCACATATGCTAGAAAGGGATAAAAAGATAGTTCCTGTATTGTGTAGCATGAGATAGTGCCTATCGTGGTTTTCTTCCCTTCAGCATTATTTACTTTTATTAATACTGAGTTGGAAGTACTCACACCCGACTCCCTGCACCTTTTGTGCAGATCCAGGTACATCACAGTGGAGCTGATTCTATTGCGGCTCGGGAGTACTTTTGGACAGTCGAGGTAGCTGCCAGCGTTCGCAGGACCTGATTCTCCAGTTTGTCTGTATTTTTGTTCTGATCATCCCACACTTGTGCACAGTTATATTCACTATTTACACTTTGTATACTCTGTAGAGGCTCATGACTCTTGACCCTTTGGTCTATGGGAGTTGGCACGTGTTGGGACTTGGTTCCCCCGTTTCGATATATCCATCACTGTTATTTTACAATTGATATGCTTAAATTGGATAAGGCGAGCTCATAGCTCTATGATTGTTGTTGATTGGTCGGGCTGGCCTAGCAGTGTGCTGGGCGCCATCACGACCGGATTTGGGGTCGTGACAAGTTGGTATCATAGCCTAGGTTTACTAGGCCTCATGAGTCTTGAGCCGGTTAGTAGAGTCTTGTGGATCGGTACGGGGACGCCTGTACTTATCCTCGGGAGGCTGCGAACCTTTATGAAACACTCCACACTTCTTGGAATTCTTATCGCGCGTACTTGATTCAAATTGAGATATACCATTTTGAAACTCCTTCCGCACCTCTGAGTACGCTTCGAGCGCTTGGTAATATAATTGACTTATGGCTTGCGATTCCCCGGTCGAGGGGCGAGATATAATCTCCGTGAATTTATGTTGGGCCAGTCGGGAGGACTCGAGGCCAGATCCTTGTCTATGGCTTGAGCACCAAGGTACTAATTTCGCGAGCCGGTATTATGAAGTCCATACGATCGGTATTGATCTTTATTGTGATTTGATATGTAGCCCTAGCTATGGGCGTGAGAAATATTTCCATAGCCTCTTAATTGGAAGGTAAAGTGCCTTATGTGTAGTGGAACGAGTTCAAACTCAGGAAGACTAAAATGATTATGCTATGTGTATCCCGGTGGAAGGTATTGTGCTGAAATGCTAAATTGAGGCGAGGTAGGTGGATTGATTCTCATGTGTAATTGAAAGGTAGTTGATATGTGCTATGATTCGAGCAGGTACAACGCATGTTCATGTACCAATTATGATAATATGAATTGTGTTGTATTGAGATTTAATGTTTTTGAAATACATTGTGATGTCTTGTTGAGCTGTGAATGTATTGCTAGGATGGTTTTGGTGATTCTCTGGCAGGTGGATAGGTCAATTTATAAAGGAAACTCGGCCAAAATTTTTGGAAAATTTGGGACTTAGAAAAGATTTTTGTCACCTAAAGAGTGGGCTTCACTGTTGTGTGTGAATTAACGCAAGAATTCCAAAAGAGTTAATATTTCTGATGATTCGAATCTCTGCCGAAGCTTGTAAATGACTTGAATTTAATCTAACTAGAACATTGTGGCATCATTTGAGTAAGAATGCTATGAGTGTCTAAAAGTGCTTAGATGTATGGCTCCAAGCCAAGTTGGGGAGGTTGTTATTGATTAATTGATGGCATTATTGTATGCTATGTTGGTTCTGTCTCTAGGTATGATGGGAAATCTTGATAAAGGTTATGATGCTTCGTAGATGTGAAGAAATACTAGGATGTTTTGAACTAATGTTGGTAATGAATGTTTGGTGTATAGAAAGGAGAAATAGCTCTATGATTGTTGTTGATTGGTCGGGCTGGCCTAGCAGTGTGCTGGGCGCCATCACGACCGGATTTGGGGTCGTGACAATATAATTATGACTACACTAATACATGGGATTCAGGACCCGAAACAGACTAAGATATGATAAATTACGAATATTTAAATTATTGGACAAAAACTATGCTTGAAATAGCTAAAACCGAACAAAATATGAAAAATGATTTAGATAATTATATGCAAACTAAAAAAATCACACACATAGAGTCATTAAATAAAAATATAGAAAAATTATTGTTATTAAAAACTTTAGCTAAAGAAAATTATAATTTAGCATTTAACCAGCAATGAATCAAAAATCTAATCAATTACCAACATAGTTAGTAACTAATCAATCTATACAACCTAATCTCAGAATTAGAATGGAAACTAATTATACAACTTAAGAAATGTATAAAGAGGAATTTGCTGTAGACGAAAAAACATATGAAAATACAGAAGGACTAAAAATAAAAATCGTATTTTCTAATATAGGAAGAAAATATAAGAAAATAGGAGACAACTTATATCTAATGTTAGAAAAAGAATCACTAAAACTAGAAGATAGCTTAACTGCTCTTAGTAAGAATAACAAGAGAAAATGAGGAAATAGATCGAATATATGAGATAGAAAAAATTAAACAACAATCAAAAAGAGAAATAAAACAAATAGAAGAAACAAAAAATGCTAAAATAATAGAATTAGAAAAAGAATTAAACATGTTAAAAGAACTATATGCAACTAGACAAAAAGAAAAAGAACAAGAAAATAAATTACAACTTGAGATAAATAGATTCAAAGAACAAATACAAGAAGGAAAAGAAGAAAAATTAGAAATTATTAGAACAGAAGAAATAAATGAACCAAATAATAATAGTGATTTAGAAAATTATTCAGAAACAAGCGAAACATATACGGAACTTTTAGAAAATATAGCACAAGTCAAACAAAACGAAGAAGGTAGAAATGATCGTATAGAAATAAATGCTATAATAGATGAAAAACCTAGTACATCAGGAACAAAAGATATACAATTAGAGCAAAAAAGTTATATAAATTATGAAAATAATTCTAAGAAAACATATAGAAATGATAGAGAACCAAGATATAGAAAATGGATTCCAACACAAATACCAACAACAATACAAAATAATTTCTTAGATCTAGACTGTGTAAAAGATATAAATAAGACAATCCAGCTATGGGTAGGATACATGACGAAACAGATTATAGACAATAAAATAGGAATATCAGATGTACCAGAATACATAGAATGAACGTTAATAGGAACGACTAAGTTATGGTTATAAAATATGACTAAAGATGCCTTAGGAGTATTAAGAAATGATAAAAAATTTGATGGTGAAAAAGCTACAACAGCTATAGATATTTTGCATAAATATGAAACAACTATAAGAAATGAATTTAGTAGTGCAGAAACAGAAGAAGTACAACAGAATAGAGAAAAAATATTAAATATAAATCTAATGTCAAAATTAGCAATATGTAATATGTGTTACATAGACGAATATACATGTGCATTTAAAGAATTTTACTATAAAGGAATATATAGTATAAAGGAAAGTAAAGAAATAAGAAAATTATATTTTTCAAAGTTACTAGAACCATTTAGTTCAAAAATATTAAAAGATTGGAATAATGCAGCATTACAAGATACTTTAGGAGCAAGAATTAGATACTTACAAAACTGGTTCGCAGAATTATGTGAAATACATAAAGAAGAAATTAAAATGGAAAAAACGTTAATAAAAAACTTAGCATGTTGTAAAGATAAAATAGCACCTCAGTTTGGATGCAATAAAAGATACTATAATAAAAATCATAATAAAATTAAGAAATAAAAAAAAGTATAAGTCAAAATTTAAGTATAAAAAACCTAGACGAAAATATTATGTAAAGAAATTTAATAACAAAAGGCAGTACCGACCTAAGAAAAAATTATCAGAATGTAAATGTTATAATTGCGCAAAACTAGGACATTTAGCAAAAGATTACAAAATACCTAAAAATCAAAGAGCTAAGCAAGTATCCGAAATAATAATAAACGACGAAGAATACGTACAAATGGAATACATAGACTATGAATTAGAAAGTAATGATAGTATATATGAACTATCAGAAAATGAATTAGAAAATGAATTAATAATAGAATCAGATAATGAAGACAATAAATTTACAGATGACTGAAAAAGAAATAAATATAATAACCCAAGAAGAATACCAAGATGAAGAATCTACTGAACAAAAAGTAATATTTGATGAAAATATATTTGAACAAATAAAAGGAAAGGAATTAGACTTAAGTGTAGAAAAAATATTAGATATACCAAAAATAAAAAATTGGTTCAAAAGAAGTAAAGAAGAATACTATGTAATTAGCCAAAGAGAACATATAATAGATTGCAAATATACCAAAGGAAAAGCTAAAATACCAATAATAAATAAACGTATAATAAATAAAGAAATACAAGATATAAAGGCAAAAAACCCAATTAAATACGTACATCTAGGAGGAACAGAAATATTAATAAGGCATGTTTTAGAGAAGGGATAGATACACCAATAGAAATTTATCTAGCAGATGATAGAATTATATAACCTATAGAAAAAAGTATAATAAGTGCAGTACGAGGAAATTTGATATACCAAAAATTTAAGTTCATAATTAGTGCTAACTATTCAGTAGCAATAAATGATAAAAATATAGATAAATCACTCGTATTATATTGGAAAATGTCAGGAATAGAATTAACCCCAGGTAGTAAGATATTTACAGCATGATGTAAAAATCTATATATATTAACAACTAAACATAAGATAATGGCAAGAAATAAAATTGTCACGACCCCAAATCCGGTCGTGATGGCGCCCAACACACTGCTAGGCCATCCCGACCAATCAACAACAATCATAGAACTATGAGCTCGCCTTATCCCATTTAAGCATGACAATTGTAAAATAACAGTGATGAATATATCGAAACAGGGGAACCAAGTCCCAACGCATACCAACTCCCATAGACCGAAGGGTCAAGAGTCATGAGCCTCTACAGAGTATACAAAGTGTAAATAGCGAATATAACTGTGCACAAGTGTGGGATGGTCAGAACAAAAATATAGACAAACTGGAGAATCGGGTCCTGCGAATGCTGGCAGCTACCTCGACTGTCCAAAAGCACTCCCGAGCCGCAATAGAATCAACTCTGCTGTGATGTACCTGGATCTGCACACAAGGTGCAGGGAGTCGGGTGTGACTACTTCCAACTCAGTAGTAATAAAAGTAAATAATGTTGAAGGGAAGAAAACCACGCAAGGCACTATCTCATGCTACACAATACAGAACTATCTTTATTCCTTACCAGCATATGTGAGTAGATTATTAGAAATCTCAATTTTTAGCTTCTTTCTTTCATGATAACATACCAATACATGGAACAATCTCAAACAGTGCAAGTCCGCACTCAAATCAGCCCCTCGGGCTCAGCACTCTTTATCAATTTACACAAGGAGATCTGGTCAATAAGGCAACTAATGCATGTGTGCCAGTAATATATGAGTGCTAAATGTTATGCCACGTAGTACACGTAAACCAATGTATGTATGCCATGCAACGCATATGACCGCTACGGCGTGTAGCCCGATCCAATTTGGGTACCCGTGCTCACTGTGGGGGTTCAGACTCCGGAGGGGCTCCTACAGCCCAAACACAATAATAATATCACACCTGCTACGGCGCGCAGCCCGATCCGTATACCACTGCCGCGTGCAGTCCGATCCATGCATGTGTATGCATATGCTCACATAAATTTCCATGCCCTAACATATGGCCCTCGGCCCCAATCAGTCTAACAAATAATCAAGAAAGTCCTACGGGCAACAATATCATATTAGCTCACAGCTAAAAATGTTATTAAGATCTTGTTCAAGTTTTTCATTATCTTATAAAAATGCTGAATAGCAAAATACCATTTTAAACCTTACATTTAGAATAAAATATGCACAGTGTTATCAAGACAGTGATACCAATCCCTGAAGGATTCAAATAATCGGCACGAACCCCAAACATGATAATTAGTCCAATTCATTTCAACAATTAGGTGTTATTATTTATTACGAGGGTCGGACCAAATCACGATCCCCAATGGTGCTCTACCCCACGCCCGTTATCCGGCGTGCAAGTCACCTCAACACAGCACTAAGATGTGCAAGTCCGGGGTTTACTAACCCTCAGGACATCATTTACAAGTATTACCCACCTCGAACCGACGAAAACTCATGCCCGCGACGCCTTAGCTCCTCGAACCGGCATCCACGCACGTCAAAACTAGCACAAATCAGCACAAATATAACAAAATAGGCTAATGGAACATCACCCAATTGAAAGAACTCGAAAAATATCAGAAATCACGAAATTGGCAAAACCCGAGCCTCGGGCCCACATCTCGAAAAATTTCGAAATTCATATTTCCAGAATCCTCGTCTCGCCACAAGTCCATACATATAAAATTTACCAAAATCGGAGTTCGATTGGCCTTTCAAAACCCAAATTTTCGTTTTCAATATCTAGGCCACAATCCTTCACAATTTCTACCCAAATTCATGAAGATTGATGTTAATTCTACCATAAAATGATGTTTTTAAGTCAAGAAACTTACCTCCGATGAATACCCGATGATTTCCTAGCGTTTTCCCGTGATTTCTTCTCTCTAGGGCTCAAAATTACGTTTTTGGGTATATGAACCCGTGAGCCCTCTGTTCTGCAATTTAACTCACTGCCTGAACATTTAACCCTACGCGATCGCAGCACTGGGCTCGCGATCGCGATGCACAAATCCCGGGCTGTCAACTTTCCTCTACGCGATAGCGTGAACCTGGACGCGATCGCAATGACCAACTTAGTGACCCTATGCGATTGCATCAATACACCCGCGATCGCGATGCACAACCAGTCGACTGTAAAGACCCGGCCCGTCGTTACGGGAATTACCACCCCGTTATGTTGCATTTACATATCTTATGCTTTTATATCGGTGTTAGAACCTATCGGATGAGTTAGGAATGAATTGAATTGAAAATGAAGCAAATAGCATATTTGAAGGAAGTTTGAATATGGAAAGTCAACCTAGAGTTGACTATTGAGTTAGAGTGCTCGGAATCGGATTCTGATGATTCGACTAGTTTCGGGGGATCATTTATGACTTAGGAGAGCAATCAAGATTGAATTTGGAGGTCCGGTGTAGTTTTAGGCTTGAATTGGCTAAGGTTGAATTTTGGCAAAATCCGAACGGTAGGTGAGATTTTGATCCGGGAGCCGGAATGGAATTCCGACAGTTGCAGTAGCTCCGTTAGGTGATTTTGGATATGCCTGCATATTTTCAGGTCATTCGGACGTCGTTTGATCGGGTTTTTGATTGAATGAGCAATTCGGAAATTTTGAAGAAACTTAGGCTTGAATTAGTGTGTAATTGGTGATTTTGATGTTTAGGATGGTGTTTTTATGTTATGAGCAAGTTTGAATGAGGTAATGTGATATACTGGTGGCTTTGATTGAGGTCCCGGGGGCCTCGGGGTGATTTCGGATGGCTAACGGGAATTTTTGAGTTGAAAAATGCAGCAGAAAAATTGCAGAGAAATTTTGTTCTATGCGATCGCAATGCTCTGATGCGATCGCATAGTGTTAGCTACAGTGCCCGGAGAGTTTGTTCTATGCGATCGCATAGTGTTAGCTACAGTACCCAGGATTTTGTTCTATGCAATCGCATAGTGTTAGCTACAGTGCCCGGAGAGTTTGTTCTATGCGATCGCAATGCTCTGATGCGATCGCATAGTGATAGCTACAGTACCGGACAGAATGTTAAAAACATTTCAGTCGCGAAAACAACCCATTTTTCCACCATTTTTGGCCGTTCTTGAGAGCTTTTGGACGGGAATTGAAGGGATTTCGACGGGGAATCGTTGGAGGTAAGTTTTATGAGTTAAATACATGTTTTTATACAAGAATCATCCATGGAATTCATGAATCTATAGCTAAAAATCAAGAAAATAGGGCTTGGAGCAAAAACCTTAAATTTAAGATTTGAAGGACCATTTGTGGTCCGAATTGGGAGTTCTTGGTATGTACGGACTCGTGGCGAGATGAGGATTCCGAAAATGTGAATTTCAGAATTTTTCGAGATGTGGGCCCGGGGCTCGGGTTTTGCCAATTTCGTGATTTTTGATATTTTTCGAGTTCTTTCGATTGGGTTATGTTCCATTAGCCTATTTTGATATATTTGTACTGATTTTGACTAGTTTTGACGTGCGTGGATGCCGGTTCGAGGAGCTAAGGTGTCGCGGGCATGAGTTTTCGTCGGTTCGAGGTGGGTAATACTTGTAAATGATGTCCCGAGGGTTAGTAAACCCCGGACTTGCACATCTTAGTGCTGTGTCGAGGTGACTTGCACGCCGGATAACGGGCGTGGGGTAGAGCACCATTGGGGATTGTGTCTTGGTCCGTCCCACGTAATAAATAATAACGCCTAATTGTTGAAATGAATTGGACTAATTATCATGTTTGGGTTTCGTGCCAATTATTTGAATCCTTCAAGGATTGATATCACTGTTTTGATAACACTGTGCATATTTTATTCTAAATTTAAGTTTTAAAATGGTATTTTTGCTATTCAGCATTTTTATAAGGTTATGAAAAACTTGAACAAGGTCTTAATAACATTTTTAGCTGTGAGCTAATATGATATTGTTGCCGTAGGGCTTTCTTGATTATTTGTTAGACTGATTGGGGCCGAGGGCCATATGTTAGGGCATGACATTTTATGTGAGCATATGCATACACATGCATGGATCGGATTGCACGCCGCAGTGGTATACGGATCGGGCTGCGCGCCGCAGCAGGTGTGATATTAATATTGTGCTTGGGCTGTAGGAGCCCCTCCGGAGTCTGAACCCCCACAGTGAGCACGGGTACCCAAATTGGATCGGGCTACACGCCGTAGCGGTCATATGCATTGCATGGCATACATACATTGGTTTACGTGTACTACGTGGCATAACATTCAACACTCATACATTACTGGCACACATGCATTAGTTGCCTTATTGACCAGATCTCCCGGTGTAAATTGATAAGGAGTGTTGAGCCCGAGGGGCTGATTTGAGTGCGGACTTGAACTACTTGAGATTGTATCCAGGTATTGGTATATTATTATGAAATAAAGTAGCAAAAATTGAGATTTCTAAATAATCTACTCACATATGCTTGAAAGGAATAAAAAGATAGTTCTGTATTGTGTAGCATGAGATAGTGCCTATCGTGGTTTTCTTCTCTTCAACATTATTTACTTTTATTACTGCTGAGTTGGAAGTACTCACACCCGACTCCCTGCACCTTGTGTGCAGATCCAGGTACATCACAGAAGGGCTGATTCTATTGCGGCTCGGGAGTGCTTTTGGACGGTCGAGGTAGCTGCCAGCGTTCGCAGGACCTGATTCTCCAGTTTGTCTGTATTTTGTTCTGATCATCCCACACTTGTGCACGGTTATATTCACTATTTACACTTTGTATACTCTGTAGAGGCT
This sequence comes from Nicotiana noctiflora, assembly GCA_032618575.1. Classification (NCBI taxonomy): domain Eukaryota; kingdom Viridiplantae; phylum Streptophyta; class Magnoliopsida; order Solanales; family Solanaceae; genus Nicotiana; species Nicotiana noctiflora. The sequence goes on from JASVEL010000961.1 coordinate 89,956, forward strand.
CATGACTCTTGACCCTTCGATCTATGGGAGTTGGCACATGTTGGGACTTGGTTCCCTGTTTTAAATATATCTATCACCGTTGTGCTTAAATTGGATAAAGTGAGCTTGTGGCTCCGTGGTTATTGTTGATTGGTCGGGCTGGCCTAGCAGTGTGTGCTGGGCGCCATCACGACCGGATTTGGGGTCATGACAAGTTGGTATCAAAGCCTAGGTTTACTAGGCCTCATGAGTCTTGAGCCGGTTAGTAGAGTCTTGTGGATCGGTACGGGGACGCCCGTACTTATCCTCGGGAGGCTGCGAACCTTTAGGAAACACTTCACATTTCTTGGAATTCTTATCGTGCGTACTTGATTCAGCTTGAGGTACATTTTTGAAATTCCTTCCGCACGTCTGTGCACACATCGAGCGCTCAGCAATATAATTGTCTTATGGCTTGCAATTCCCCGATCGAGGGGCGAGATATAATCTCCGTGAGTTCATGTTGGGCCAGTCGGGAGGACTCGAGGCCAGATCATTGTCTATGGCTTGAGCACCAAGGTACTAATTCCGCGAGCCGGTATTATGAAGTTCATACGATCGGTATTGATCCTTATTGTGCAAATGGCAGTTTGATAATGGGAGAGCTGTAAGGTATTCAGTTCTTATTGTGATTTGATATGTAGCCCTAGCTATGGGCGTGAGAAATAATTATCATATCTCGTAATTGGATGGTAAAGTGTCTTATGTGTAGTGGAACGAGTTTAAACTCAGGAAGACTAAAGTGATTTTGATATGTGTTATGATTCGAGCAGGTACATCGCAAGTTCAAGTATAAATTATGATAATATGATTCGTATAGTATTGAGACTTAATGTTGTTGAAATACATTGTGATATCTTGTTGAGTTGTGGAAGTATTGTTAGAATGGTTTGGTGATTCTCTGGCAGGTGGATAGGCCAATTTACAAAGGAAACTCTGCCGAAATTTTTGGAAAATTTGGGACTTAGAAAAGATTTTGTCACCTAAAGAGGGGGCGTAACTGTTGTGTGTGAATGAATGCAAGAATTGCAAAAGAGTTAATATTTCTGATGATTCGAATCTCCGCCGAAGCTTGAAAATGACTTGAGTTTAATCTAACTAGAACTTTGTGGCATCATTTGAGTAGGAATGCTATGAGTAGCTAGAAGTGCCTTGATGTATGGCTCCGTGCCAAGTTGGGGAGGTTGTTGTTGGTTAACTGATTGCACTGTTGTGTGCTGTGTTGGCTCTGTCTCTAAGTATGTTGGGAAAATTCTAATAAAAGTTATAGTGCTTCGTAGATGTGAAGAAATACTAGGATGTTGTGAACTTATGTTGGTAAAGCATATTCACCGTATAGAAAAGAAAGATAGCTGATTGTATCTGTAAGTAATCATGTTCTGCGATGTCAGAGTTCTAACAAAACACGAGTGGTTCTACTCAATAGGACAGTTGAATTACAGCTGAATAAGGGTGAATGATGCCCGAGAATGGTTTTGCAGTGTTCAAGATTTTGCTTGTAACAGTCAGGTGCCTTAAGATTTGTGCATGTGGCTAAAGATGTCGGTTTCGTTAGAGAAGATCAAGGCTTGTGTTATATCATGTGAATGACGGGATTCTAGGTATCCGTATTGGGAAGTAATGATGACAATTTAAAAATCGCGGGAAGTTCATCAAAATAAAGTGTGGTAGAATGTGGTACTTCTGGGAAACATTGAGAGAGTATTCAGTGGCCTATGGGTCTTAGACCGTGTGGTCTTGTGTACGAGTCTTGTGAGGTAAAAAGGGGTTGAGGCATTGTCGTACTACAATATAGACTGATATGAAATCAATGATGAATCAGAAAGGAAACTGGGTAAATGGAACAACTTGTTAATAAACCAGAATGGTATAAAAAGGAATACGATTGATTACTGGTATATGGTTGAAGTAATGAGTCTTGCAGGTATTGCAGCAAAGCTCTTGAGTGCTGGCAGTTGTGTAACTTGATATAGGTATAAGGACTCAGTCCTGGCAGTTAAACTTATGCAATGAATGGGAAGAAATAGTTTGTGATGTGTTTTATCATGGTTTGAAGATGAGTATATTCCTATCGATATGCGAAGCGTGGAATGTGTAATGAGTTTTCTTCTATATGGGATCACGAAAGTCCTTGACTAGTTGAGTGCGCCGATGTTGAGGCGGAGGAAAGGGATATGAATTTCCATGTTGTCTTAGTGTGATATGGTATACACGATGTGTTATGGAAAGTTGATAATGGTATATTCTAGGTTTTGAGATCGGTTCATAATATATGGGAAGTCAATAAAATTATTGAGCAGCGCGGACAGCTGCAGGTGAATTAAAAATCGATCTTTCTAAGTAATTTGGCAGGGTATATGGTGCAAAGGGACAAGGTAATGTAAACTGATAATATCCAGTGGTATGGTGGTATTCTCTTGTTGGATCGACTAAAATAATTGAGTCGTAGATGGCATAGTGAAATTTCTGAATGGCTGTCGTGGTATGAATGGACGCTTGATGTGCGTTATGTATATGTACGGTGAAATACGGAATCATGCATAGTGATTCATATGTTATATATGTGTAGGAGACTTGAAATTCTCGTTAATCCGCCTATGCAGTGGTTGTATATCGTGTGCATCGACACCGTTTTGTGATTATTGGAAATCGGAAGCCTTAGAGGCTCTCTCTTGACTTGATAAAACGAATTCGGATTATGATACTCGATTGCTGACTGGTTGTCATGGGTCAGATTGTCTAGACTAATGTGATATGGACTATGTCGGAAAATAGCACAAATTGCGTAGCAGAGAGCATCAAAGTATGCTCCAACAGAGTAGTTGTACACAGGACCAGCGGGCGGCTGGTAGGCATTGCTTTGTCAATTGGACCTTAGGGGCGGATGTCAGTGTAGAGGTATCTACCATTGATTCGGTTCCAGTATTGAGAAACGTTGTCAGATGCGTTTCATGTGGCCGAGCTTGAGGCTATATGTATATTTATGTTTGCTATAATGAGAAAATTCGACTCGATATGCATTTCTTTTGCGAGGGTTATATTGGATCGGGTGGCACGCCGCCACAAGTATGTTATCTGGATCGGGTGGCACGCCGCCACAGGTATGTTATTGGAATGGGTTGCGCGCCGCAACAGTGTGATGTGGAAAATATAGTTTCCTATATCTTGCCTTGTATACAATAGTTCCTAGCTTCCGAGGAATAGTCCGTATTGGTTTCGCTCGGGGAATAGCACATCGGTTGTGTCTTTTCGGGATTTGATAGCGTATATCTATCGTATCACCACGGGTGAGGTTGATTGCTTGGGTTCAAGACCTAGATCTGTGCGTGGCTAACCGTTTAGAGCTTAGTGGCCTGAGGTGTTTCATGAGTAATAATGTTGGGGTAGAATCACGAATCGTGGCAAGGCCACATGATGTGATGACCTTTCAAGAATGAGTCGTGCACTCCATTCCTATGATGTGAGACGGGATCTCAGTTATATATTATGATGGTACAAAGGAATTGAATTACAGCCCTGTTGTTGGAGTCAGTTGTCATAATTTGAGTATGTTTAGATGTTTCTATTGGAGCTCATGTTGTGCTCATCGTGGCTTAGGCCGGTGTTGAGGTGTCATATCACCAGTGCGGTGTGTTATAATCGAAATGATCGTTGAAGCCAATAATGAGTGTGAGTATATGTGATTTGAGCTAGTTAGAAAGGCAATACCGAGATTTGGCTCCGAATTTTGTTGTAGTATCAATTAAAAGGGAAATGGATTCATGAATGGTTGACCTGAGAGATGGGTTCGATATATCGCGTGTGCGGTTGCCGTTGGCAGGATATGAAGGTGTTGGAATAAGACTCTATCTAATGAAAAAGGTTTTTCAGTTGGTATTTGGTTATCGTGGGAAATTGTTGTGATTAGGGATTATTGTTCCGAGTGATTGGGTTGTTTGACACATCATATTATCTCACCGAGGTGGCGAGTATGGACTATTACAATTGGATCGTGTGTATCCTGAGTATAGGCATGGGATTAGCATTTGGCATATGATTTCAGAAAGTACAATGTGATTTATGGTTCAGATGGTATGTGAAATTTTGACTATGTGGTGTTTTCGGACTTATGTGAGATAGGGTGACGTATGATCACCCGGATATATGCTTGGTAAGGTCATTCGGCTATTGGGTGGCTTCTAGTACAACTTTGAGTCCGCTCGAGGACGAGCGTTTGTTTAAGTTGGGGAGAATGTAACGACCCGGCCCGTCGTTACGGGAATTACCACCCCGTTATGTTGCATTTACATATCTTATGCTTTTATATCAGTGTTAGAACCTATCGGATGAGTTAGGAATGAATTGAATTGAAAATGAAGCAAATAGCATATTTGAAGGAAGTTTGAATACGGAAAGTCAACCTAGAGTTGACTATTGAGTTAGAGTGCTCGGAATCAGATTCTGATGATTTGACTAGTTTCGGGGGATCATTTATGACTTAGGAGAGCAATCAAGATTGAATTTGGAGGTCCGGTGTAGTTTTAGGCTTGAATTGGCTAAGGTTGAATTTTGGCGAAATCCGAACGGTAGGTGAGATTTTGATCCGGGAGCCGGAATGGAATTCCGACAGTTGCAGTAACTCCGTTAGGTGATTTTGGATATGCCTGCATATTTTCAGGTCATTCGGACGTCGTTTGATCGGGTTTTTGATTGAATGAGCAATTCGGAAATTTTGAAGAAACTTAGGCTTGAATTAGTGTGTAATTGGTGATTTTGATGTTTAGGATGGTGTTTTTATGTTATGAGCAAGTTTGAATGAGGTAATGTGATATACTCGTGGCTTTGATTGAGGTCCCGGGGGCCTCGGGGTGATTTCGGATGGCTAACGGGAATTTTTGAGTTGAAAAATGCAGCAGAAAAATTGCAGAGAAATTTTGTTCTATGCGATCGCAATGCTCGAATGCGATCGCATAGTGTTAGCTACAGTGCCCGGAGAGTTTGTTCTATGGATTTTGTTCTATGCAATCGCATAGTGTTAGCTACAGTACTCAGGATTTTGTTCTATGCAATCGCATAGTGTTAGCTACAGTGCCCGGAGAGTTTGTTCTATGCGATCGCAATGCTCCGATGCGATCGCATAGTGTTAGCTACAGTACCGGACAGAATGTTAAAAACATTTCAGTCGCGAACACAACCCATTTTTCCACCATTTTTGGCCGTTCTTGAGAGCTTTTGGACGGGAATTGAAGGGATTTCGACGGGGAATCGTTGGAGGTAAGTTTTATGAGTTAAATACATGTTTTTATACAAGAATCATCCATGGAATTCATGAATCTATAGCTAAAAATCAAGAAAATAGGGCTTGGAGCAAAAACCTTAAATTTAAGATTTGAAGGACCATTTGTGGTCCGAATTGGGAGTTCTTGGTATGTACGGACTCGTGGCGAGATGAGGATTCCGAAAATGTGAATTTCAGAATTTTTCGAGATGTGGGCCCGGGGCTCGGGTTTTGCCAATTTCGTGATTTTTGATATTTTTCGAGTTCTTTCGATTGGGTTATGTTCCATTAGCCTATTTTGATATATTTGTACTGATTTTGACTAGTTTTGACGTGCGTGGATGCCGGTTCGAGGAGCTAAGGTGTCGCGGGCATGAGTTTTCGCCTGTTCGAGGTGGGTAATACTTGTAAATGATGTCCTGAGGGTTAGTAAACCCCGGACTTGCACATCCTAGTGCTGTGTCGAGGTGACTTGCACGCCGGATAACGGGCGTGGGGTAGAGCACCATTGGGGATTGTGACTTGGTCCGTCCCACGTAATAAATAATAACGCCTAATTGTTGAAATGAATTGGACTAATTATCATGTTTGGGTTTCGTGCCAATTATTTGAATCCTTCAAGGATTGATATCACTGTTTTGATAACACTGTGCATATTTTATTCTAAATTTAAGTTTTAAAATGGTATTTTTGCTATTCAGCATTTTTATAAGGTTATGAAAAACTTGAACAAGGTCTTAATAACATTTTTAGTTGTGAGCTAATATGATATTGTTGCCGTAGGGCTTTCTTGATTATTTGTTAGACTGATTGGGGCCGAGGGCCATATGTTAGGGCATGACATTTTATGTGAGCATATGCATACACATGCATGGATCGGACTGCACGCCGCAGTGGTATACGGATCGGGCTGCGCGCCGCAGCAGGTGTGATATTAATATTGTGCTTGGGCTGTAGGAGCCCCTCCGGAGTCTGAACCCCCACACTGAGCACGGGTACCCAAATTGGATCGGGCTACACGCCGTAGCGGTCATATGCATTGCATGGCATACATACATTGGTTTACGTGTACTACGTGGCATAACATTCAACACTCATACATTACTGGCACACATGCATTAGTTGCCTTATTGACCAGATCTCCTGGTGTAAATTGATAAGGAGTGCTGAGCCCGAGGGGCCTGATTTGAGTGCGGACTTGCACTACTTGAGATTGTATCCATGTATTGGTATATTATTATGAAATAAAGTAGCTAAAATTGAGATTTCTAAATAATCTACTCACATATGCTTGAAAGGAATAAAAAGATAGTTTTGTATTGTGTAGCATGAGATAGTGCCTATCGTGGTTTTCTTCCCTTCAGCATTATTTACTTTTATTACTGTTGAAATATACTCACCCCACTCCCCTGCACTTTTTGTGCAAATATGCAGGTTCAGGAGGGCAGTTGAGCTATCGCAACTGTTTTATTATCCCCATTCTGTGGAGACTTCGAGGTAGCTGCCGACGTCCGCAGGACCCGATATTCCTTCCTATTGTCTTTGATTATGTATTGTTATTTCTTTCCGCTCTGAGCTTTGGTTGTAAACCTTATTACACTTATGTTCTTTAGAGGCTCATGACTATTGACCCTTCGGTCTATGGGAGTCGGCACATGTTGGGACTTGGTTCCCTGTTTTAAATATATCTATCACCGTTGTGCTTAAATTGGATAAAGTGAGCTTGTGGCTCCGTGGTTATTGTTGATTGGTCGGGCTGGCCTAGCAGTGTGCTGGGCGCCATCACGACCGGATTTGGGTTCGTGACAAGTTGGTATCAGAGCCTAGGTTTACTAGGCCTCATGAGTCTTGAGCCGGTTAGTAGAGTCTTGTAGATCGGTACGGGGACGCCTGTACTTATCCTCGGGAGGTTGCGAACCTTTAGGAAACACTGCACATTTCTTGGAATTCTTATCGTGCGTACTTGATTCAGCTTGAGATGCATTTTTGAAATTCCTTCCGCACGTCTGTGTACGCATCGAGCGCTCAGTAATATAATTGTCTTATGGCTTGCAATTCCCCGATCGAGGGGCGAGATATAATCTCCGTGAGTTCATGTTGGGCCAGTCGGGAAGGACTCGAGGCCAGATCATTGTCTATGGCTTGAGCACCAAGGTACTAATTCCGCGAGCCGGTATTATGAAGTTCATACGATCGGCACTGATCCTTATTGTGCAAATGGCAGTTTGATAATGGGAGAGCTGTAAGGTATTCAGTTCTTATTGTGATTTGATATGTAGCCCTAGCTATGGGCGTGAGAAATAATTATCATATCTCGTAATTGGAAGGTAAAATGCTTTATGTGTAGTGGAACGAGTTTAAACTCACGAAGACTAAAGTGATTTTGATATGTGTTATGATTCGAGCAGGTACAGCGCAAGTTCAAGTATAAATTATGATAATATGATTCGTATAGTATTGAGATTTAATGTTGTTGAAATACATTGTGATATCTTGTTGAGTTGTGGATGTATTGTTAGAATGGTTTGGTGATTCTCTGGCAGGTGGATAGGCCAAATTACAAAGGAAACTCCGCCGAAATTTTTGGAAAATTCGGGACTTAGAAAAGATTTTTGTCACCTAAAGAGGGGGCGTAACCGTTGTGTGTGAATGAATGCAAGAATTGCAAAAGAGTTAATATTTCTGATGATTCGAATCTCCGCCGAAGCTTGTAAATGACTTGAGTTTAATCTAACTAGAACTTTGTGGCATCATTTGAGTAGGAATGCTATGAGTAGCTAGAAGTGCCTTGATGTATGGCTCCGTGCCAAGTTGGGGAGGTTGTTGTTGGTTAACTGATTGCACTGTTGTGTGCTGTGTTGGCTCTGTCTCTAAGTATGTTGGGAAAATTCTAATAAAAGTTATAGTGCTTCGTAGATGTGAAGAAATACTAGGATGTTGTGAACTTATGTTGGTAAAGAATATTCACCGTATAGAAAAGAAAGATAGCTGATTGTACCTGTAAGCAATCATGTTCTGCGATGTCAGAGTTCTAACAAAACACGAGTGGTTCTACTCAATAGGACAGTTGAATTACAGCAGAATAAGGGTGAATGATGCCCGAGAATGGTTTTGCAGTGTTCAAGATTTTGCTTGTAACAGTCAGGTGCCTTAAGATTTGTGCATGTGGCTAAAGATGTCGGTTTCGTTAGAGAAGATCAAGGCTTGTGTTATATCATGTGAATGACGGGATTCTAGGTATCCGTATTGGGAAGTAATGATGACAATTTAAAAATCGCGGGAAGTTCATCAAAATAAAGTGTGGTAGAATGTGGTACTTCTGGGAAACATTGAGAGAGTATTCAGTGGCCTATGGGTCTTAGACCGTGTGGTCTTGTGTATGAGTCTCGTGTGGTAACATGAATTGATGTGTTATGGTGCTACAGTAATGGCTAATATTAAATTAAAGATGAATCAGAAAGGAAACCGGGTAAATGGAACAACTTGTTAATAAACCAAAACGGTATGATAAGGAATACGATTAATTCCTGGTATATGTTTGAAGTAATGAGTTTTGCAGATATTGGGCAATAGAACTTTTGAGTGCTGGCAGTTGTGTAACTTGATATAGGTATAAGGACTCAGTCCTGGCAGTTAAACTTATGCAATGAATGGGAAGAAATAGTTTGTGATGTGTTTTATCATGGTTTGAAGATGAGTATATTCCTATCGATATGCGAAGCGTGGAATGTGTAATGAGTTTTCTTCTATATGGGATCACGAAAGTCCTTGACTAGTTGAGTGCGCCGATGTTGAGGCGGAGGAAAGGGATATGAATTTCCATGTTGTCTTAGTGTGATATGGTATACACGATGTGTTATGGAAAGTTGATAATGGTATATTCTAGGTTTTGAGATCAGTTCATAATATATGGGAAGTCAATAAAAAAATTGTTGAGCAGCGCGGACAGCTGCTGGTGATTTAAGAAAATGGTACTGCTATTCTAGTAATTTGGCAGGGTATATGGTGCAAAGGGACAAGGTAATGTAAACTGATAATATCCAATGGTATGGTGGTATTCTCTTGTTGGATCGACTAAAATAATTGAGTCGTAGATGGCATAGTGAAATTTCTGAATGGCTGTCGTGGTATGAATGGACGCTTGATGTGCGTTATGTATATGTACGGTGAAATACGGAATCATGCATAGTGATTCATATGTTATATATGTGTAGGAGACTTGAAATTCTCGTTAATCCGCCTATGCAGTGGTTGTATATCGTGTGCATCGACACCGTTTTGTGATTATTGGAAATCGGAAGCCTTAGAGGCTCTCTCTTGACTTGATAAAACGAATTCGGATTATGATACTCGATTGCTGACTGGTTGTCATGGGTCAGATTGTCTAGACTAATGTGATATGGACTATGTCGGAAAATGGCACAAATTGCGTAGCAGAGAGCATCAGAGTATGCTCCAACAGAGTAGTTGTACACAGGACCGGCGGGCGGCTGGTAGGCATTGCTTTGTCAATTGGACCTTAGGGGCGGATGTCGGTGTAGAGGTATCTACCATTGATTCAGTTCCAGTATTGAGAAACGTTGTCAGATGCGTTTCATGTGGCCGAGCTTGAGGCTATATGTATATTTATGTTTGCTATAATGAGAAAATTCGACTCGATATGCATTTCTTTTGCGAGGGTTATATTGGATCGGGTGGCACGCCGCCACAAGTATGTTATCTGGATCGGGTGGCACGCCGCCACAGGTATGTTATTGGAATGGGTTGCGTGCCGCAATAGTGTGATGTGGAAAATATAGTTTCCTATATCTTGCCTTGTATACAATAGTTCCTAGCTTCCGAGGAATAGTCCGTATTGGTTTCGCTCGGGAAATAGCACATCGGTTGTGTCTTTTCAGGATTTGATAGCGTATATCTATCGTATCACCACGGGTGAGGTTGATTGCTTGGGTTCAAGACCTAGATCTGTGCGTGGCTAACCGTTTAGAGCTTAGTGGCTTGAGGTGTTTCATGAGTAATAATGTTGGGGTAGAATCACGAATCGTGGCAAGGCCACATGATGTGATGACCTTTCAAGAATGAGTCGTGCACTCCATTCCTATGATGTGAGATGGGATCTCGGTTATATATTATGATGGTACAAAGGAATTGAATTACAGCCCTGTTGTTGGAGTCAGTTGTCATAATTTGAGTATGTTTAGATGTTTCTATTGGAGCTCATGTTGTGCTCATCGTGGCTTAGGCCGGTGCTGAGGTGTCATATCACCAGTGCGGTGTGTTATAATCGAAATGATCATCGAAGCCAATAATGAGTGTGAGTATATGTGATTTGAGCTAGTTAGAAAGGCAATACCGAGATTTGGCTCCGAATTTTGTTGTAGTATCAATTAAAAGGGAAATGGATTCATGAATGGTTGACTTGAGAGATGGGTTCGATATATCGCGTGTGCGGTTGCCGTTGGCAGGATATGAAGGTGTTGGAATAAGACTCTATCTAATGAAAAAGGTTTTTCAGTTGGTATTTGGTTATCGTGGGAAATTGTTGTGATTAGGGATTATTGTTCCGAGTGATTGGGTTGTTTGACACATCATATTATCTCACCGAGGTGGCGAGTATGGACTATTACAATTGGATCGTGTGTATCCTGAGTATAGGCATGCGATTAGCATTTGGCATATGATTTCAGAAAGTACAATGTGATTTATGGTTCAGATGGTATGTGAAATTTTGACTATGTGGTGTTTTCGGACTTATGTGAGATAGGGTGACGTATGATCACCCGGATATATGCTTGGTAAGGTCATTCGGCTATTGGGTGGCTTCTAGTACAACTCTGAGTCCGCTCGAGGACGAGCGTTTTTTTAAGTTGGGGAGAATGTAACGACCCGGCCCGTCATTACGGAAATTACCACCCCGTTATGTTGCATTTACATATCTTATGCTTTTATATCGGTGTTAGAACCTATCGGATGAGTTAGGAATGAATTGAATTGAAAATGAAGCAAATAGCATATTTGAAGGAAGTTTGAATATGGAAAGTCAACCTAGAGTTGACTATTGAGTTAGAGTGCTCGGAATCGGATTCTGATGATTCGACTAGTTTCGGGGGATCATTTATGACTTAGGAGAGCAATCAAGATTGAATTTGGAGGTCCGGTGTAGTTTTAGGCTTGAATTGGCTAAGGTTGAATTTTGGCGAAATCCGAACGGTAGGTGAGATTTTGATCCGGGAGCCGGAATGGAATTCCGACAGTTGCAGTAGCTCCGTTAGGTGATTTTGGATATGCCTGCATATTTTCAGGTTATTCGGACGTCGTTTGATCGGGTTTTTGATTGAATGAGCAATTCGGAAATTTTGAAGAAACTTAGGCTTGAATTAGTGTGTAATTGGTGATTTTGATGTTTAGGATGGTGTTTTTATGTTATGAGCAAGTTTGAATGAGGTAATGTGATATACCGGTGGCTTTGATTGAGGTCCCGGGGGCCTCGGGGTGATTTCGGATGGCTAACGGGAATTTTTGAGTTGAAAAATGCAGCAGAAAAATTGCAGAGAAATTTTGTTCTATGCGATCGCAATGCTCGAATGCGATCGCATAGTGTTAGCTACAGTGCCCGGAGAGTTTGTTCTATGCGATCGCATTGTTCTATGCGATCGCATAGTGTTAGCTACAGTACCCAGGATTTTGTTCTATGCAATCGCATAGTGTTAGCTACAGTGCCCGGAGAGTTTGTTCTATGCGATCGCAATGCTCTGATGCGATCGCATAGTGATAGCTACAGTACCGGACAGAATGTTAAAACCATTTCAGTCGCGAACACAACCCATTTTTCCACCATTTTTGGCCGTTCTTGAGAGCTTTTGGACGGGAATTGAAGGTATTTCGACGGGGAATCGTTGGAGGTAAGTTTTATGAGTTAAATACATGTTTTTATACAAGAATCATCCATGGAATTCATGAATCTATAGCTAAAAATCAAGAAAATAGGGCTTGGAGCAAAAACCTTAAATTTAAGATTTGAAGGACCATTTGTGGTCCGAATTGGGAGTTCTTGGTATGTACGGACTCGTGGCGAGATGAGGATTCCGAAAATGTGAATTTCAGAATTTTTCGAGATGTGGGCCCGGGGCTCGGGTTTTGCCAATTTCGTGATTTTTGATATTTTTCGAGTTCTTTCGATCGGGTTATGTTCCATTAGCCTATTTTGATATATTTGTACTGATTTTGACTAGTTTTGACGTGCGTGGATCCCGGTTCGAGGAGCTAAGGTGTCGCGGGCATGAGTTTTCGTCGGTTCGAGGTGGGTAATACTTGTAAATGATGTCCTGAGGGTTAGTAAACCCCGGACTTGCACATCCTAGTGCTGTGTCGAGGTGACTTGCACGCCGAATAACGGGCGTGGGGTAGAGCACCATTGGGGATTGTGACTTGGTCCGTCCCACGTAATAAATAATAACGCCTAATTGTTGAAATGAATTGGACTAATTATCATGTTTGGGTTTCGTGCCAATTATTTGAATCCTTCAAGGATTGATATCACTGTTTTGATAACACTGTGCATATTTTATTCTAAATTTAAGTTTTAAAATGGTATTTTTGCTATTCAGCATTTTTATAAGGTTATGAAAAACTTGAACAAGGTCTTAATAACATTTTTAGCTATGAGCTAATATGATATTGTTGCCGTACGGCTTTCTTGATTATTTGTTAGACCGATTGGGGCCGAGGGCCATATGTTAGGGCATGACATTTTATGTGAGCATATGCATACACATGCATGGATCGGACTGCACGCCGCAGTGGTATACGGATCGGGTTGCGCGCCGCAGCGCAGGTGTGATATTAATATTGTGCTTGGGCTGTAGGAGCCCCTCCGGAGTCTGAACCCCCACAGTGAGCACGGGTACCCAAATTGGATCGGGCTACACGCCGTAGCGGTCATATGCTTTGCATGGCATACATACATTGGTTTACGTGTACTACGTGGCATAACATTCAGCACTCATACATTACTGGCACACATGTATTAGTTGCCTTATTGACCAGATCTCCCGGTGTAAATTGATAAGGAGTGTTGAGCCCGAGGGGCTGATTTGAGTGCGGACTTGCACTACTTGAGATTGTATCCAGGTATTGGTATATTATTATGAAATAAAGTAGCAAAAATTGAGATTTCTAAATAATCTACTCACATATGCTTGAAAGGAATAAAAAGATAGTTCTGTATTGTGTAGCATGAGATAGTGCCTATCGTGGTTTTCTTCCCTTCAGCATTATTTACTTTTATTACCGCTGAGTTGGAAGTACTCACACCCGACTCCCTGCACCTTGTGTGCAGATTCAGGTACATCACAGCATGGCTGATTCTATTGCGGCTCGGGAGTGCTTTTGGACAGTCGAGGTAGCTGCCAGCGTTCGCAGGACCTGATTCTCCAGTTTGTCTGTATTTTGTTCCGATCATCCCACACTTGTGCACAGTTATATTCACTATTTACACTTTGTATACTCTGTAGAGGCTCATGACTCTTGACCCTTCGGTCTATGGGAGTCGGCACATGTTGGGACTTGGTTCCCTGTTTTAAATATATCTATCACCGTTGTGCTTAAATTGGATAAAGTGAGCTTGTGGCTCCGTGGTTATTGTTGATTGGTCGGGCTGGCCTAGCAGTGTGCTGGGCGCCATCACGACTGGATTTGGGGTCATGACATCGACCTTACGCGATCGCATCACTCTTCCCGCGATCGCGAAGAACAATTTTCCGGCCTCACTCCGATACACTACGCGATCGCAGACTCAACCTTGCGATCGCAGAGCTTCCCAGCTTTTCCCTACGCGATCGCAGACTCACCCTCGCGATCGCAGAGCTTAACATCCTCCTCTTACGCGATCGCATACATAGCTTCGCGATCGCGAAGCACAAAAATTCTCTGCATTTATTGCAGCAGAAACAGCAGTGCCTTTGGCACAAATTGGTCCGTTTGGACCCTCGAATTCATCCCGAGGCTCCCGGGACCCCAACGAAAACCACCAACATACTCCAAAACACGATACGAACTTGTTCCAATCATAAAAACATCATCCTAAACATAAAAATCGCCATTTCCACACGGATTCAAGCCTAAGTTTCTTCAAAACTTTCAAAACTAACATTCAATCCAAAACCCGATCAACCACGTCCGAATGACCTAAAAATTTGCAAACATATCCAAAATCACATAAGGAAGCTACAGGAATTGTCGGAATTCCATTCCGACCCCCAGATCAAAATCTCACCTACCGTTCGGATTTCGCCAAAATTCAACCTTCGCCAATTCAAGCCTAAAACTACACCGGACCTCCAAATTCAATTCCGATTGCTCTCCTAAGTCACAAATCACCTCCCAGAACTAACCGAATCATCAGAATCCGATTCCGAACCCTCTAACTTAATAGTCAATTCCAGGTTGACTTTCCATATTCAAGTTCCCCTCAAAAAGGCTATATGCCTCATTTTCAATCCAATTCATGTCTAACTCACCCGATAGACTTTAACACTGATATAGAAGCATAAAATATGTTAATGCAAGGTAACGGGGTGGAAATTCCCGTAACGACGGGCTGGGTCGTTACATCTACTTTTTCCTCTTTTTTGTTCACTATGTTTATTTACTACAACTGCTGGACTTGCATGTTTACTATTACTTTCTTGTATATAACCTTGTTCTAGTAATTCGTCAATGTGTATTTTAAATTCATTTAAATCTTTGAAATTGTATTTTAAAGGTTTTTGTATTATTATACTATTTTCATCAATTAGCTCTATTTTTACCTTTGTTTTATGTTTTTCCCAACCTTGTAAGGGGTTTTCACTATACAATGGTTCTAGTTTTTCTTGGATTATTTTAACTGTATTTATTGAAAAAAGAATTAATTCTATTTTATTAGTATATTCTTTTTCATTTTCTAATTTTTGTGTTATTTTCTCACTTCCTTTTATCCAATCAGTTGTTTTTCTTTTCTTTTTTAGAACTATTTTTGCTCCTATTTTTTGTTTACATGGTGTTGTAAACCACCAATGTGTTTTAGTTATTACGTGTGGGTATAGTTTATCTAAGAATGGTATTCCTAGTAAAATATCTCTTGTGGGTAATTCAAAATTGTATATTTCTTCTATAGTAAGTATTTTATCCCATATTTGTATTTTTATATTTTTTGATTTGTGGGTAATTATGTTTCCTTCGTTGTTAAATCCTGTTACTGGTAAGGGTGTTCTAAGTTTTTCCCATTTCTCTTCTGGTAGGCAATTATATTCTGCATAAATTTACTTCTGATCCTGTGTCTATCATAGGTGTGTAGTATCTATTCTAGTATCCTTCCACTATTATTTTTACTAGTATATGTATTTTCATATTTATAATATAGTTCTTTTTATTGTTACTTTCTTATTTTCATAATGTATGATTAGTTGTTCATTATCTAAGTTGTATGGTTTAACTTTTTCTAGCCATTTTATTCCTAATATAATATTTTTATCTCCTTGGTATATTTTAAATCTTATTATCATAATTATTCCTCCTATAATTATTTCTTTTTCCGCTATTTCTTCACTAGTTATCATTCCTTTAGGTAATTCGGGGTATAATTTTTCACTAGTTAGTATCTCATCTTCTGTGATTAATTCTCTTGTTATATAGTTTTCTTCTTGTCCTGTATTTATTAGTATTAAGTATTTTCTTCCATTCATTACTCATGTTATGTAATAATGATGATGTTTTATTTCTCCTGGTAATTGCTCTATAAGTTTAGGTATTTTATATTCTACCTTATCTGATGTGCTTGTTTTATTTGATGATGTTTGTCCCACTTCAAAACTCAATCTTTTTGATGTGCTTAGTCTTTCTTTTACTATGTCTAAATCTTCTTCTATATCCAGTTCATTATAACTATACTCATTGTTATCTATAACTGTAACTATTCTTTCAAAAGGATTTTCTATCTTTATTTTGTTTATTTTTGTGACGACCCGGACCGTCGTCATGGGAATTACCACCCTGTTATGTTGTAATTACATGTTTTATATTTTTATATCAGTGTTAAAGTCTATCGGGTGAGTTAGAAGTGAATTGGATTGAAAATGAGGCATATAGCCTTTTTGAGGGGAACTTGAATATGGAAAGTCAACCCGGAATTGACTATTAAGTTAGAGGGCTCGGAATCGGATTCTGATGATTCGGTTAGTTCCGGGAGGTGATTGAATGTTAGTTTTGAAAGTTTTGAAGAAACTTAGGCCTGAATCCGTGTGGAAATGGTAATTTTTATGTTTAGGATGATGTTTTTATGATTGGAACAAGTTCGTATCGTGTTTTGGAGTATGTTGGTGGTTTTCGTTGGGGTCCCGGGAGCCTCGGGATGAATTCGGAGGTCCAAACGGACCGATTTGGGCCAAAGGCACTACTGTTTCTGCTGCAATAAATGCAGAGAATTTTTGTGCTTCGCGATCGCGAAGCAATGTATGCGATCGCGTAAGAGGAGGATGTTGAGCTCTGCGATCGCGAGGGTGAGTCTGCGATCGCGTAGGGCAAAGCTGGAAAGCTCTGCGATCGCAAGGTTGAGTCTGCAATCGCGTAGAGTATCGGAGTGAGGCCGGAAAATTGTTCTTCGCGATAGCGGGAAGAGTGATGCGATCGCGTAAGGTCGACTGGTTGTGCATCGCGATCGCGGGTGTATTGATGCGATCGCGTAGGGTCGCTAAGTGGGTCACTGCGATCGCGTCCAGGTTCACGCGATCGCGTAGAGGAAAAGTTGACAGCCCAGGATTTGTGCATCGCGATCGCGAGCCCAGTGCTGCGATCGCGTAGGGTTAAATGTTCAGGCAGTGAGTTAAATTGTAGAACAGAGGGCTCACGGGTTCATATACCAAAAAACATAATTTTGAGCCCTAGAGAAAAGAAATCACGGGAAAACGCTGGGAAATCATCGGGTATTCATCGGAGGTAAGTTTCTTGACTCAAAAAGATCATTTTATGGTAGAATTAACATCAATCTTCATGAATTTGGGTAGAAATTGTGAAGGATTGTGGCCTAGATATTGAAAATGAAAATTTAGGTTTTGACAGGGCAATCGAACTCCGATTTTGGTAAATTTTATATGTATGGACTCGTGGCGAGACGAGGATTCTGGAAATATGAATTTTGAAATTTTTCGAGATGTGGGCTCGGGTTTTGCCAATTTCGTGATTTCTGATATTTTTCGAGTTCTTTCGATTGGGTGATGTTCCATTAGCCAATTTTGATATATTTGTGCTGAATTGTGCTAGTTTTGACGTGCGTGGATGCCGGTACGAGGAGCTAAGGCATCGCGGGCATGAGTTTTCGTCGGTTCGAGGTGGGTAATACTTGTAAATGATGTCCTGAGGGTTAGTAAACCCCGGACTTGCACATCTTAGTGCTGTGTTGAGGTGACTTGCACGCCGGATAACGGGCGTGGGGTAGAGCACCATTGGGGATCGTGACTTGATCCGTCCCGCGTAATAAATAATAACACCTAATTGTTGAAATGAATTGGACTAATTATCATGTTTGGGCTTCGTGCCGATTATTTGAATCCTTCGGGGATTGGTATCACTGTCTTGATAACACTGTGCATATTTTATTCTAAATTTAAGGTTTAAAATGGTATTTTGCTATTCAGCATTTTTATAAGGTTATGAAAAACTTGAACAAGGTCTTAATAACATTTTTAGTTGTGAGCTAATATGATATTGTTGCCCGTAGGGCTTTCTTGATTATTTGTTAGACTGATTGGGCCGAGGGCCATATGTTAGGGCATGACATTTCATGTGAGCATATGCATACACATGCATGGATCGGACTGCATGCCGCAGTGGTATACGGATCGGGCTGCGCACCGCAGCAGGTGTGATATTAATATTGTGCTTGGGTTGTAGGAGCCCCTCCGGAGTCTGAACCCCCACAGTGAGCACGGGTACCCTAATTGGATCAGGCTAAGCGCCGTACCGATCATAGGCATTGCATGGCATACATACATTGGTTTACGTGTACTACGTGGCATAACATTTAGCACTCATACATTACTGGCACACATGTATTAGTTGCCTTATTGACCAGATCTCCTGGTGCAAATTGATAAGGAATGCGGAGCCCGAGGGGCTTATTTGTGTGCGGACTTGCACTGTTTGAGATTGTATCAGGTATTGGTATGTTATCATGAAAGAAAGAAGCTAAAAATTGAGATTTCTAATAATCTATTCACATATACTGGAAAGGAATAAAAAGATAGTTCTGTATTGTGTAGCATGAGATAGTGCCTTGCGTGGTTTTCTTCCCTTCAACATTATTTACTTTTATTACTGCTGAGTTGGAAGTACTCACACCCGACTCCCTGCACCTTGTGTGCAGATCCAGGTACATCACAGCAGGGCTGGTTCTATTGCGGCTCGGGAGTGCTTTTGGACAGTCGAGGTAGCTGCCATCGTTCGCAGGACCTGATTCTCCAGTTTGTCTATATTTTGTTCTGACCGTCCCACAATTGTGCACAGTTATATTCGCTATTTACACTTTGTATACTCTGTAGAGGCTCATGACTCTTGACCCTTCGGTCTACGGGAGTTGGTATGCGTTGGGACTTGGTTCCCCTGTTTCGATATATTCATCACTGTTATTTTACAATTGTCATGCTTAAATGGGATAAGGCGAGCTCATAGTTCTATGATTGTTGTCGATTGGTCGAGCTGGCCTAGCAGTGTGCTAGGCGCCATCACGACCGGATTTGGGGTCGTGACAAGTTGGTATCAAAGCCTAGGTTTACTAGGCCTCCTGAGTCTTGAGCCGGTTAGTAGAGTCTTGTGGATCGGTACGGGGACGCCTGTACTTATCCTCGGGAGGCTGCGAACCTTTAGGAAACACTTCACATTTCTTGGAATTCTTATCGTGCGTACTTGATTCGGATTGAGATATACCTTTTTGAAACTCCTTCCGCACGTCTGTGTACGCTTCGAGCGCTCAGTAATATAATTGACTTATGGCTTGCGATTCCCCGGTCGAGGGGCAAGATATAATCTCCGTGAATTCATGTTGGGCCAGTCGGGAGGACTTGAGGCCAGATCCTTGTCTATGGCTTGAGCACCAAGGTACTAATTTTGCGAGCCGGTATTATAAAGTTCATACGATCGGTATTGATCTTTATTGTGCAAATGGCAGTCTGATAATGGCAGAGCTGTAAGTTATTCTGTTATTGTTGTGATTTGATATGTAGCCCTAGTTATGGGCGTGAGAAATATGTTCATTGCCTCTTAATTGGAAGGTAAAGTGTCTGATGTGTAGTGGAACGAGTTTAAACTCAGGAAGACTAAAGTGATTATGCTATGCGTATCCTGGTGGAAGGTATTTGACATATGTTATGATTCGAGCAGGTGCAGCGCATGTCCATGTATCAATTTTGATAATATAACTTGTATAGTATTGAGATTAATGTTGTTGATATACATTGCGATGTATTGTTAGAATGGTTTGGTGATTCTCTGGCAGGTGGATAGGCCAAATTACAAAGGAAACTCTGCTGAAACGTTTGGAAAATTTGGGACTTAGAAAGATTTCTGTCACCTAAAAAGAGTGGGCTTATTGGTGGTGTGTGTATAAATGCAAGAATTGCAGAAGGGTTAAGGTCTCTGATGATTAGAGTCTCTGTCAAGACTTGTAAATGACTTGAGTTTAATCTCATTGTAACATTTTGGCATCACTTGAGTATTAATGAGATGAGTGGTTAAAAGTGCTTTGATGAATGGCTTTGAGCTAAGTTGGGGAGGTTGCTATTGATTAACTGATTGCACTATTGTGTGCTATGTTGATTCTGTCTTTAAGTATGTTGGGAAGATTCTGACAAGGTTATGGCACTTCGTAGATGTGAAGAAATACTAGGATGTTTTGAACTATTGTTGGTAGAGAATGTTCGGTGTATAGAAAGGAAAGATGGCTAATTGTATCTGTAAGTAATCATGTTCTGCGATGTCAGAGTTCTAACAAAACACGAGTGGTTCTACTCAATGGGACAGTTGAATTACAGCTGAATAAGGGTGAATGATGCCCGAAAATGGTTTTGCAATGTTCAAGATTTTGCTTGTAACAGTCAGGTGCCTTACGATTTGTGTATATGGCTAAAGATGGCGGTTTCGTTAGAGAAGATCAACGCTTGTGTTATATCATGTGAATGATGGGATTCTACGTATCCGTATTGGGAAGTAATGATAACAATTTAAAAATCGCGGGAAGTTCATCAAAATAAAGTGTGGTAGAATGTGGTATTTTTGGGAAACATTGAGAGAGCCGCAACCATTTTTTTATTAAGAAAATTTTGATCGAAATTGCGCGAACGCATATTCCAAATTAATTCTTTAGAATTTGATTTACAATTATATTACGCGAAATGTATATATAATCGAAATACTAATCTAAATCGGTTGTAAAGCAAAGCTATGAGTTTCGATCACCTTTACATATAGGTTATGAAATTTACACGAGGGTCATGCAATTGTCATTTTTGGTTCGGCATGGCGCACCTCAATTTATTCTAATTAAGGCATTTCTATATTAATTTGTAAAGGCCGTAAATTAAACACTTGGCTAATATACACACCTCACAAAACGTCACTTCTCTTGATATTGTTACTACACAAAACTTACAAAAAAAAAATAACCATTTAGCTAATTCAAATTATTTTAGAAGTGAAAATGGACAAAATTACAATGCAAAGAAGGACAAAATTTGCCTAATAAGTAACTGCCCGAAAAAAAGTGCCACTTAGAAAATTGTTATGCAATTATAAGAACTGTTGGAATATGTTGGATCATGGGGATTCCTTTGAAGAATTTAAACAAAAATCCATCTTCAATTTTTTCTTTCAAAAAACACAACACTGCACTTTCGAATGGTAATTTTAAACTAAAGAAGTCTTTGATGAAACAGTGTCAAAAGAGTCCATTTACCTCTCAAATTTAATCAAGAACAACAAAACTATCTATTTACAGTTTCCTTAACACGTGAATCAATAGTTAAACAATATAAAGTTTCAACAGTGAGTTATACTTGCAAAAAATACTTAAAGAACTTAATTCGCATGAACAATTTTTGGCTACAAACTGAAGGTTCAAGTAACAGTCCAAATATACAAATGATACAAACTTTAAATAAGCAGATCCTATTACAATAGATAATAAATGTTATACACTTAGATCTCTTCTTCCATCAATTTTTTACTGCATTTATTCTTCAAATCAACTACATGGTTCATCAAGCTTATATGAATTCATAAGAGATACCTGGAAGTAAGATAATGAAGAAGAAGAGAAGGTCAACAGCAAGCAGCAGTGGTACAAGCAACAACCAGTAATAGCAGCAGCAAATAGCAACAAATGATGGATAATAGCAGATTCCCAAGACTACCAGTTTCGAACAACAAACAACAAAACACGTTTTTGAGAAGAGAAGACCAAACTAATACTACTGGAAACCAATTCCAACAACAAATAATGACAGCAACGTTCCACAAACAACTTAGTCAAACCAAATTGCTCCAACAGGAATACCAAATACAAATCCGCAAGTAAAAAACAGAAAACACCAGCAGTCGTGCCACACAGTTTCTGATTTTTACAAACAACCCAAGAAGAAAAAGCCTGAAGCTTTAAAGAAATCCGTAATTGCTTCACAAGAGACCTTACTATCAATTTTAACTCTCAGAATACTAAAATCTATTTTTGCCTATATGTGTGTGTGAAAGTCTTATGAAAGTCTATTTTTTTTTCAAAGGTTCAGTTCCCTTTTCTTTATGAAAATCCCTCCTTCTTATAGACTGAAAAATAGAACCAGCTCCGTCTCAATCAGTAAAAATCCTGATTACTGTCTAATTTCACCCCTTAAAGTCCAACTAGCACCTCCCTTTTTAACCCCACCAATATCTACCCCTTAATTAATATTAAAAAGTACCCCCTACTCAATTATCACCTTTTTACAGCAGACCCCATCTATTCAGCTATAACCAAACAGTCCTATTTAGAATCAAAACAAATGAGCCGACAAACCCAATTAATTCAATACTGGTTCAAGATGAAACTAATCAATATTACCACGACTGTCTTGTACGACTTGTACGAAACTAATTGACGATTTCATTCAATTAACTTATAATATATATGTAATGATAGAAGAAACAAATTCGACCAAATAAAAGGCCATTTGGAGACGAGCAGAATGAAGAAAATAGCTACAAACACAAAGTTCAAAATCCGGCAGTGACAAAGATTAATTCACTCCACGAACAACGACAATAAACATGATTTAATTTCAAAAAAATAAAAACTAGAATTGACAAGTAGAGACAGAATTGAAATATTTTAGGCTGTATCTTCTGATTTTGAAGCACCGAAAAAAATTGAGAAGAAAGACACAAGATTCAAACTGAACCCTCGCCGGAAAACCTCGTCTAACCTGACCGGACTGCCTCGCTGTCTCCTTGTTCTGATACGTCTTGAGAACTTTCGCTTTTTCTTTTCTGCTCTTCCATATTTGCTCAAACCGGGCATTTTTTGACAAATCCTCTTGCTTTTGATTAGCCTTGGCAAGTAGTTGTTCTTGTTTATTTTCTGCCCTAAAACTTCTCCTTATCTCAGCTTTCTCTTTGACTTCTGAAGAATCTACTGGATCATCAAGAGTGGAGTTGTTGACTTTTTTGGACTCGTCCATTTGTAGAGATCCAATTTTAGTCTTGGCGCTAGCGTTTTCAGACTTCTCGGCTTGATCTATCTCGTCGGCTTCGTCTGCCCAACATCTAATTTCTCGTGACTTTGCCGTCGTAGAAGCGACGGTGCTGCTGGTGGTACTAGAACTGTCAGCGACGAACGCGGCAGTGCTACTGGCAGTACTAGAACTATCAGCCATTGGTAGGAGAGGGAGAAGGAAGTTTGCTGTGACCAACTTTGTAACTATTTACAATTTTTGTTAGAAATATGGTTGATGAAGGAAGATGAATTTGGTGTGGTTTGGTGTTGGCGTGAGGAGCGGCGGTTTTGAGAGAAGAAGATAGGATTTTAGGGTTTGGTGGAATGAAGGTGTGTAAAGGGTTTGGGGGGGTCTTTGATAGTTTAAAACGCAGGCATCAATCTCAACCGTTGGATTATTACATCCAACGGCTAAGATTAATGGGGTGATGGGTCCGGGTTAGTCTGATGGGTAATGGGTACTGGGCTGGTTTTTTAGGAGGATTTGTTTGGGCTGGAGGTGGGTTGGCCCAAATCTGATCCTAATTCAAATTATACACTAAATCACCTAAAAAAATACCAATTTAACTTTAAATAATAATTAAGCAAAATTACATATTAAATCACACGATTTGGATATTAAGACTAATAATCCTAATTTAAATTATACACTAAAATCAACTTAAAATACCAATTTAACTTTAAATTAATCAGACAATTACATATTAAGTCACACAATTTTGATATTAAACACTAAAAATACAAAAATACATTATTTTTTTGTGATTTTTTTTCATTTTGTAAAATAAGTAATTTACTAATTAACTAAAAATTTTAAAAATAAATTCTAAATGCTTTTACAACATATTTTTGTATTTTTATTAATTTAATCAAATAAACACGCACACACAAATGCAAACAATAAGAGAAAAAATAATACAAAATCCATGATAATTGCAAACGACACAAAATTATTTTATTTTGAATTTTTGGGAGCAATTCACATATAGGGCAAAAATCACGTGCTCACAGCTGCCCCTCTTTATTCGGAAACACGAAGAGTTTTCGTGCAAAGACAAGTGAGCGGATACGAGCGATTTTTGCCCATTTGAGTACTCCGTGTGAAGCATTTTTTCCAAAAAGTTTGACCGAACCTTCGCTTCAAAAGGTCTCCTACATATCCTGGGCTAAACAGGAATCAGGTCAATGTAGTTCGGGAAGTTTTGGTAGCTGGGACTACCGTGACTGCTGTGATCTCGCTGTTACTGCTGCTGCATGCTGTTATCACTGCTTATCGATCTCCTTATTACACCGTGCTAAAAGGGAAAAACAAGAAGTTAAACTGGCCTATGGATCATAAGATCTCATCTATCTTTAACTTGTTCGTGTCGCCTTGCGTTCTTGTCATCTTGTGATTCTTTCAGTTCTTCCTTCCGAGAACTTGGAGGCGGCTCCGGCCTTTGCTTCTTTGAACATCAGCATTCCTCGTTTTGCTCAATCTGCTGTGGATATAGCTTTCTCCGTCGAGTCTGCTATGTTGAGGGAGGTAGACAAAGTTTGAAAATTGTTCCTCTCCGGATGTGTCTCATACTTCTTCTGTAACATGAAGAGTTTTTCCGGCCACTATTGCCTTCTTTCTTGTTTTTGAACTTGGATTTGTGCTGGGGATCTTCCGATGCGTCCCTCTGCATGGGTCGCTGGTTTCAATACCTGTGATGTAAAAACTGAAAAAAATATTTCTTTTGTTATACAGGTGGGCGCCTAAAGCTAAGGTACGAAATGAATTCCCTTGTTATACAGGTGGGCGCCTATTTTCCAAGACATGAAAAGTATTCCCTCGTTATACAGGTGGGCACCTAATGCTAAGACATGAAAATGTGTTCCCTCATTATACAGGTGGCCGCCTAATTCTAAGACATGAAAATGTATTCCCTCGTTATACAGGTGGGCGCCTAATGCTAAGACATGAAAATGTATTCCCTCGTTATACAAGTGGGCGCCTATTGTTAAGACATGAAAATGTATTGCTTTGTTATACCGGTGGGCGCCTATTGTTAAGACATGAAAATGTATTCCCTCGTTATAAAGGTGGGCGCCTATTGTTAAGACATGAAATGTATTCCCTCGTTATACAGGTGGGCGCCTATTTGCTAAGACATGGAATGTATCTGCCTAATTCTAAGACATGAAAATGTATTCCCTTGTTATATAGGTTGGCGCCTAATTCTAAGACATGAAAAGTATTGCCTCGTTATACAGGTGGGCGCCTAATTACTAAGACGTGAAAAGTATTCCCCCGTTATACAGGTGGGCGCCTATTTGCTAAGACGTGAAAAGTATTCCCTCGTTATACAGGTGGGCGCCTATTAGTTAAGACATGAAAAGTATTCCCTCATTATACAGGTGGGCGTCTAATTGTTAAGACATGAAAAGTATTCCATCATTATACAGGTGGGCGCCTAATGTTAAGACATGAAAATGTATTCCCTCGTAATACAGGTGGGCGCCTATTGCTAAGACATGAAAATGTATTCCCTCGTTATATAGGTGGGCGCCTATTTGCTAAGACGTGAAAAGTATACCCTCGTTATATAGGTGGGTGCCTAATTGCTAAGACGTGAAAAGTATTCCTTCGTTATATAGGTGGTCGCCTATTTGCTAAGACGTGAAAAGCATTCCCTCGTTATACAGGTGGGCGCCAATTTGCTAAGATGTGAAAAGTATTCCCTCGTTATACAGGTCGGTGCCTAATGCTAAGACATGAAATGTATTCCCTCGTTATACAGGTGGGCGCCTAATGTTAAGACATGAAATTGTATTTGCTTGTTTCCTCGTTTAACCGAGAATTTTTTTTGATAATGACAGAAAATTTTCTGCCCCAGTTTGCGTGACTTTCATTGTGGCGTATCTCCCTGCCATTTTCAACCTTTATTTTCCTATAAAACCAAAGAAAATTTTGTTAGTTTCAAAGCATGGTGAGTAATCTTGATACTCCTGCCGGGACTGTTTATTTTTATTTTCTTCTATCTCTCTTGCTATGTGCCTCCCAATTGGTTGAGGATAATTTCACTTGCTGGGGATTTTCTCTATTGGGAATGGACTTCCATTCATCCGTTTCCTCCTTTCTTTCTTCAAAACACTCTGGGGGAGTCTTTTCAACTCCAAACCACTCTCTTCACGAGTTACTCTTTCCTTCAATACTGCAGGGGCCAAGATGTTATAGGTGCAGATACTGGGATCATTTGCTATGGATGGATTTTCCTTTCTCCTTCCTTTTCTGTGTGGTCTTGACCATCTCAAAACTCGATCAGTAATCCATCGGAGTCCTGTTGAGGGTCTTCTTGGAACTTGATTTGTAAGTTCCTCAACCATCACTTATCAACTTTTCTCCGTATTCTCCATTGTAATGTCTCGGCGACTGGTAGTAGACTTTAAAACCTTTCTTTTAAATGCAAAGTGAATGAATTTCTAGAAAAGTCTTTTAGACAAAAGAGATGAAAAGAAAAAGAGAAAATATTTCTGAACAAAAATGCTGAGAAAAGAAAAGAAAAGAACTTATCTGGAGGTATGACTGTTCCTAATGATCACGTCATGCATTCCCGATTAAACGACCCAGTCTATTTGTATCAATCAAACATTCTGATGGCCTCATTTGCTCGGGGTAAACAGATGTGCCACTCTTTGCCCATGTGGATCATTTCCGCCAAAACTCATCATGTCGACTCATAGCGCCCTTCGAGGGGTTTTCACTAACGAGACACTCTCATTTCTCTCAGCTCACATCGCCATAAGGTGCCCGTGAAGGTTTTCACCCTAAGACTCTCTCATTTTGATTCATCTCAGCTTACGTCGCCTTACTGTGCCTTTTGAAGGTTTTCATCGATAAGAATCTCTCATTTTATTTTCAGTTGGGGATTGGAGTGTTGCCGATAAGATTCTCTCTGTTGGGAATTCTCTCAGCTCATGGTCCTTTTCAGTTGAGGATCAATGTATCACCCTGAGACCTCATTTTCCTGTCCTGGCACTTATTAAACAATGATCGGGAGGTCTTTTGGACATAAGATGGGTTTTTGTGTGGGTAAAAAGGATCATTAAGAAGTTTTAAATAACTTGATGAGTAAAGGAATACAACTCTTGGAATCAAAATTTTTTAAATGGTAACATAACTTCTGCCCCAGTTTTCTTGTTAGGGGATTTTTGAATTTCGTGACCTTTGTCACGTTGCGACCGAGCCGTGTGGCGCCTACGTATCCTACTAGAGGAATCAGGTTAAACGTAGTTCAAACAACTCGTGTTTTTCTTATCATCATTTTTTTTCCTTTTTTATTTTTTCTTTTTCTTTCTTTTTCTTTTATTTTTTAACGATTCCAAAAGAGGGGTATGAAACAAAATAATTAAGGCTCAAAAGGGAAAGCAAAGGTTGAAAGTGTTTGGATAGAAGAATGAACTGCCTCCGTCATTTCATTGTTCAATAAACATCAAATACATACAAATGAGCAAGCAATTATCATGATCAAGGAAATTACACATAATATCTCTTGACTGCATCAGAGTTGATGGCCATGTCGGTGTTTCTTCCTTCAATATCCGTCAGACACAAAGCGCCGTTAGTTAGCACCCTGGTCACAATATAAGGTCCCTGTCAATTTGGGGCGAACTTGGCCTTTGCTTCAATCTTGTAACGACCCGACCGGTCGTTTTGAGCTCTAGCGCGTCATTCAGCAGATTGATGCCATGAACAACTTCATCTCAGGTATATTGACTTGTGTGTATGGTCATAATTCAAATTCAGGAAGTTTGGAGTAAAATCTAAATGGAAATTCTCGTTTTGAAAGCTTAAAGTTGAAGAAATGAACTACGATTGGAATTTTGAGTAAATGACCTAAGAATTGGGATTTAAAAGTTCCAACATGCTCGTATGATAATTTTAAACTTGGACGTATGTCCGGATTTGGTTTTTGATAACCCGTGAGCATTTCAGCGTATATGGTGGAAGTTAGTATTTTAGAAGGATTTCATAAATTTGGGTTGGAAGGCATTTTAGAGTTATAGATGTCTGTTTGGGATTCCGAGTCTGCGAATAGATCCATACGGTGATTTTGGAGTTGGGAACGCGATCGGAAGTGAATTCGGGTGTCCGGAGGTCATTTTGAAGTCATTTGGCAAAATATAGGAATTTGAAGGTTTATGAGAAAATTCGACCGGAAGTGAAAATTTTGATATCGGCATTGGAATGTGATTCCAAAAGTTCGTGCAAGTCCATAATGTCGAGTGTGACTTGTGTGCAAATCTTAAGTCAATTCGAATTGATTTTGGTAGGAAATGGAACAATTAATCTGTTTAAGGAAAGCTTAAGTTGGAAAAGTCAACTCAACGTTGACTTATGAGTTAGAGGGATCGGAACTGAATTCCGATGATTCGGTTAGTTTCGGGGGATGATTTAATACTTAGGAGCTCAATCGGAAGTAATTTTGGAGGTCCGGTGAAGAAGTTAGCCTATTTTGGCGAAGTTGGAATTTTGGCGGAATCCGATCGATAGGTGAGATTTTGATCCGGGAGTCGGAATGAAATTCCGACAAATACAATAGCTCCATTAGGTGATTTTGGATGTGCCTGCAAAATTTCAGGTCATTTGGAGGTCGTTTGGTTGGGTTTTTGATCGAATGTCGGTTTCGGAAGTTTGAATGAAAACTTAGGCTTGAATTTGCTTGGATTCGATGTTTTCCGTGTTTGAGGGCGTATTTTTATGATTGGAACAAGTTTGAATCGTGTTATGAAGTATGTTGGTTGTTTTCGTTGAGGTCCCGGCGGCCTCGGGGTGATTTCAGATGGCTAACGGGATATTTTGAGTGGAAAAATGCAGCAGAAAAATTGCAGACAAATTTTGTTCTATGCGATTGCAATGCTCTGATGTGATCGTATAGTGTTAGCTACAGTACCCAGGATTTTGTTCTATGCAATCGCATAGGCTAAGTTACAGTGCCCAGAGAGTTTGTTCTATGCGATCGCAATGCTCTGATGCGATCACATAGTGTTAGCTACAGTACCCAGGATTTTGTTCTATGCAATCGCATAGATTTAGCTACAGTGAATGGAAATTTTGTTCTATGCGATCGCGATGCTCTAATGCGATCGCATAGTGTTAGCTACAGTACCGGACATAATGTTAAAAACATTTCAGTCGCGAAAACAACCCATTTTCCACCATTTTTGGCCATTCTTGAGAGCTTTTGGACGGGAATTGAGGGGATTTCGACGGGGAAACGTTGGAGGTAAGTTTTATGAGTTAAATACATGTTTTTATACAAGAATCATCCATGGAATTCATGAATTTATAGCTAAAAATCAAGAAAATAGGGCTTGGACCAAAAACCTTAAATTTAGGATTTGAAGGACCATTTGTGGTCCGAATTAGGAGTTCTTGGTATGTACGGACTCGTGGCGAGACGAGGATTGCGTTGGTACTAATTTCGGTATTTTTCGAGCAGCGGGCCCGAGGTCGGATATTACCAACTTAGTGCATTTGGGCGTATTTCGTGTAAATTGAATTGGGTTATGTTTCTTTGACTCGTATTTGATATAATTGTTATGGTTTGACTAGATTCTACGCACGAGGCGGCAAATTCAAAAGGAAAAGGCATCGCGAACGAGTCTTCGACCGGCTAGAGGTGAGTAATTTGTGTATATGGTAGCCTGAGGGTTCGAAACCCCGGCTTAGCACATTGTGACGCTAGTAGTGTGTGGCTCGCACCCCGTGGTAGGTGCGGGACTGATTGTGACTGGGGATTGAGACTTAGTCCATCCCGAATGAGTATAATATGATAATTGTGGTTGAAAAACACCGTGTTTGATATAATTGTGGGTTGTATGTCGTGTTTGGGGCCTTGTGCCGACCTGTAGTATCCCTAGGGGATAGTTATATATGTGATAGCTATACTTGCTTAATCACTGATCTCAGTCCTGGTTTGGAAATCACCGTATTGAATTGCTAAGTCACCTGTTTTGGAAAAATTAAATAAAAGTTAAAGTATTTTCATAATTTATGAACCGGAACCTGGAAATAAATAATTTGAGTTGTTGTGTGACTTATATGTTTGTTGTGGACTGAGGATAGATCGGGCTGCACACCGCAGCAGTATTGCGCTTGGGCTGTAGGAGCCCCTCCGGAGTCTGTACACACCCCCAGTGAGCGCCGGACGTTAAATCCCAGTGAGCGCCGTCGACGTTAAATGGATCGGGCTACACGCCGTAGCGGTTATGTGCATTGCATTGCATCTTTATTTGTTGAATTATTCCGTGGTAGCTGTATTGTGTTGTTGTTGCTAGTTCGTTGGAGATTCGGACTGTAGTGTAGCTTCATACTGTGGTATTTTGCGGATTTCCTACTTTCAGCTGCTTTTATATATTTATTACTCACTGAGTACTTAGTACTCACCCCTACTCCCTGCACCTTTTGTGTGCAGATTCAGGTACACAGCAAGGATATTTGAGCACTCCAGCTTTTATCAGTATTTATACGAGTTGCTGAGGTAGCTGCTGGCGTTCGCAGGACCTGGCATCTCTTCTTATTCCAGTTTTCCTTTGTATACACATTATTCAGACTTGAGTATTTGGTTTAGATATTGTATCTGATCATTTTAGATGCTCTAGACTTGTGACCCTAGATCTTTGGGTGATTATTCAGTTTAGATTTATTGTTGATAATGATATCCAGGTAAATGATTTGAGCTTCATGCTCGGGATGAGAGTGTAAATGGTCGGGCTTGCCTAGCGGTTGTGTTGGGCGCCATCATGACCGGGATTGGGGTCGTGACAAGTTGGCATCAGAGCCAAGGTTACTAGGCCTCATGAGTCTTGAGCCGGTTGGTAGAGTCTTGTGGATCGGTACGGGGACGCCTGTACTTATCCTCGGGAGGCTGCAAACCTTTAGGAAACACTTCACATTTCTTGGAATTCTTATCGTGCGTACTTTATTCAGTTTGAGATATAATTTTTGAAATTCCTTCCACACATCTGTGTACGCTTCGAGCGCTCAGTAATATGATGGCATTGATGCCTTGTGATTTCCTGATCGAGGACGAGATATAATCTTTGTGAGTTCATGTTAGGCTAGTCGGGAGGACTTGAGGCCAGATCTTTGTCTATGACATGAGCACCAAGGTGCTGATTTTGTGAGCTAGTATTATGAAACTTATATGACCGGTATTGTCCCTAACTGTGGAAATGGCAGCTTAATAATGTATGAGCTGTCAGGTGTTAGATCCTTATTGTAATCTGTTGAGTAGCCCCGAGCTATGGGCGTGGTGAAAATTTATCATATCTCTTAGTTGGAAGGTAAAGTGCCTTACGTGTAGTAAAACGAGTTTAGACTCGGGAAGACTAAAGTGATTATGCTATGTATATCCTGGTGGAAGGTGTTGTACCGAAATACTAGATTGATGCAAAGTAGGTGGGTGGATTTGGATGTGTAGTTGAAGGGTATTTGATATGTGTTATGACGCGAGCAGGTGTAGCGCAGGTTCAGGTATAATTTGTGATAATATGATTCGTATAGTATTGAGATTTAATGTTGTTGAAATGCATTGTGATGTCTTGTTGAGTTGTGGATGTATTGTTAGAATGGTTTGGTGATTCTCTGGCAGGTGGATAGGCCAATTTACAAAGGAAACTCTGCCGAAAGTTTTGAAAGATTTGGGACTTAGAAAAGATTTCTGTCACCTAAAGAGAGTAGGCTTAACTGTGGTGTGTGTATAAATGCAAAAATTGCAGAAGGGTTAAGGTCTCTGATGATTCGAGTCTTTGTCAAGCTTGTAAATGACTTGAGTTTAATCTCACCATAACATTGTGGCATCATTTGAGTAAAGAATTCTATGAGTGGCTAAAAGTGCTTTGATGTATGGCTCCGAGCCAAGTTGGGGAGGTTGTTATTGATTAACCGATTGCACTGTTGTGTGCTATGTTGATTCTGTCTCTAAGTATGTTGGGAAATTCTGATAAAGGTTATGGTGCTTCGTAGGTATGAAGAAATAATAGGATGGTTTGAAATGTTGTTGGTAAAGAATGTTCGGTGTATAGGAAAGAAAGATAGCTAAATGCATATGTATGTAATCATGTTCTGCGGTGCCAGAGTTCTAACAAGGCACGAGTGGTTTTGTTTAATAAGCCAATGGAATTATAATTGAATAAGGGTGAATGACGCCCGAGAATAGTCTTGCGGTGTTCAAGATTTTGCTTGTAACGGTAAGGTGTCTTAAGATTGTGTATGTGGCTAAAGACGGTGGTTTCATTAGAAGGGATCAAGACTTGTGTAATGATATGTGAATGATGAGATTCTATGTATCTATACTGGAGAGCAATGATAACGAATTCAAAAATTGCAGGAAGTTCTTCAAAATAAAGTATTGTAGAATGTGGTACTTTTGGGAAACATTCAGAGAGTATTAAGTGACCTATGGGCTTTAGACCGTGTGGTCTTGTGTACGAGTCTCGTGTGGTAACATGAGTTGAGATATTGTAGTGCTACAATAAAGGCTAATATGAAATTAAAGATGAATCAGAAAGGAAAATGGAGTAACTTGTTAATAAACCGGAATGGTATGATAGGGATACATTTAATTCCTGGTATGTGTTCGAAGTGATAAGTCTTGCAGCTATGGTACAACCAAGCTCTTGAGTGCTGGCAAGTTGCGTAGCTCGATATGGGTAGAAGGACTCAGTCCTGGCAGCTAAACTTATGTAATGGATTGGGAGAAAGAGTTTGTGATGGGTCCTACCGTGGTTTAAAAGTGAGTATATTCCTGTCGGTATGCAAAGCTTGGAATGTGTAATGAGTTTTCTCTATATGGGATCATGAAAGGCCTTGACTAGTTGAGTGCGCCGATGTTTGTGGCGTAGAAAGGGGATATGAATTCCCATGTTATATTAGTGTGGTATGGTATATGCGATGTGTTACAAAAAGTTGATAATGGCATAATCAAGGGGAAGTCATTAAACATGCGGGCAGCTGCATGTGATTTAAAGAATCGATCTTTCTAGTGATTAAAGAAAATGGTACTGCTATTCTAGTAATTTGGCAGTGTATATGGTCCAAAAGGACAAGGTAATGTAAACTGATAATATCCAGTGGTATGGTGGTATTCTCTTGTTGGATCGACTGTAATAATTGAGTCGTTGAATGGCATAGTAAAATTTCTGAATGGCTTTCGTGGTATGAATGGACGATTGATGTGCGTTATGTATTCGTACGATGAAGTACGGAATCAGGCATAGTGATTCATGTGCTATATATGTGTTGGAGACTTGAAGTTCTCGTAAATCCGCCTATGCAGTGGTTGTATATTGTGTGTATCGGCACCGTTTAGTGATTATTGGAAATCGGAAGCCCTAGTGGCTCTCTCTCAACTTGATATGATGAATTTGCATTATGATATATGATTGCAGACTAGTTGTCATAAGTCAGGTTGTCTAGACTAATGTGATATGGACTATATCGGAAAAATATCACAACTGCGTGGCAGAGCGCATCCGATCATATTCCATCAGGGTAAATGTACCCTAGGGCCAGCGGACGGCTGGTAGGTATTGCTTTGTCAGTTGGGCCTTCGTGGCGGATGTAAGTGTAGAGGTATCTACCATTGATTGAGTTCCAGTATTCGGGAACTTTGCCTGACGCGTTTCTTGTGTCCGAGCTTGAGGCTATATATATGTTTACTGTAATGAGCAATTCGACTCGATGTGCATTTATTTTGCGAGGGTTTTATATGGATCGGGTGGCACGCCGCCACGGGTATGGTTATTTGGATCGGGTGGCACGCCGCCACGGGTATGGTATCTGGATCGGGTGGCACGCTACCACGGGTATGTCATTGGAGCGGGTTGCACGCCGCAACAGTGTAATGTGAAAATAGAGCTAGTTATATGTTACCTGGTATACAATACTTCCTAGCTTCTAAGGAATAGTTCGTATTGGGTACCGCTCGGGGAATAGCACATCGGTTGTATCCATTCAGGATTTGATAGCATATATTAAATGTATCACCGCGGGTGTGATTGATTGCTTGAGTTCAGACCTAAATATGTGCGTGGCCGACCGTTTTGAGCATGGTGACTTGAGGTGCTCCATGAGTAATAGTGCTTGGATAGAATCGTGAGTCGTGGCAAGGCCACGTGATGTTATGACATTTGAGGAGGGTTCGGGTACTCTAATTCTATGATGCGAGATGAGATCTCAGTTATGTGTTGTGATGGAATTGAGGAATTTGAATTACATCTCTTTTGTGTGAGACAGTTGTCATGAGTCGAGTGTGTTCAGATCATGTCTTATTGGAGCCTGTGTTTTGCTCGTTGTTGCTTAGGCCGATGAGGAGGTGTCATATTACCACTGTGGTGTGTTATAATCGAAATGATCGTTGGAGTCATTAATGAGTGCGAACATACGTGATTTCATCTAGATAGAAAGGTAATATTGAGGTTTGGCTCCAAAATCCGTTGTAATATCAGTCAAAAGAGAAATGTCTTCATAAATGGTTGATTTGAGGAATTGTTACGGTTTAGGCCATGTTTTATTTATCGTTGGCAGTATATGAAAGTGTTGGAATAAGACTTCAACTAATAAGAGGTTTCCATCGGTATTTGGGTATTGTAGACAACCTGCAGTAAATAAAGAATGCTATTGTGGTCATATGGGTAAAGTGATGCGAAGTGTAAATTCAACAAAGTTATGCATTAATGTTTGGGTACAACGTGTGGAGATTGATATGGTGCTCGAATGATGGAAACAGACTTGGCAGGAAATTCAGGATGTTGGAATTTGGTCTAATGTCTTATTTGCTCGAATAAAGAATTATATCTACAAAATTATATAGCTAATATGCTCAACTAAGTAGTGGTAGCATAGGAAGGTGCATGATGTGTTAAACAACTTATTTGAGACTACATCATTGTAGTTCTCAGCACGTTCGAGGACGAACGTATGTTTAAGTAAGGGAGATTGTAACGACCCAACCGGTCGTTTTGAGCTCTGGCGCGTCATTCAGCAGATTGATGCCATGAACAACTTCATCTCAGGTATATTGACTTGTGTGTATGGTCATAATTCAATTTCAGGAAGTTTGGAGTAAAATCTAAATGGAAATTCTCATTTTGAAAGATTAAAGTTGAAGAAATGAACTACGATTGGAATTTTGAGTAAATGACCTCAGAATTGGGATCTAAAAGTTCCAACATGCTCATACGATGATTTTAAACTTGAAGTATGTCCGGACTTGGTTTTTGATAACCCGTGAGAATTTCAGCGTATATGGTGGAAGTTAGTATTTTAGAAGGATTTCATAAATTTGGGTTGGAAGGCATTTTAGAGTTATAGATGTCCGTTTGGGATTCCGAGTCTACGAATAGATCCGTATGGTGATTTTGGAGTTGGGAACGCGATCGGAAGTGAATTCGGGTGTCCGGAGGTCATTTTGAAGTCATTTGGCAAAATATAGGAATTTGAAGGTTTATGAGAAAATTCGACTGGAAGTGAAAATTTTGATATTGGGGTCGGAATGCGATTCCGAAAGTTCGTGCAAGTCCGTAATGTCGAGTGTGACTTGTGTGCAAATCTTGAGTCAATTTAGATTGATTTTGGTAGGAAATGGAACAATTAATCTCTTTAAGGAAAGCATAAGTTGGAAAAGTCAACTCAACATTGACTTATGAGTTAGAGGGATCGGAACTGAATTCCGATGATTCGGTTAGTTTCGGGGGATGATTTAAGACTTAGGAGCTCAATCGGAAGTAATTTTGGAGGTCCGGTGAAGAAGTTAGCCTATTTTGGCGAAGTTGGAATTTTGGCGGAATCCGATCGATAGGTGAGATTTTGATCCATGAGTCGGAATGAAATTCCGACAAATACAATAGCTCCGTTAGGTGATTTTGGATGTGCCTGCAAAATTTCAGGTCATTTGGAGGTCGTTTGGTTGGGTTTTTGATCGAATGTCGGTTTCGGAAGTTTGAATGAAAACTTAGGCTTGAATTTGCTTGGATTCGATGTTTTCCGTGTTTGAGGGCGTATTTTTATGATTGGAACAAGTTTGAATCGTGTTATGAAGTATGTTGGTGGTTTTCGTTGAGGTCTCGGGGGCTTCGGGGCGATTTCGGATGGCTAACGGGAACTTTTGAGTTGAAAAATGCAGCAGAAAAATTGCAGACAAATTTTGTTCTATGCGATCGCAATGCTCTGATGTGATCGCATAGTGTTATCTACAGTACCTAGGATTTTGTTCCATGCAATCGCATAGGCTAAGCTACAGTGCCCGGAGAGTTTGTTCTATGCGATCGCAATGCTCTGATGCGATCGCATAGTGTTAGCTACAATACCTAGGATTTTGTTCTATGCAATCGCATAGACTTAGCTACAGTGAACGGAAATTTTGTTCTATGTGATCGCGATGCTCTAATGTGATCACATAGTGTTAGCTACAGTACCGGACAGAATGTTAAAAACATTTCAGTCGCGAAAACAACCCATTTTTCCACCATGTTTGGCCATTCTTGAGAGCTTTTGGATGGGAATTGAAGGGATTTCGACGGGGAATCATTGGAGGTAAGTTTTATGAGTTAAATACATGTTTTTATACAAGAATCATCCATGGAATTCATGAATTTATAGCTAAAAATCAAGAAAATAGGGCTTGGACCAAAAACCATAAATTTAGGATTTGAAGGACCATTTGTGGTCCGAAGTGGGAGTTCTTGGTATGTACGGACTCGTGGCGAGATGAGGATCGCGTTGGTACTAATTTCGGAATTTTTCGAGCAGCGGGCCCGGGGTCGGATTTTACCAACTTAGTGCATTTGGGCGTATTTCGTGTATATTGAATTGGGTTATGTTTCTTTGACCCGTATTTGATATAATTGTTGTGGTTTGACTAGATTCTATGCATGAGGCGGAAAATTCAAAAGGAAAAGGCATCGCGGACGAGTCTTCGACCGGCTAGAGGTGAGTAGTTTGTGTATATGGTAGTCTGAGGGTTCGAAACCCCGGCTTAGCACATTGTGACGCTAGTAGGGCGTGGCTCGCACCCCGTGGCAGGTGCGGGATTGATTGTGACTGGGGATTGAGACTTAGTCCATCCCGAATGAGTATAATATGATAATTGTGGTTGAAAAACACCGTGTTTGATATAATTACGGGCTGTAAGCCATGTTTGGCGCCTTGTGCCAACCTGTAGTATCCCTAGGGGATAGTTATATATGTGATGGCTATACTTGCTTAATCACTGATCTCAGTCCTGGTTTGGAAATCACCATATTGAATTGCTAAGTCACCTGTTTTGGAAAAATTAAATAAAAGTTAAAGTATTTTCATAATTTATGAACTGGAACCTGGAAATAATAATAATTGAGTTGTTGTGTGACTTATATGATTGTTGTGGACTGAGGATGGATCGGGCTGCACGCCGCAGCGGTTGTTATGATATGAGGATCGGGCTGCACGTCGCAGCGGTATTTGCGCTTGGGCTGTGGGAGCCCCTCCGGAGTCTGTACACACCCCCAGTGAGCGTCGTCGACGTTAAATGGATCGGGCTACACGCCGTAGCGGTTATGTGCATTGCATTGCATCTTTATTTGTTGAATTATTCTGTGGTAGCCGTATTGTACTGTTGATGTTAGTTCGTAGGAGATTCGGACTGTAGTTTAGCTTCATATTGTGGTATTATGTGGATTTCCTATTTTCAGCTACTTATATATATTTATTACTCACTGAGTACTTAGTACTCACCCCTACTCCCTCGCCTTTTGTGTGCAGACTCAGGTACTCAGGAGAAAAAGACAAGCATTTCGAGCGTTTGCAGTGTCATATCGAGTTGCTGAGGTAGCTGCTGGCGTTCGCAGGACCTGGCATCTCTTCTTATTCCAGTTTTCCTTTGTATACACATTATTCGGACTTGAGTATTTGGTTTAGATATTGTATCCGATCATTTTAGAGGCTCTAGACTCGTGACCCTAGATCTTTGGGTGATTATTCAGTTTAGTTTTATTGTTGATAATGATATCCAGGTAAATGATTTAAGCTTCATGCTCGGGATGAGAGTGTAAATGGTCGGGCTTGCCTAGCGGTTGTGTTGGGCGCCATCACGATCGGGATTGGGGTCGTGACAAATCTGGTGCGGGAGAATCCGTTTCAACACTTGTTGCCCTACTTCAAATTTTCTGGGGCGCACATTCTTATTGTATGCTCTTGCCATTCTCTTTTGTTACAATTGGCCATGACATATTGCTGCCAATCTCTTTTCATCGATTAAACTCAACTGTTCTAGTCGTGCTTTGACCCATTCATCATCATTGATCTCGGCTTCAGCGACAATTCGGAGCGATGGAATTTCAACCTCCACTGGTATTACTGCTTCAGCTCCGTATACCAACAAGTAAGGAGTTCCACCTACCGAAGTCCGGACAGTAGTACGATATCCCAATAATGCAAATGGCAACTTTTCATGCCATTGCCTAGACCCTTCTACCATCTTCCTCAATATCTTTTTTATATTCTTGTTCGCTGATTCAACCGCGCCATTTGCTTTGGGACGGTATGGGGTAGAATTGTGGTGTGTAATCTTGAACTGTTGACATACATTTTTCATCAAACCACTGTTAAGATTAGCACCGTTGTCTGTGATTATCATCTTTTGGATCCCAAATCTACAGATGATACGGGAATGGACGAAGTCTACCACTGCCTTCTTGGTCACTTACTTGAATGTCTTTGCCTCCACCCACTTGGCAAAATAATCAATGGTTACTAGAATGAACCTATGACCGTTGGAAGCTGCCGGCTCAATCGGCCCAATGACATCCATGCCCCATGCAACAAATGGCCAGGGTGCTGACATTGTATGCAATTCCGTTGGCGGAGAATGAATAAAATCTCCGTGTACCTGACACTGATGGCACTTCCGCACAAAATATATACAATCACGCTCCATGGTGAGCCAATAATACCCTGCTCGCAGGATCTTCTTCGCCAATACATATCCACGCATATGTGGCCCACATACTCCAGTGTGTACTTCTGTCATCATTGTCGTGGCTTTACTTGCTTCTATACATCGCAACAATCCCAAATCCGAGGTTCTTTTGTACAAAACTCCTCCACTAAGGAAGAATCCATTCGCCAATCGCCGAATAGCTCTTTTCTGATCTCCAGTCGCCTGCTCTGGGTATATTCCCATTCTGAGGTATTCTTTGACATCATGAAACCATGGCTCCCCATCCATTTCCTCCTCTATCATGCTACAGTAAGCATGTTGCTCATGAACCTGGATATGTAACGGGTCAACGTGAATTTTGTCTGGGTGATTTAACATTGATGCCAATGCGGCTAGTACATCAGCAACCTCATTGTGAACTCTCGGAATGTGTCTGAATTCCACCGATCGAAATCGCTTGCTCAGATCGTGCAAACATTGTCGATATGGTATAAGCTTCAAATCACGGGTCTCCCATTCACCTTGAATTTGATGTACCAGGAGGTCCGAGTCTCCCAAGACCAAAACGTCATGGACATCCATGTCTGCAGCTAACCGTAATCCCAAAATACAAGCCTCATATTCAGCCATGTTATTGGTGCAATAGAATCGCAGTTGCGCCGTAACAGGATAGTGATGTCCTGTTTCTGAAATGAGAACTGCTCGTATCCCAACTCCTTTCGAGTTTGCAGCTCCATCAAAGAAAAGCTTCCATCCTGGTTCCTCTGTTGATTCCACCACATCTACGTGCATCACTTCTTCATCGGGGAAATACGTCCTCAATGGCGCATATTCTTCATCAACAGGGTTTTCAGCCAAGTGATCAGCCAATGCTTGGGCCTTCATGGCCGTCCTCGTCACATAGATGATATCGAACTCCGTGAGTAATATCTTCCACTTTGCTAGCCTCCCTGTGGGCATAGGCTTTTGGAAGATATATTTCAATGGGTCCAAACGTGAAATGAGATAAGTAGTATATGATGATAGATAATTTTTCAACTTTTGGGCTACCCAAGTCAGGGCACAGCATGTCTTCTCTAGTTGAGTATACTTAACCTCGTACACTGTAAACTTCTTGCAGAGATAGTAGATGGCTTGCTCCTTTATCCCTGTACTGTCATGTTGCCCCAATACGCAGCCAAAAGAACTTTCCAGTACCGTTAGGTAGAGAATCAATGTCTTCCTGGTTCAGGTGGAACTAACACCGGTGGATTCGATAGATAACCCTTGATTTGGTCAAAGGCTTCCTGACATTCCGTCGTCCATTCTATCGCAGCATCTTTCTTCAACAGCCGAAATATGGGCTCACAGGTTGCCGTGAGTTGAGCAATGAATCTGTTGATAATATTCAATCTTCCCAATAGACTCATTACCTCTGTTTTATTCTTCGGTGTTGGCAAGTCTTGGATGGATTTGGTCATGGACGGGTCCAACTCAATGCCTCGCCGGCTGACGATGAATCCCAACAACTTTCCTGATGGAACCCCAAAAGCACACTTGGCCGGGTTGAGTTTGATATCATACCTTCAAAATCTTTAGAAGAACTTCCTTACGTCTGTTACATGATCCTCTTGCCGTCTAGACTTTATGATTACATTGTCCACGTAAACTTCAATATCTTTGTGTATCATGTCATGCAACACAGTGGTAATTGCTCCCATGTACGTTGCCCCAGCGTTCTTCAAACCGAATGGCATTACTCTGTAGCAATACGTTCCCCATGGCGTAATGAAAGCTGTCTTTTCCGCATCTTCTTCATCCATTAAGATCCGATGATATCCTGCATAGCAATCCACGAAGGATCCGATCTCGTGCCCAGCGCAATTCTCAATTAGGATATGGATGTTGGGCAATGGAAAATTATCCTTAGGGCTTGCTTTATTGAGATTGCGGTAGTCAACACACACCCTGATCTTTCCATCCTTCTTCGGTACTGGTACTACATTGGCCAACCAATCGGGATATCGAGTGACGCAAATAACTTTAGCTTGTAGCTGCTTCGTCACTTCTTCCTTAATCTTGACACTCATATCTATTTTAAACTTCCTCAGTGTTTGCTTGACAGGAAGGTAGGCCGAGTCAGTGGGCAATTTTTGGACCACTAAATCGATGCTCAATCCTGGCATGTCATCATATGACCATGCGAAAACATCTTTGAATTCAATGAGGGTTTTGATTAGTTCTTCCCTGATATTTGGCTCAATGTGGATGCTGATTTTAGTTTCCCTAACATCATCCGTACCCCCCAAATCTACAGCTTCAGTTTCATATAAATTGGGCTTTGGCTTCTCTTCGAATTGGCACAAGTCCTTGCTTATTTCCTCAAAGTCCTCATCCTCTTCGAATTCATATTCGCTATTTAACTCAAACTCTAATTCAATTAAGTTGGAGTTGGATTGATTATTTAGACTAGGTCGAGGATCCGTTGGGCATTCCATGTCTTTAGGACCAGTAAAAGAAGAACTGTTCAGAAAGGAAGAAAAATAAAAATTAAAACCAGCAAAAGAAAGGAAACTTGCGTTCTTATTAAGAAAATGCAGAATAAAATAGTTTCATACTTGCAGAAAAATACAAACAAAACAAAAGATTACAATTCTGGGATAACCCAGGAAACAAGAAAGGAAATCCAAAGCCGACTACCAAGACTCCCTTCGAGTGGGAAGAGGAGTGGCCGCCCAGTTGTTAATTTTGGCTTCACACCCCACAAATTGTATGTCCGCACTGCTGGAACCCTCTCCAGCTTCTAATATATTGATATCAGCGAACATCCTTTCAAAGGTCTATTCTAAATCCCCATCCATACCGATCAATGATCCTTGGATTTTTGGCACCGCAGGTTTCTTGGCCCTTGCTTTGACAAAAGATTTGGACATACGTGGAACTGGCTTGGGGAGAACCCAAACTCTCTTCTTCATCCTCTTGGCTTGTTGTATATCTTCCATAGTGGGTTTGAACCCCAATCCAAATGTCCATGAGTTTTCGGGCAAAGATACAGGCTGAACAATACCCTGAAGCTCTACCCCCAGGCCTTTTCCTGGCATGAATCCATTACCCAGCATCTCCGAGATTGTCATGACGGTCGCGGGAGCTATGCCGCGGAGTGGAAGGTTCTCTCCTTCAGAAATTTTAGCCACTGGAACCCCGTCAAAGACTTGGTACACCCATGGTCCTTTGTCGTCTTCTGTCTCTATAAATGGCACAATATCATCTCCTCCAAGGCTTGTGCCGTTAGCTCCGTACACAACTATCTCCTGCCTGTCCCATTCGAATTTCACCATCTGATGTGATGTGGAAGG
This sequence comes from Nicotiana noctiflora, assembly GCA_032618575.1. Lineage (NCBI taxonomy): Eukaryota > Viridiplantae > Streptophyta > Magnoliopsida > Solanales > Solanaceae > Nicotiana > Nicotiana noctiflora. Next base: position 132,286 of record JASVEL010000961.1, read on the forward strand.
CACCGCTTTGGCAGCATGGATCCAAGGTCGCCCAAGTAGAAAATTGTAGGATACTGTTACGTCAACTACCTGGAATTCATAGGTGAACTCAACTGGACCAATGGTTAACTCCAGTGTGATGTCACCTACCGTGTTGGTACCACTTCCGTCAAAACCTCGGACACAGACGATGTTCTTATGAATCCGCTTGTGATCAATTTTTAACTTGTTCAAAGCCACCAAGCTACAGATATTGGCACTGGATCCATTATCAATTAGTGCTCGGGTGACCACCGTTAGATATAGTGCTTTGTTGTGTTCTATGCCCTCCATTTGGTAACTCATTGTCAGAAAAGGTCACCCGATTCACTTCGAAGATTTTCTGCACCATCTTCTCTAAGTGATTTACTGAGATTTTGTCCGGAACATGAGCTTCGTTCAAGATTTTCATTAGAGCCTGGCAATGGTCACTGGAATGGATCAACAAAGATAATAGTGAAATTTGAGCCGGAGTCTTCCTCAACTGCTCCAGAATGGAGTAATCTTGGGCCTTCATCTTCTTTAGAAACTCCTCGGCTTCTTCACCCGTCACTGTCTTTTTTGTTATTGTTGATTTGGGATTTCTTAACTCGGCGGGAGCAAAGCATCTCCCTGAACGAGTCAATCCTTGAGTCTCACATACGTTCTCCTCCAACTGCTTGCCCCGGTGTATTACTGATGCTTTCTCAGATCTCCAAGGCACTGCCTTATTGCTAATTATCGGCAATTGAACTACAGTTTAACAATGACCGGCTCTCGGCAAACTCCTTTCACTACGAACACGAGTGCGAATGGCGCCCCTGACACTACCACTTTGGCAAATCCTGATTTCTCCAGAGCAACGGCTGCATTCTCTTCCACTATCACTGTAGATTTACCCTCTAACTTCTCCTCACCTATCACTGTTTCCCTACCCGTCATTTTGTCTTTTGGAACAGCTCGGATCATCATCACTGTCTGTGATGGCTTCTTCGTCTCCCCTCCCTCATGCATGAACTCAATCATTTGGGTCTCGTGATGCACCGGCAATGGGTTTTGATTAATGTTGGGCGCTTCAGGTGTTTGGACCTCGATCTTATGGGTGTCAATGAGATCTTGCACTGCATGTTTCAATCTCCAACACCTTCGATTGGTCCAAATTTTGGGGCGGGGGGTTTTGTACCCTAGGCTCGACAGGACTTAACAAACCTACCTGCCTCAATTTGTGAAATAAGGTGGTGTAGGTTTCTCCCAATTCGGTAAAGGCTCTTTGCCTTTGTACCTTGTCGTTTTTGGACGCTGGATTTCCATGAAAACCTGCTCCTGTAGGGTTCCTGTATGCCCTTGGTGGAGGATAAGCATTTTGGGGTGGTGGGTATGTGCTTTGCGATGGATAGGTGTTTTGAGGAGGTATATATGTATGTTGGGGAACCGGTGCGCGCCATTGTGGGCGAACCGGTAGTTGATTGTATGCATGTGCCTGGTGCACGGAAAAAGGTGGTTCTTGAGGGGGTAATAGGATGGAGGAGGATAAATCGGAATGTGGGGGTAATTTTGGTGAGGGGGTCTGAATTGGTGATTGGGGAAAGGACCTTTGGATCGGGACCAATTACCAGCCTCTATCATTGTGACATCCTCTCTCTTCTTCTTTCCGAGCGCACCTCCTGTGCCACCTGAATAGCCTGTGTGGTAGCCTTGATTGCTGAATAACTCAAGATTTTGTTGGTCTTGAGACCTTCTTCTATCATGCCTCCCATTTTGACCACTTCATTGAAGGATTTTCCCACTGATGTCATTAAATGACCGAAGTAGGTTGGCTCGAGAGTTTGTAGGAAGTAATCGACCATCTCCCCCTCTCTCATAGGAGGATCAACTCTAGCCACTTGTTCTCTCCAACGAAATCCAAATTCCAGGAAGCTCTCCCCCGGTTTCTTCTCCAGCTTCAATAGTGTGAGACGATCAGGCACTATCTCCAGATTATATTGAAAGTGCCCGGCAAATGATTGCACCAAATCATCCCAAGTATACCATCTACTTGGATCCTGCCTTGTGTACCATTCTAAGGCAGACTCACTCAAACTCTGTCCAAAATAAGCTATCAGTAGCTCATCTTTTCCGCCTGCTCCCCTCATCTTGCTGCAAAATCCTCGCAGATGAGACATAGGATCACCTTGCCCTTCATACAGATCAAATTTGGGCATTTTGAACCCAGCTGGCAGTTGTACGTCGGGGAAAGGGCATAAGTCTTTATAAGCCACGCTAACTTGATTCCCCATTCCATGCATGTTCCTGAAAGACTGCTCCAGGCTCTTGACTTTCCGTATCATCTCATCTTGTTGTGAGCTCTTGGCCGGCTTTTCCACTAGGACTTCAAAGGGAGGAGTATAGGTGGATGGTTCGGGTGCCCTGAACGTGGGTTCCGGGGGGTAATACTGAGTGTCGTGAACCTGAAATAATGGCTCACTTGATGATCTATGAAATGGAGCTGGGGGAGGTGCCACAAAAACAGGGCCCTTTGGTGGAGGAGGGTTTTGTTTTGGTGGTGGAGCTGGGTGGTCGTAAGCATCCCTTCCCTGGTGGTAATGAAGGTCTGGGGCTCTTGTTGAGGGACCGGGAGAAAGGTATTCTGGGGTAAAACCTGGTGGGAAAGTAGGAGTAGTGGGTGCTTCAGGACCCTTTTGTGCTCTGGCCAGCGCCGTCTGCATTTTGCTCATTTTCAACTGCATTTGTTCCATTTTTTCTAAAGTTTCTTTAAGCGTTTGGCTCACTGCTTTATCTGACTCACTGCTGTGATCTGACCCAGTCATACTTTTATGTAACGACCCGGGCCGTCGTTACGGGAATTTGCACCCCGTTACCTTGCATTAACATATCTTATGCTTCTATATCAGTGTTAGAACCTATCGGGTGAGTTAGGAGTGAATTGAATGGAAAATGAAGCAAATAGCATGTTTGAAGGAAGTTTGAATATGGAAAGTCAACCTAGAGTTGACTATCGAGTTAGAGTGCTCGGAATCGGATTCTGATGATTCGACTAGTTTTGGGGGATCATTTATGACTTAGGAGAGCAATCGGAATTGAATTTGGAGGTCCGGTGTAGTTTTAAGCTTGAATTGGCGAAGGTTGAAGTTTGGCGAAATCTGAACGGTAGGTGAGATTTTTAGGGGGGGTCGGAATGGAATTCCGACAATTCCTGTAGCTTCGTTATGTGATTTTGGATATGTCCGCAAATTTTCAGGTCATTCGGACGTCGTTTGATCGGGTTTTGGATTGAATGTTAGTTTTGAAAGTTTTGAAGAAACTTAGGCTTGAATCCGTGTGGAAATGGTGATTTTGATGTTTTGGATGATGTTTTTATGATTGGAACAAGTTCGTATCGTGTTTCGGAGTATGTTGGTGGTTTTCGTTGGGGTCCCGGGAGCCTCGGGATGAATTCGGGGGTCCAAACAGACCAATTTGTGCCAAAGGCACTGCTGTTTCTGCTGCAATAAATGCAGAGAATTTTTGTGCTTCGCGATCGCGAAGCTACGTATGCGATCGCGTAAGAGGAGGATGTTGAGCTCTGCGATCGCGTAGGGCAAAGCTGGGAAGCTCTGCGATCGCAAGGTTGAGTCTGCGATCGCGTAGTGTATCGGAGTGAGGCCGGAAAATTGTTCTTCGTAATCGCGGGAAGAGAGATGCGATCGCGTAAGGTCGACTGGTTGTGCATCGCGATCGCGGGTGTATTGATGCGATCGCGTAGGGTCGCTAAGTGGGTCATTGCGATCGCGTCCAGGTTCACGCGATCGCGTAGAGGAAAAGTTGACAGTCCAGGATTTGTGCATCGCGATCGCGAGCCCAGTGCTGCGATCGTGTAGGGTTAAATGTTCAGGCAGTGAGTTAAATTGCAGAACAGAGGGCTCACGGGTTCATATACCAAAAAATATAATTTTGAGCCCTAGAGAGAAGAAATCACGGGAAAACGCTCGGAAATCATCGGGTATTCATCGGAGGTAAGTTTCTTGACTCAAAAACATCATTTTATGGTAGAATTAACATCAATCTTCATGAATTTGGGTAGAAATTGTGAAGGATTGTGGCCTAGATATTGAAAACGAAAACTTGGGTTTTGAAAGGCCAAACGAACTCCAATTTTGGTAAATGTTATATGTATGGACTCTTGGCGAGACGAGGGTTCTAGAAATATGAGTTTCGAAATTTTTTGAGATATGGGCCCGGGGCTCGGGTTTTGCAAATTTCGTGATTTTTGATATTTTTCGAGTTCTTTCGATTGGGTTATGTTCCATTAGCCTATTTTGATATATTTGTGCTGATTTGTGCTAGTTTTGACATGTGTGGATGCCGGTTCGAGGAGCTAAGGCGTCGCGGGCATGAGCTTTCGTCGGTTCGAGGTGGGTAATACTTGTAAATGATGTCCTGAGGGTTCGTAAACCCCGGACTTGCACATCTTAGTACTGTGTCGAGGTGCCTTGCACGCCGGATAACGGGCGTGGGATAGAGCACCATTGGGGATTGTGACTTGGTCCATCCCGCGTAATAAATAATAACACCTAATTGTTGAAATGAATTGGACTAATTATCATGCTTGGGCTTCTTGCCGATTATTTGGATCCTTCAAGGATTGGTATCATTGTCTTGATAACACTGTGCATATTTTATTCTAAATTTAAGGTTTTAAATGGTATTTTGCTATTCAGCATTTTTATAAGGTTATGAAAAACTTGAACAATGTCTTAATAACATTTTTTTAGTTGTGAGCTAATATGATATTGTTGCCCGTAGGGCTTTCTTGATTATTTGTTAGACTGATTGGGGCTGAGGGCCATATGTTAGGGCATGACAATTTATGTGAGCATATGCATACACATGCATGGATCGGACTGCACGCCGCAGTGGTATACGGATTGGGCTGCGCGTCTCAGCAGGTGTGATATTAATATTGTGCTTGGGCTGTAGGAGCCCCTCCGGAGTCTGAACCCCCACAGTGAGCACTGGTACCCAAATTGGATCGGGCTACACGCCGTAGAGGTCATATGCATTGCATGGCATACATACATTGGTTTACGTGTACTACGTGGCATAACATTCAGCACTCATACATTACTGGCACACATGCATTAGTTGCCTTATTGACCAGATCTGCTGGTGTAAATTGATAAGGAGTGCTGAGCCCGAGGGGCTGATTTGAGTGCGGACTTGCAATGCTTGAGAGTGTATCCGGGTATTGGTATATTATCATGAAAGAAAGTAGCTAAAAATCGAGATTTCTAAATAAACTACTCACATATGCTAGAAAGAGATAAAAAGATAGTTCGGTATTGTGTAGCATGAGATAGTGCCTATCGTGGTTTTCTTCCCTTCATCATTATTTACTTTTATTACTGCTGAGTTTGAAGTACTCACACCTGACTCCCTGCACCTTGTGTGCAGATCCAGGTACATCATAGCAAGGGCTGATTCTATTACGGTTCGGGAGTGCTTCTGGACAATCGAGGTAGCTGCCAGCGTTCGCAGGACCTGATTCTCTAGTTTGTCTATATTTTGTTCTCACCATCCCACAGTTGTGCACAGTTATATTCGCTATTTACACTTTGTATACTCTGTAGAGGCTCATGACTCTTGACCCTTCGTTCTATGGGAGTTGGTATGCATTGGGACTTGGTTCCCCTGTTTCGATATATCCATCACTGTTATTTTACAATTGTTATGCTTAAATGGGATAAGGCGAGCTCATAGCTCTATGATTGTTGTTGATTGGTCGGGCTGGCCTAGCAGTGTGCTGGGCGCCATCACGACCGGATTTGGGGTCATGACATTTTAGGGATAGGTCCTTTTGATCTTGTATGATATCTGTGTGATGCCAGTACACTCTAACACTAACTGGATAAAAATAACAAACTTGTTAGTGTTAAAATTTTAACAGATATGGTAAAGCAGATTGGGGATATAATGTCCCTATGCAATGAACCATTTCTATTATGCTTTTGTTCAGACCGCATGCGTCATCCCAGCTTATCATCTATGCCTATCTATTATTTCTCTCACTTCTTTTATTCATTTTCCTCTTTTTTACTATAAACAGTGGTCGAATCTTATGTAGATTGCCTACGTATCATGTCCCCGCATGAATCAGACCCTAGCGTAGTTCGTGTACAAGAAACATAATATACGAATGAAATATTTTTTGAATTTTATTTCACAAATTTCAACTTGAAACACTTTGCAATGGAGGAAAACTTTAAAAGGACAAACAAACTCTAAAAAAATAATAGACTCTTCTAAGCATGTTCCAACGCTTCGAATCTTTGCGTCCGTGGGGCGTTGTTTGGCCTTGCCGCGGTTCTCGGTATGAGATCTCTCTGTAGACTCCCCAACTCTACCATGACTTTGTGGACACATTCCATGATTGAAGAGAAGAGGGTAGGTCGGGGTACTTGTTCGCAGGTTAGACATCTTATAGTGATATAGTGCCCAATTTCATTGATCGTGGCCCTAATTATATCTTTTTCTCTAAGCAGCTGCCCTATGTGTCGGTTCTTTGTCCCTAATACTTGAGCGTTATCGGAGACTTGATTCAAAAGCCTATCTATTTGTCTTTCCATCTGTGCCATTAAGTCATGGCAACGGTCTCTATCTGCTTTGGCATCCCGGGCTTGCTTGAGAATTTGCTCTCTAAAAGCGGCATTTGCTTCTCTTAAATCAGCGATGATCGCCCCATGATCTTTCTCTATCTGTTGTAGATGGAGTGCTTCTTGGTGGGCTGCTTTTCTCCATTTTGTCCGGATTGCAACTAAAGCCATTTCTGACTTTTCCAAGTCTTCCTGGTGCTCAAAGGCTTTCCTTTCCAAGTCGTTTATAAGCATCTCATCATTCTGGCTTCTCCTCGACCTTTCTGCGGTCAATTGCATCTCCTGAATTTGAGTTCGGAGTGTTTCTCTTTCCTGCTCCCAACCGGCCCTTTCCTGATCGAAATCAGCCTATTGTATGTCCATGGCAGCTTCCAGGATTCCCTTGTCCTCTTTTAAGGTGTTAATGCAAGATTGGAAATCTTGCGCCGTTTCACGTCTAGCCTCCCTAACTCTAGTTTCTATCTCTTTCTCCCAATTGACAGCATACCGACCTTTCTACTCTTTGCTTGGGCATTGATTGGTTGTGGAACCATTCAAGATATGCGAGGCTCACTTTTCCTCGTTCTCGATCGGCAACCATTTCGTCGATGTCGGAGAATCGACTACCGAACCACACCGTTTGTGCATAAGTCTCTCTTAGGAGCTCCTCCGTCGTGAATTCCCATGTAAATGATCGCATATCTTCAATCGGGGGCCTTTTCTGTTCTCTACCCAACTGCCCCATAACACGTAGCGGGGCATATGGTTGGAAACCCCTGAAACCCATTAGTGTGTAGAATGGGCGATATGTCGACATGTGCATGATTTTAGCGGAAGGGAACCAATAATAATTCTAGGTGAGTCGGTCAGCTCTCAAAGAGTTGAGAAGTTCTTGCCAAGTCCTTAGGTCATTTGGAAGGTTACAACGGGCAGCTCTGTTCATATGACAACGAATGTAATTCAGCCAGTCCACGTTGAAGTCTATCACAACTGGGTGATGATAGAGATGCTCTACAACCACATTTGTAATAAAATGTTACAACCTTCAAAATAATCCTGTCCTTCTTGGCACCGAGTTAAGGCCCAAAAGATGTCTCCTATGATCATAGGACAAATAGTGTGTTCTTCGTTACTCTGTAAATATGAGACCACCGTAGCCAAACGGATTCTGATGCGTCCGCCACGTTCAGGAAAAACCATGGTTCCCAGAAAAACAATCATGAAGGCGTATATTCTTAATGTAACGACCCGACTCGTCGTTATGAGAGTTACCACCCTGTTTTCTCCATTTTATAATTCGTATATTCATTTATATGTGTTTGGAGAGTTGAAAGTAAATCGGATAGAATCCGGTTAAAAAAAAATGAGGCAATAAACCTCTTTATTGGAAGGTTAGTTTGGAAAAAAAAATAAAAAAAAATCAACCGAATGTTGACCGATGAGTTAGAAAGCTCGGAATGCATTTATGATTAGTCGACTAGTTTCGGGGAATGATTTATGACTTAGGAGAGCAATCGGAATCGAATTTGGAGGTCCGGTGTAGATTTAGGCTTGAATTGGCTAAGGTTGAATTTTTACGAATGCCGGACGGTAGGCGGGATTTTGATGTTTATGATGGTGTTTTACGTTGCAATATTAATAAACAACTGCCGACAACTATAATTAAAGAAGGAAACTATAACCTAATGTCTAACTTTTAAATACACAAAAGAAAAAGAAAAACGACCCCCACACCCATGAATTCTATGGTCTTCACCCCAACCCAAGCCGTAGACCAGCCATAAACACGTAAGAAAATCTATGAAAACTAGTGATAATCCATGAAACAACCATCAATTCTTCCACGAATACTAAGCTCCTTCAACCACTCCTTAAATCCAACACACTTTCAGCCGCTAACATAATTTCAACAGCGAAAACCATAGATCTTCTTCTCATAGGCGTTTAGTTGAAGTTTTATGAGTTGGTTTGAAGTCATCAGGTCAATAACGGGTTGCCGATCTAATTCCGGTTGAGGTTACTGTTCGTGGTCAAGGATTTGATTGACGAGTCGAGTCATGTTTATTACCATTAGAACAGTGTAGTCGCGGGTTCATTCATCCAAAAACACAATTTTGAACCCTAGAGAGAAGAAATCACGGGGAAAGTGCTGGGAAATCATCGGGTATCCACGGGAGGTAAGTTTCTTGACTCAAAAACATAATTCTATGGTAGAATTAACATCAAACTTCATGAATTTGGGTAGAAATTATGAAGAATTGTGGCCTAGGTATTAAAAACGAGATTTTGAGTTTTGAAAGGCCATTCGAACTCCGATTTCGATAAATTTGATATGCACGGACTCGTGGCGAGACGAGAATCGCATTGGTATAATTTTCTGAAAATTTCGGACAGCGGGCCCGGGGTCGAGTTTTACCAACTTAGCGTATTCATGAGTTTTTCATGTAAATTGAAATGTGTTATGTTTCTTTGACCCGTAAATAACATAATTATTGTGGTTTCAATAGATTCTACGCACGAGGCAGCAAATTCAAAAGGAAAGGGCATTGCGGACGAGTCTATGGCCGGCTAGAGGTGAGTAGTTTGTGTATATGGTAGCCTGAGGGTTCGAAACCCCGGCTTAGCACATTGTGACGCTAGTAGGGCGTGGCTCGCACCCCGTGGAAGGTGCGGGACTGATTGTGACTTGGGATTGAGACTTAGTCCATCCCGAATTAGTATGATATGATAATTGTGGTAGAAAAATACTGTGTTTGATATAATTGTGGGCTGTAAGCCGTATTTGGGGCCTTGTGCCGACCTGTAGTATCCCTAGGGGATAGTTATATATGTGATAGTTATACTTGCTTAATCACTGATCTCAGTCCTGGTTTGGAAATCACCGTATTGAATTGCTAAGTCACATGTTTTGGAAAAATTAAATAAAAGTTAAAGTATTTTCATAATTTATGAACTGGAACCTGGAAATAATAATAATTGAGCTGTTGTGTGACTTATATGATTGTTGTGGATTGAGGATGGATCGGGCTGCACGCCGCAACGGTTGTTATGATATGAGGATCGGGCTGCACGCCGCAGCGGTATTTGCGCTTGGGCTGTAGGAGCCGTATTGCGCTTGGGCTGTAGGAGCCCCTTCGGAGTCTGTACACACCCCCAGTGAGCGCCGTCAACGTCAAATGGATCGGGCTACACGCCGTAGCGGTTATGTGCTTTGCATTGCATCTTTGTCTGTGAATTATCTCTGATAGTAGTAATGTACTATTGTTGTTGCTAGTTCGTAGGAGGAATCGGACTGTAGTTTAGCTTCATTATATGGTATTTTGTGGATTTCTTACTTTCAGCTACTTGTATATATTTATTACTCACTGAGTACTTAGTACTCGCCCCTACTCCCTGCACCTTTGTGTGCAGATTCAGGTACACATGAGGGACAGACGAGCACTCCAGCTTTTATCAGTATTTATCCGAGTTGCTGAGGTAGTTGCTGGCGTTCGCAGGACCTGGCTTCTCTTCTTATTCCAGTTTTCCTTTGTATATACATTATTCATATTTGAGTATTTGGTTTAGATATTGTTATCCGATCATGTTTAGAGGCTCTAGACTCGTGACCCTAGATCTTTGGGTGGTTATTCAGTTTAGCTTTATTGTTGATAATAATATCCAGGTAATTGATTTGAGCTTCATGCTTGGGATGAGAGGGTAAATGGTCGGGCTTGCCTAGCAGTTGTGTTGGGTGCCATCACGACCGGGATTGGGGTCGTGACAAGTTGGTATCAGAGCCTAGGTTACTAGGCCCATGAGTCTTGAGCCGGTTGGTAGAGTCTCGTGGATCGGTACGGGGACGCCCTGTACTTATCCTCGGGAGGCTGCAAACCTTTAGGAAACACTTCACATTTCTTGGAATTCTTATCATGCGTACTTGATTCAGCTCGAGATATAATTCTTGGAAATTCCTTCCGCACGCCTGTACGCGCACTCGAACTCTCAGTAATATAATTGCCTTGATGGCTTGTGATTCCCTGGTCGAGGGGCGAGATATAATCTCTGCGAGTTCATGTTGGGCCAGTCGGGAGGACTTGAGGCTAGATTTTTTGTCTATGACTTGAGCACCCCGGTGCTGATTCTACGAGCTGGTATTACAAAATTTTGTGTGATTGGTATTTTCCCTAATTGTGGAAATGGCAGCTTAATAATGTACGAGCTGTCAGGTGCTACATCCTCATTGTAATCTGTTGTATAGCCCCGAGCTACGGGCGTGGTGAATATTTATCATATCTCTTAGTTGGAAGGTAAAGTGCCTTACGTGTAGTAAAATGAGTTTAGACTCAGGAAGACTAAAGTGATTATGCTATGTGTATCCTGGTGGAAGGTGTTGTACTAAAATACTAGATTGAGGCAAGTAGGTGGGTTAATTATGATGTGTAATTGAAGGATATTTGATATATGTTATGATTCGAGCAGGTGCAGCGCATGCCCATGTATCAATTTTGATAATATAACTCGTGTAGTATTGAGATTAATGTTGTTGATATACATTGTGATGTCTTGTTGAGTTGTGGATGTATTGTTAGGATGGTTTTGGTGATTCTCTGGCAGGTGGATAGGCCAAATTACAAAGGAAACTCTGTCAAAATTTTTGAAAAATTTGGGACTTAGAAAAATATTTCTGTCGCCTGGAGAGTAGGCTTAAATGTTGAGTGTGAATAAATGCAAGAATTGCAGAGGAGTTAAGGTCTCTGATGATTCGATTCTCTGTCAAGCTTGTAAATGACTTGAGTTTAATCTCACCATAACATTGTGGCATCATTTGAGTAAAGAATGCCATGAGCGGCTAAAACAGCTTTGATGTATGGCTCCGAGCCAAGTTGGGGAGGTTGTTATTGATTAACTGAATGCATTGTTGTGTGCTATGTTGGTTCTATCTCTAAGTATGTTGGGAAATTCTGATAAAGGTTATGGTGCTTCGTACATATGAAGAAATAATAGGATGGTTTGAACTGCTGCTGGTAAGAATGTTTGGTGTATAGGAAGGAAATATAGCTAAATGCATTTGTATGTAATCATGTTCTGCGGTGCCAGAGTTCTAACAGGGCACGCGTGGTCTTGTCCAATAAGACAGTTGAATTATAATTGAATAAGCGTGAACGACGCCCGAGAATGGCCTTGCAGTGTTCAAGACCTTGCTTATAACTGTAAGGTGTCTTAAGATTGTGTATATGGCTAAAGACGGTGGTTTCGTTAGAAGGAATCAAGACTTATGTATGTTATGTGAATGAGGGGATTCTACGTATCTGTGTTGGGGAGTAATGATAACGAATTCAAAATCGCAGGAAGTTCTTCAAAACAAAGTATTGTAGAATGTGGTACTTTTGAGAAACATTGAGAGAGTATTAAGTGACCTATGGGCTTTAGACCGTGTGGTCTTGTGTACGAGTCTCGTATGGTAACATGAGTTGAGATATTATAGTGCTACAGTAAAGGCTAATATGAAATTAAAGATGAACCAGAAAGGAAAATGGAGTAACTTGTTAATAAACCAGAACGGTATGATAGGGATACAGTTAATTCATGGTATGTGTTCGAAGTGATAAGTCTTGCAGCTATGGTGCAACCAAGCTCTTGAGTGCTGGCAGTTGCGTAGCTCGATGTGGGTAGAAGGACTCAGTCCTGGCAGCTAAACTTATGTAATGGATTGGGAGAAAGAGTTTGTGATGGGTCCTACCGTGGTTTAAAAGTGAGTATATTCCTGTCGGTATGCAAAGCTTGGAATGTGTAATGAGTTTTCTCTATATGGGATCATGAAAGGCCTTGACTAGTTGAGTGCGCCGATGTTTGCGGCGTAGGAAGGGGATATGAATTCCCATGCTATCTTAGTGTGGTATGGTATATGCAATGTGTTATGGAAAGTTGATAATGGCATGTTCAAGGTTTTGAGATCAGTTCATAATATATGGGAAGTCATTCAAAATTAATGAGCAGCGCGGGCAGCTGCATGTAATTTAAGAATCGATCTTTCTGGTGATTAAGGAAAAATGATACTGCTATTCTAGTGATTTGGCAAGGTATATGGTCAAAAAGGGACAAGGTGTTGTAAACTGATAATATCTAGTGGTATGGTGGTATTCTCTTGTTGGATCGATGGTGATGATTGAATTGTTGATGGAATAGGAAAAATTTCTGAATGACTTTCGTGGTATGAATGGATTCTTGATGTGTGTTATGTATTCACACAGTGGAATGTGGAATCGGGCATAGTGATGCAGGTGCTATATGCAGTTAATTCGCCTATGCAGTGGTTGTATATTGTGTGTATCGGCACCGTTTAGCGGTTACTGGAAATTGGAAGCCCTAGTGACTCTCTCTTAGCTTGATATGATGAATTTGGGTTATGAGACTTGATTGCAGACTGGTTGTCATAAGTCAGGTCGTCTAGACTAATGTGATATGGACTATGTCGGGAATGGCACAAATTGCGTAGCATAGTGCATCAGAGTATGCTCCAGCAGGGTAGTTGTACCCAGGACCAGCGGACGGCCGGTAGGTATTGCTTTGTCAGTTGGGCCTTCGTGGCGGATATCAGTGCAGAGGTTTCCACTATTGACTCAGTTCCGGTATTGGGGAAACTTTTTAGGATGCATTTTTTGTGGCCGAGCTTGAGGCTATATATATGTCTATTGTAATGAGCAATCTGACTCGGTGTGTATTTCTTTTGTGATATTTATGCGTGGGTCGGGTGGCACGCCGCCATGGATTATTTGGATCGGGTGGCACACCGCCATAGATATGGTATTTGGATCGGGTGGCACGCCGCCACGGGTATATTATTTTGAGCAGGTTGCACGCCGCAACCGTGTGATATGGAGGATAGGTTTTCTATACATTACCTTGTGTACAATACTTCCTAGTCTCTGAGGAAAAATCAGTGTTGGGTGTCCCTCAGGGAATAGCACATCGGTTGTGTCCATTCAGGATTTGATAGCGTATATTAAATGTATCACCGCGGGTGTGATTGATTGCTTGAGTTCGGACCTAAATATGTACATGGCTGACCGTTTTGAGCATGGTGACTTGAGGTGCTCCATGAGTAATAGTGTTTGGATAGGATCGCGCATTGTAGCGAGGCTACGAGAGTTATGACCTTTCGGAGTAGATTAAGGCATTCTATTTCTATGATGTGAGACGGGGTCTCAGCCTTGTATTATAATGGCATTGATGAGCTTGAGGTACAACTCTTTCGTTTGAGTAATTTGTTATGATTTGAGTGTGTTCAGATCGTTTCTTACTGGAGCGTGTATTATGCAAGATGTGGTTTAGACTTGTACCGAGGTATCATATCACCAAAGTGGTGTTGAATTCGAGGTGATCATTGGGTTCATTAATAAATACAGACAGATTTGATCTCAGCTTGTTAGGAAGATGATATCGAGGTTTGACCCGTAAATCTGCTGTGAATAGAAGTTATGATTCCAAGTGTTTGGTTTAGGCGATATATCATATGTTTTTACCTGAGGGTGCAAGTATGGGTATTAGAGTTGGTTCGGGCTTATTTTAAGTTCAGATGTGAATTTCTGATCTGATGTATGATTTTCAGAAAGTGCGACGTGGTTGTATGGTTTGGTTTATAGATTAAATGAATTGTGAAAGTTTGGTTGTATTATGTTATCGGTGCTATGCGAGATAGGGCGATGAGGGATCACCCCGGGAGTGTGATTGGTAAGAACATTCAGCTACTGTTTAGCTTCTATGACAACTCTCGATACGCTCGAGGACGAGCGTTTGTTTAAGTTGGGGAGAATGTAACGACCCGACTCGTCGTTACGAGAGTTACCGCCCTGTTTTCTCCATTTTATAATTCATATATTCATTTATATGTGTTTGGAGAGTTGAAAGTAAATCGGATAGAATCCGGTTAAAAAAAAATGAGGCAATAAACCTCTTTATTGGAAGGTTAGTTTGGAAAAAAAAATAAAAAAAAATCAACCGAATGTTGACCGATGAGTTAGAAAGCTCGGAATGCATTTATGATTAGTCGACTAGTTTCGGGAATGATTTATGACTTAGGAGAGCAATCAGAATCGAATTTGGAGGTCCGGTGTAGATTTAGGCTTGAATTGGCTAAGGTTGAATTTTTACGAATGCCGGACAGTAGGCGGGATTTTGATGTTTATGATGGTGTTTTATGTTGCAATATTAATAAGCAACTGCCGAAAACTATAATTAAAGAAGGAAACTATAACCTAATGTCTAACTTTTAAATACACAAAAGAAAAAGAAAAACGACCCCCACACCCATGAATTCTATGGTCTTCACCCCAACCCAAGCCGTAGACCTGCCATAAACACGTAAGAAAATCTATGAAAACTAGTGATAATCCATGAAACAACCATCAATTCTTCCACGAATACTAAGCTCCTTCAACCACTCCTTAAATCCAACACACTTTCAGCCGCTAACATAATTTCAACAGCGAAAACCATAGATCTTCTTCTCATAGGCGTTTAGTTGAAGTTTTATGAGTTGGTTTGAAGTCATCAGGTCAATAACGGGTTGCCGATCTAATTCCGGTTGAGGCTACTGTTCGTGGTCAAGGATTTGATTGACGAGTCGAGTCATGTTTATTACCATTAGAACAGTGTAGTTGCGGGTTCATTCATCCAAAAACACAATTTTGAACCCTAGAGAGAAGAAATCACGGGGAAAGTGCTGGGAAATCATCGGGTATCCACGGGAGGTAAGTTTCTTGACTCAAAAACATAATTCTATGGTAGAATTAACATCAAACTTCATTAATTTGGGTAGAAATTGTGAAGAATTGTGGCCTAGGTGTTAAAAACGAGATTTTGAGTTTTGAAAGGCCATTCGAACTCCGATTTCGATAAATTTGATATGCACGGACTCGTGGCGAGACGAGAATCGCATTGGTATAATTTTCTGAAAATTTCGGACAACGGGCCCGGGGTCGAGTTTTACCAACTTAGCGTATTCATGAGTTTTTCATGTAAATTGAAATGGGTTATGTTTCTTTGACCCGTAAATAACATAATTATTGTGGTTTGAATAGATTCTACGCACGAGGCGGCAAATTCAAAAGGAAATGGCATCGCGGATGAGTCTACGGCCGGCTAGAGGTGAGTAGTTTGTGTATATGGTAGCCCGAGGGTTCGAAACCCCGGCTTAGCACATTGTGACGCTAGTAGGGCGTGGCTCGCACCCCGTGGCAGGTGCGGGACTGATTGTGACTGGGGATTGAGACTTAGTCCATCCCGAATGAGTATGATATGATAATTGTTGTTGAAAAACACTGTGTTTGATATAATTGTAGGTTGTAAGCCGTATTTGGGGCCTTGTGCCGACTTGTAGTATCCCTAGGGGATAGTTATATATGTGATAGCTATACTTGCTTAATCACTGATCTCAGTCCTGGTTTGGAAATCACCGTATTGAATTGCTAAGTCACATGTTTTGGAAAAATTAAATAAAAGTTAAAGTATTTTCATAATTTATGAACTGGAACCCGGAAATAATAATAATTGAGCTGTTGTGTGACTTATATGATTGTTGTGGACTGAGGATAGATCAGGCTGCACGCCGCAGCGGTTATTATGATATGAGGATCGGCCTGCACACCACAACGGTATTTGCACGTGGGCTGTAGGAGCCCCTCCGGAGTCTGTACATACCCCCAGTGAGCGCCGTCGACGTTAAATGGATCTCCGGAGTATGTACACACCCCCAGTGAGCACCGTCGACGTTAAATGGATCGGGCTACACGCCGTAGCGGTTATGTGCTTTGCATTGCATCTTTATCTGTTGAATTATCTGTGATAATTGTATTGTACTGTTGTTGCTAGTTCGTAGGAGGAAGCGGACTGTAGTTTAGCTTCATTTTGTGGTATTTTGTGGATTTCTTACTTTCAGCTACTTGTATATATTTATTACTCACCGAGTACTTAGTACTCACCCCTACTCCCTGCACCTTTGTGTGCAGATTCAGGTACACAGGAGGGATAGACGAGCACTCCAGCTTTTATCTGTATTTATCCGAGTTGCTGAGGTAGTTGCTGGCGTTCGCAGGACCTGGCTTCTCTTCTTATTCCAGTTTTCCTTTGTATATACATTATTCATATTTGAGTATTTGGTTTAGATATTGTTATCCGATCATGTTTAGAGGCTCTAGACTCGTGACCCTAGATCTTTGGGTGGTTATTCAGTTTAGCTTTATTGTTGATAATAATATCCAGGTAATTGATTTGAGCTTCATGCTCGAGATGAGAGGGTAAATGGTCGGGCTTGCCTAGCAGTTGTGTTGGGTGCCATCACGACCGGGATTGGGGTCGTGACAAGTTGGTATCAGAGCCTAGGTTACTAGTTCAGTGTTTGAGAATTTCTCGAACCCTTTCTTATCACCAAATCTATTATGGAGATACTACAGTGGCAGCCAACCATTATCCAAACAACCCATTGGAACTCGTCGGAGACATAACTTCTTCAAGAAATTATTCACACCCATTTGCCTAGGAGCAGCGAGTCTCTTTTTGTGCAAATATCTCCCAAGCCCTGTGAGTCCGCCCAACTCCTCCAAAGTGGGCGTCATTTCGCAGTCTCGAAATCTGAAAACATTACTTGTTGAGTCCCAAAAACTCACTAAAGCTCTGATCAGATTTTTGTCTAGTTTTATCATCATGATGTCCGGAAGAAACTTGAGGTGCTTGTGGACTTGATTTCTTTCCCAAGCCGAAAAGCTAGCCCACCATTTACAGAGCCGATCCGGGGTTTTGTCTTGAACCATGAACATGGATGTCATTTCATCTCTCGCCCTTTTCTGGCCGATTCTTTGCGATGAAGTCATGCTGATCCTAGAAAAGATAAAATAAAACTTAAGATTTATTTTTCCAAAAATCTCTTTTTGTTTTCTTTTTTTTAAAAAGAAACGAATCTTGTTAACACGGCCTTTCAGCACTTGAAGAAGATTTGAAGGCTGTGTAACAGGATACCGGTGTGATGACTATGTTCTGTTTTTGCGAAATTAGTCCTTCGGCGCCTCTTTTGAAGCGTTTGGCTATTTTCGCAAAATTTCCTAACTCTTGACTAAGGACAAACCTCCTAATATTAATATTTTTTATTATTTTTTTTTTGAAAAAGCAGCATTAGTTGAGCCCGATATGGGTTGCCTACGTATCTCACGCTCGGTGAGAATCAAACTTGCGTAGTTCGAAAATAAAAGAACTAAATCATTTTAATAAAAGAAAACAAACTATTTTTAACAGCATTTCTAAAACAAATTATTTTCAGAGAAACTAACTTATCTTTCAAAAAATCAACAAAATTTATCGGGAATTGTTTTTTGCATTTTTCAAAAATTAATTTCAAAGAAACTAAACTATTTTTCGTAAAATTAAGAAAATTTATTTGAATCTTTTTTTTTTTTTGCATTTTTCAAAAATTGTTTTTTCAAAGAAACTAACTATTTAAAATTAACAAAATTTATTCGGAGATTTTTTTTTCTTTTTTTTTCACTTCTTTCAAAAAAAACAATTTCTAGGAAAAACACACTTTTCATAAAATTATTCTGGTTTTATCATTCTGACATTTTCCACTTTTTATCATTTCTCTTTCTAATGACAAACCGGTCGGCATGTAAGATCGAAATAAATGCACAGACAAAGATGCATCAAGTTGGTCTTTTATTTCAGGTACACCTGTCCTAGACAGGCCCAACCCCCGTGTTGAGCCTCCTAAGTCAATATGCACATGATGCAAATAGACGTTCCTTATCGGGGATCCGGCATAAGGTTTTGTTATTCTAAGTCATCATCATGTTGGAAAAGGTGTCTAAACTGGCTTTAACTCGAGCGGAACAACTCGAGTCGAGGAGTGTCAGTGCACCGGTAGCATGGCTTTCCGGCTTAATTGACAATACTCCCCGCCTAAACACGTGTGACTACAAATCCTTCACCGGGTGCCAAGCACCACAGCTATCTTGAGAAAAACGGGCTAAGTCCAGCAAATGCCCGATATTATATTTCAAAGAGACTCAGAAGAGGAAAATGGGTATCGACACAATTTATATACAATTCACAAAATATCAAAGCGGTAAAAACAATATT
The DNA here is from genome assembly GCA_032618575.1 of Nicotiana noctiflora. Lineage (NCBI taxonomy): Eukaryota > Viridiplantae > Streptophyta > Magnoliopsida > Solanales > Solanaceae > Nicotiana > Nicotiana noctiflora. Next base: position 150,999 of record JASVEL010000961.1, read on the forward strand.
TAGCACATTAAATACAAATATATAATAAAATCAGATAATAAATAAGCCAAATAAAATAATTATTCAAAGCTCGAATTCTTAAACCCTGAACCAATGGTTCTGGGTTTGTGTCCCCAGCAGAGTCGCCAGAGCTGTCACACCTCCTTTCGGCGCACACCCGCGTGGGCGCGATGGAGTTTTTCCAATTAAAGGACAATCAAAACGGGATTTATTTAATTAATTTAGAGTCGCCACTTGGAAGATTTATGGTGTCCCAAGTCACCGATTAAATCCCGATTCGAGGAAAAGAATGACTCTGTTTAACAGTCCGTGAACCAGAAATCCGGATAAGGAATTCTGTTAACCCGGGAGAAGGTGTTAGGCATTCCCGAGTTCCGTGGTTCTAGCACGGTCGCTCAACTGTCATATTTTGGCTTATTTAACTGATTTATAACATATTAACCTACAATGCAATTTTAAAGTTATTTACCGTTTTTTGTCAATTATTACTACTTAAGAAAATGAACGTTGTTTAAGAACACGTTTTCGGATCACGTCACATGAAATGCACCCGGATCCTCGACACAATCTTATTCAACATTGTTGGATTTGGATTCGGGTCGCATGAAATGCACACCCGTATTTAAGAAAGGTAAAATGATAAATAAAAAAACACACCTAAAATGATTAACGTATTACTACTTGCGGAGGGCCATGCAATTAGCTAAACGGCTTGTCCTAAATTCTAATTATTTTTTAACATATATATATCTAGGAAGATCCCCTAATTTTTATATTTTTTATTGAACAAAGCTTATCTTATTTTGTCAAAAAAATAAAAAAAAAATCTAAAATGACTATATATATTATTTTATTTACCTCAAAATATAAAAAAATCCTAATTAAACAAATATTTGTAAATGCAAACTTTTATAAATTAATACCTCGTTTCGTGCCATATTTTATAAATATGTGTTACTAAAGCCTGAAATGATATATAGCATGAAATATATATATATATATATATATATATATATATATATATATATATATATATATATATATATATATATATATATATATATATTAAACTAACCATTTTCTAATTAATTAAATTAATCAATTTTAAAACTCAAGGAATTAACTATTAAAAGAATGTCACTAACTGGATTAAAAAAAACTGGCCTACATATTGCCTTCTTGTAAGCTATATATGTATATACTAATATAAATTGCTTATATATAGATATATATATATATATAGTATATATATATATATATATATATATATATATATATATATATATATATATATATATATATATATATATATATATATATATATATATATATATATATATATATACTACTAAAGCTTAATTTGTAATTATACAAAATAAGTTACTAATAAACGTTAAAGCCGTGAATGAATTGATTGAAACTTACTGTTAACCTCGTTTTTTAATAATTTATAAAACTAAAATTAATTAATAACCCGCAACCATTTTTTTATTAAGAAAATTTTGATCGAAATTGCGCGAACGCATATTCCAAATTAATTCTTTAAAATTAGATTTACAATTATATTACGCGAAACGTATATATAATCGAAATACTAATCTAAATCGGTTGTAAAGCAAAACTATGAGTTTCGATCACCTTTACATATAGGTTATGAAATTTACACAAGGGTCATGCAATTGTCATTTTTGGTTCGGCATGGCGCACCTCAATTTATTCTAATTAAGGCATTTCTATATTAATTTGTAAACGCCGTAAATTAAACACTTGGCTAATATACACACCTCACAAAACGTCACTTCTCTTGATATTGTTACTACACAAAACTTACAAAAAAATAAATAACCATTTAGCTAATTCAAATTATTTCAGAAGTGAAAATGGACAAAATTACAATGCAAAGAAGGACAAAATTTGCCTAATAAGTAACTGCCCGAAAAAAATTGCCACTTAGAAAATTGTTATGCAATTTAAGAACTGTTGGAATATGTTGGATCATGGGGATTCCTTTGAAGAATTTAAACAAAAATCCATCTTCAATATTTTCTTTCAAAAAACACAACACTGCACTTTCGAATGGTAATTTTAAACTAAAGAAGACTTTGATGAAACATTGTCAAAAGAGTCCATTTACCTCTCAAATTTAATCAAGAACAACAAAACTGTCTATTTACAGTTTCCTTAACACGTGAATCAATAGTTAAACAATATAAAGTTTCAACAGTGAGTTATACTTGCAAAAAATACTAAAAGAACTTAATTCGCATGAACAAATTTTGGCTACAAACTGAAGGTCCAAGTAACAGTCCAAATATACAAATGATACAAACTTTAAATAAGTAGATCCTATTACAATAGATAATAAATGTTATACACTTTGATCTCTTCTTCGATCAATTCTTTACTGCATTTATTCTTCAAATCAACTACATGGTTCATCAAGCTTATATGAATTCATAAGAGATACCCGGAAGTAAGATAATGAAGAAGAATAGAAGGTCAACAGCAAGCAGCAGTGGTACAAGCAACAACCAGTAATAACAGTAGCAAATACCAACAAATGATGGATAATATGTAACGACCCGGCCCGTCGTTACGGGAATTTCCACCCGTTACCCTGCATTTAGATATCTTATGCTTTTATATCAGTAATAGAGTATATCGGATGAATTAGGAGTGATTCAGGTTGAAAATGAAACAAATAGCACGATTGGAACGAAACTTGAATATGGCAAGTCAACCTAGAGTTGACTATTGAGTTAGAGTGCTCGGAACCGGATTCTGATGATTCGACTAGTTTCGGGGATCATTTATGACTTAGGAGAACAATCGGAGTGGAATTCGGAGGTTCGGTGTAGTTTTAGGCTTGAATTGGCGAATGTTAAATTTTGGCGAAAACCGGATGGTAGGTGAGATTTTGATCCGGGGTCGGAATGGAATTCCGACAATTTTTGTAGCTTCGTTATGTGATTTTGGATATGTCCGCAAATTTTCAGGTCATTCGGACATCGTTTGATCGGATTTTGGATTGAATGTTAGTTTCGGAAGTTTTGAAGAAACTTAGGCTTGAATCCTTGTGTAAATGGTGATTTTGATGTTTAGGATGGTGTTTCTGTGATTGGAATAAGTCTGTATCATGTTTTGGAATATGTTTGTGGTTTTCATTGGGGTCCCAGGGGCCTCGGGATAATTTCGGACCATCAACCGGGCAATTTGAACTTGGAAAAATCTGCAGAAAATTGCAGGTTACTGCCCAGGCATTTAAGCCTTCGCGTTCGCGTGGCATGGGCCGCGTTCGCGAAGGCCAGGCAGATCAAAACATCGCGTTCGCAGTCAGGGGTGTCGCATTCGCGTAGGCCAGGAGTCTTGTGCTTCACGATCGCGTTCCTGGGGTCGCGTTTGCGTAGGAGGAAAGGGGAGAGGTTCGCGTTCGCGTGGGAGTATACGCGTTCGCGTAGAAGAAGAACCCGGCGGTTGGGAGATTGTACATCGCGAATGCATGGTGTAGCGTCGCGTTCGCGAAGGGTAAACTGGAGCTGAGCATCGCGAACGTGTGAAGACCATCGCGAACGCGTATAGCAAATTGTTCTGGCAGTGAATTAAATCACAGAACAGAAGCCTCGCGGGTTCATTCACCCAAAACACAATTTTGAGCCCTAGGGAGAAGAAAACTCGAGGAAAACACTGAGAAATCATCGGGTATTCATCGGAGGTAAGATTCATGACTCAAAAACATAATTTTATGGTAGGATTAACATCAATCTTCATGAATTTGGGTAGAATTTTGAAGAATTGTGGCTTAGGTATTGAAAACGGGATTTTTAGTTTTGGAAGGCCATTTGAACTCCGATTTCGATAAATTTTATATGCACGGACTCGTGGCGAGACGAGGATCGCGTTGGTACTAATTTCGGAATTTTCCGAGCAGTGGGCCCGGTGTCGGGTTTTACCAACTTAGTGTATTTATGCGAATTTCATGTAAATTGAAATGGGTTATGATTCTTTGACCCGTATTTGATATAATTATCGTGGTTTGACTAGATTCTACGCACGAGGGAGCGAATTTCAAAGGAAAAGGCATCGCGGACGAATCTACGACCGGCTAGAGGTGAGTAGTTTGTGTATATGGTAGCCTAAGGGTTCGAAACCCCGGCTTAGCACATTGTGACGCTAGTAGGGCGTGGCTCGCACACCGTGGCAGGTGCGGGATTGATTATGACTGGGGATTGAGACTTGGTCCATCCCGGATGTGAATAATATGCTATTAGTGTTGAAAATACACTGTATTTGATATATTTGTGGGCGGTAAGCCTTGTTTGGGGCCTTGTGCCGACCTGTAGCATCCTTAGAGGACAATATTTATGTGTTAGCTATAATTGCCTAATCACTGATCTCACTCCTGGAAATTTAAATCACATTATTTATATGCTAAGTCACCGTATTTTGCAAATTTAATAACGTTAAAGTATTTTTCATAAATTATGAACTTGAAACTGGAATTAAGATAAATAAACTGTTTTGTGACTTATTTGATTATTGTGGACTGAGGATGGATCGGGCTGCACGCCGCAGCGGTTATTATGATATGAGGATCGAGTTGCGCGCCGTAGCGGTATTTGCGCTTGGGCTGTAGGAGCCCCTCCGGAGTCGGTACACACCCCCAGTGAGCGACGTCGACGTTAAATGGATCGGGCTACACGCCGTAGTGGTTATGTGTATTGCATTGCATCTTTACTTGTCGAATTACTCCGTGGTAGCCGTATTGTATTGTTGATGCTAGTTCGTAGGAGATTCGGACCGTAGTGTAGCTTCATATTGTGGTATTTTGTGGATTTCTTACTGTCAGCTACTTATATATATTTGTTACTCACTGAGTACTTAGTACTCACCCCTACTCCTGCACCTTTTGTGTGCAGACTCAGGTACTCAGGAGCAGTAGGCAGCATTTCCAGCGTTTGCAGAGTCATACCGAGTTGCTGAGGTAGCTGCCGACGTTCGCAGAACCTAGCTTCTCCTCTCCTTTCCAGTTGTTATTTTGTATTTTGTATTCAAACTTGAGTATTTCTATACAATACTCTCTATTCCTGTTGGGTTTTGTTAGAGGCTCTAGACTTGTGACTCCAGATCTTTGGGAGTGTCGGTTATTTTCACACTTCTCCGTATTTTGTTCATTATTATTATTGGAGTTCTTTAACTTATATATTCTTCTTGGGTTGTTCATTTGGGACCGGTATTCGATGTGATAAGTAATTGTTGATCTGGATGGCCTAGCTTGATTGTTGGGCACCATCACGACCGAATTTGGGTCGTGACAAGTTGGTATCAGAGCCTAGGTTACTAGGACTCGCGAGTCATGAGCCGGTTTAGTAGGCTTTCGCGGATCAGTACGTAGACGTCCGTATCTATCCTCGGAGGGCTACAAAAACTTTAGGAATAATCTCACTTTTCTTGGATTCATATCGTACGATTTGTGTTATCATGAAATTAAATTTTTCCATATTCTATTCTCTCGCAGATGGCGAGAACACGGGCTTACGGACGTGGCGGATGACCACCATTGGCACCCAAAGGCCGTGGCCGTGGCCGAGGGAGTGAATCAGACCCCCGTGGCTCGCACACCCGAGCCGATGATACAGGGTATTCAGGCGCCTGGGGCAGCTCCAGTTCAGCCAGTTGCACCCGTTGCACCGGCTCTTGCTTATATGGTTCCACTTATGCCCGACGATGAGCAACGTCGTTTGGAGAGATTTGAGAGGCTACAGCCTCCGACATTCAGTGGTGGTGAGGGCGAGGACGCCCATGGTTTTCTTGACAGATGTCAGCGCATGCTTCGCACCGCGGGTATTCTAGAGTCCAGCGGTGTTTCATTCACCACTTTTCAGTTCACAGGTCCAGCATTTCAGTGGTGGGATGATTTTGTGAGGTGTAGGCCCGCTGGGGCAGCGCCCCTCACTTGGCAGCAGCTCTCCACGGTATTTTTGGAGAAGTATGTGCCTCGGACCCAGAGAGAGGAGTTGCGTCGTCCGTTTGAGTGGCTGAAGCAGGGGGATATGTTGGTTACTCAATATGAGTTGAGATTCACATAGCTAGCCCGTCATGCCATGTGGATGATTCCGACGGACAGAGAGAGGATCATGAGATATATAGATGGTCTTATGTATTCCATCCGTATATTGATGACCAGAGAGAGAGTTTCGGCAGTTACCTTTGAGGAGGTGGTTGATGCTGCCCGTCATATTGAGACAGATCGCCGTAGAGAGCGGGAGGAGAGAGAGGCTAAGAGGCCTCGTGGTACTGGCAGTTACAGTGGTGCTCCGTCTAGGGGCCAACCTCAGCATAGCAGGGGTCGTTCTTTCAGGTCTCATCAGTCTGGACGTGCAGAGTCCAGTGGGGTTTCATCAGATCGTGGTCGTCAGGGCCATCAGGGTTATCAGGGTCAGCAGAGCCGTCAGTAGAGTCAGCCTGCACTGAGTGCTCTTCCAGCTCAGAGCTCTGCTCCTGCTTCCTCAGCACAGGGTTCATCTGTAGCGAGGGGTCCTCAGCAGCCCCTTCTTCCATCTTCAGGCCGTTGTTTTGAGTGCGGTGACTTGGGCCATATCAGGAGAGAGTGTCCTCAGTGGCTTCGTAAGCGGTCTCAGCAGAGGGATCAGCCCTCGTCTTCTACTCCTGTTTCTTCGGCGCCAGCACAGTCGGCTAGGACTGGTGGCCAGGTATCCAGAGGTCGCCCTAGGGGTGAGGATCGTACTGGTGGAGGCCAGGCTCGTTTCTATGCTCTTCCGGATAGGAAGGATGCTAGTGCTTCAGATGCAGTCATTTCAGGTATTATCTCAGTCTGCCACATGGATGCTTCTGTCTTATTTGATCCCGGATCCACCTATTCTTATGTTTCTACTTATTTTGCACATCATTTGTGTATGACCCGTGGTATTCTTGCTTTTCCCGAACATGTATATACCCTAGTGGGGGATACTGTTGTTGTGGATCAGGTATATCGATCCTGTATTATTACTATTGGGGGTCTGGAGACCCGAGTTGATCTATTACTACTGGGCATGGTAGATTTCGATGTAATTCTAGGCATGGATTGGCTATCTCCTTACCATGCAATTCTGGACTGTCATGCCAAGACAGTCACACTAGCTATTCCAGGTAATCCGAGGATCGAGTGGCGTGGCTTGACTGATTATGTGTCTGACAGGGTGATTTCTTACATAAAGGCCCAACGAATGATTGGGAAGGGTTGCTTATCTTATTTGGCCTTCATTAGAGATGTTGAGGCTGAGACACCCAGTCTTGATTCGGTCCCCATTGTGAGGGAGTTTACGGATGTATTTCCAGCAGACCTACCGGGCATGCCGCCTGACATGGATATTAACTTTGGTATTGTCTTGGTGCCGGGTACTCAGCAAATTTCTATTCCTCCCTATCGCATGGCACCAGCAGAGTTAAAAAAATTGAAGGAACAGCTTCAGGAACTCTTAGATAAGGGTTTAATTCGTCCGAGTGTGTCACCCTAGGGTGCACCGGTGTTGTTCGTAAAGAAGAAGGATGGCACAATGAGAATGTACATTGATTACAGGTAGCTGAACAAGGTAACAGTGAAGAATAAGTACCCATTGCCTCGTATTGAGGACCTATTTGATCAGCTCCAGTGAGCTAGTGTATTTTCTAAGATTGATCTTCGATCGGGCTATCATCAGTTGAAGATCAGGGACTCAGATATTATGAAGACAGCGTTCAGGACGCGATATGGGCACTACGAGTTTCTGGTGATGTCTTTCGGGCTGACTAATGCCCCAGCTGCATTCATGCACTTGATGAATAGCATATTTCGACCGTACCTTGATTCTTTTGTGATTGTGTTTATTGATGATATTCTGGTGTATTCACGCAGCCAGGAGGAGCATGCACAACATTTGAGGGTGGTATTGCAGAGGTTGAGAGAAGAGAAGCTCTATGCAAAATTCACTAAGTGTGAGTTCTGGCTTGATACTGTGACTTTTCTGGGACATGTAGTGTCTAGTGATGGTATTCGGGTTGATCCACAAAAGGTCGAGGCAGTGCAGAATGGGCCCAGACCTTCTTCAGCTACAGAGATTCGGAGTTTTCTCGGCTTGGCAGGCTATTATCGCCGGTTTGTTCAGGGTTTCTCGTCTATTGCTTCACCATTGACTAAGTTAACACACAAGAATGCTCCATTTGTGTGGTCTAATGAATGTGAGGAGAGCTTCCAGAAGCTCAAGGAGGCTTTGACCACAGCTCCAGTACTTGTGTTGCCATCAGCCTCAGGGTCATATACGGTGTATTGTGATGCTTCTAGAGTTGGACTCGGTTGTGTGTTGATGCAGGAGGGTAGAGTTATTGCATATGCTTCTCGTCAGCTAAAGCCCCACGAGAAGAACTACCCTGTTCATGATTTGGAGTTAGCTGCTATTGTTCATGCCTTGAAGATTTGGAGGCATTACCTATATGGTGTATCTTGTGATGTATATACGGACCACCGCAGCCTTCAGCATTTGTTTAAGCAGAAAGATCTAAATTTGAGGCAACGGAGATGGCTTGAATTGCTTAAAGACTATGATATTACTATCTTGTACCATCCCGGGAAAGCCAATGTAGTGGCTGATGCATTGAGCCGGAAGGCTATTAGTATGGGCAGTTTGGCGTATATTCCAGTTGGGGAGAGACCCCTTGCAGTTGATGTTCAGGCGTTAGCTAATCAGATGGTGAGACTGGATATTTCTGAGCCCAGTCGGGTGGTGGCTTGTGTAGTAGCTCGTTCTGAGCCCACACCTACTTGTCCTTAAGGACAGAGTTCAACATGATGATGCCAGAGATGTCACTATTGATAGTGATGGTGTATTGCGGATGCAGGGCCGGATATGCGTGCCTAATGTTGACGGCCTTCGTGAGTTGAGATTGGAGGAGGCTCATAGCTCGCGGTATTCTATTCATCCAGGAGCCGCGAAGATGTGTCAGGATTTGAAGCAGCATTACTGGTGGAGGAAGATGAAGAAAGATATTGTGAGCCATGTGGCTCGGTGTCTAAACTGTCAGCAGGTCAAGTATGAGCATCAGAGACCTGGTGGTGTATTCCAGCGTATTGATATTCCTGAGTGGAAGTGGGAAAGGATTACCATGGACTTTGTCAGTGGACTCCCACGGACAGCGAGGAAGTTCGATTCAGTTTGGGTGGTGGTGGATAGGTTGACCAAGTCAGCTCACTTCATCCCAGTGTGTACTACTTATTCCTCAGAGCGGTTGGCAGAGATATTCATCCGTGAGATAGTGAGATTGCATGGAGTTCCCATTTCTATTATATCGGACAGAGGTACCCAGTTCACTTCTCAGTTCTGGAGGACATTTCAGCGAGAGTTGGGTTCACAGGTAGAGGCTGAGCACAGCATTTCATCCACAGACGGATGGACAGTCTGAGCGTACTATTCAGATATTGGAGGACATGTTGCGTGCTTGTGTCATTGATTTTGGTGGTTCTTGGGCTGATTACTTGCCTCTTGCGGAGTTTGCTTATAATAATAGCTATCAGTCCAGCATTCAGATGGCACCGTATGAAGCTTTATACGGGAGGCGGTGTAGGTCTCCAATCGGTTGGTTCGAGCCCGGCGAGGCTAGGTTGTTGGGGACAGAGTTAGTCCAAGATGCCTTAGACAAGGTGAAGGTGATTCAGAGAGACTTCGCACAGCTCAGTCGCGTTAGAAGAGTTATGCGGACCGGAAGGTCCGAGATGTGTCTTATTCAGTAGGTGAGAAGGTGTTGCTGAAGGTTTCGCCTATGAAGGGTGTTATGAGGTTTGGGAAGAAAGGGAAGTTGAGCCCAAGGTTTATTGGACCATTTGAGGTGCTTAGGAAAGTTGGGGAGGTGGCCTATATGCTTGCTTTGCCACCCAGTTTGTCGGGAGTTCACCCGGTGTTCCATGTATCCATGCTCCGAAAGTATGTCAGAGACCCGTCTCATGTGTTAGACTTCAGCACGATACAGCCAGATGAAGACTTGACTTATGATGTAGAGCCACCAGCAATTTTGGGTCGACAGGTTCGTAAGCTAAGATCCAAGGATATAGCTTCAGTGAAAGTGCAGTAGAGAGGTCGTCCCGTGGAAGATGCAACTTGGGAGACCGAGCAGGAGATGCGGAGCCGATATCCTCACTTGTTTGATGCTCCAGGTATGTTTCTTAACCAGCTCGCGGACGAGCATTTGTTTAAGTTGGGGAGAATGTAACTACTCGGCCCATCGTTACGGGAATTTCCACCTGTTACCCTGTATTTACATATCTTAGGTTTTTATATCAGTATTAGAGTATATCGGATGAATTAGGAGTGATACGGGTTGAAAATGAAACAAATAGCATGATTGGAAGGAAACTTAAAATGGGAAGTCAACCTAGAGTTGACTATTGAGTTAGAGTGCTCGGAACCGGATTCTGATGATTCGACTAGTTTTGGGGGATCATTTATGACTTAGGAGAACAATCGGAATTGAATTCGGAGGTCCGGTGTAGTTTTAGGCTTGAATTGGCGAATGTTGAATTTTGGCGAAAACCGGATGGTAGGTGAGATATTGATCCGGGGGTCGGAATGGAATTCCGACAATTTCTGTAGCTTCGTTATGTGATTTTGGATATGTCTGCAAATTTTCAGGTCATTCGGACAACGTTTGATCGGGTTTTGGATTGAATGTTAGTTTCGGAAGTTTTGAAGAAACTTAGGCTTGAATCCGTGTGTAAATGGTGATTTTGATGTTTAGGATGGTGTTTTTGTGATTGGAATAAGTCCGTATCATGTTTTGGAGTATGTTGGTGGTTTTCGTTGGGGTCCCGAGGGCCTCGGGATGATTTCGGACCATCAACTGGGCAATTTGAACTTGGAAACATCTGCAGAAAATTGCAGGTTACTGCCCAGGCATTTAAGCCTTCCCGTTCGCGTGGCATAGGCCTTATTCGCGAAGGCCAGGCGGATCAAAACAACGAGTTTGCGGTCAGAGGTGTCGCGTACGCGTAGGCCAGGAGTCTTGTGCTTCGCGATCGCGTTCCTGGGGTCGCGTTCGCGTAGGAGGAAAGGGGAGAGGTTCGTGTTCGCGTGGGAGTATACGCATTCGCGTAGAAGAAGAACCCGGCGGTTGGGATATTGTACATCGCGAACGCGAGGTGTAGCGTCGTGTTCGCGAAGGGTAAACTGGAGCTGAGCATCGCCAACGCGTGAAGACCGTCGCGAACGCATAGAGCAAATTGTTCTAGCAGTGAATTAAATCACAGAACAGAGGGCTCGCGGGTTCATTCACCCAAAACACAATTTTGAGCCCTAGAGAGAAGAAAACTCGAGGAAAACACCGAGAAATCATCGGGTATTCATCGAAGGTAAGATTCTTGACTCAAAAACATAATTTTATGGTAGGATTAACATCAATCTTCATGAATTTGGGTAGAATTTTGAAGAATTGTGGCCTAGGTATTGAAAATCGGATTTTTAGTTTTGGAATGCCATTTGATCTCCGATTTCGATAAATTTTATATGCACGGCGAGACGAGGATCGCGTTGGTACTAATTTCGGAATTTTCCGAGCAGTGGGCCCGCAGTCGGGTTTTACCAACTTAGTGTATTTATGCGAATTTTATGTAAATTGAAATGGGTTATGATTCTTTGACCCGCATTTGATATAATTATCGTGGTTTGACTAGACAAGAGGGGTTGCTCTGATGGTAAGCAACCCCCACTTCCAACCGAGAGGTTGTGAGTTCGAGTCTCCCCAAGAGCAAGGTGGGAAGTTCTTGGAGGGAAGGATGCCGGGGTCTATTTGGAAACAGCCTCTCTACCTCAGGGTAGGGGTAAGGTCTGCGTACACACTACCCTCCCCAGACCCCACTAAGTGGGATTATACTGGGTTGTTGTTGTTGTTGTTGTATCGTGGTTTGACTAGATTCTACGCACGAGGGAGCGAATTTCAAAGGAAAAGGCATCGCGGACGAATCTACGACCGGCTAGAGGTGAGTAGTTTGTGTATATGGTAGCCTGAGGGTTCGAAACCCCGGCTTAGCACATTGTGACGCTAGTAGGGCGTGGCTCGCACACCGTGGCAGGTGCGGGATTGATTATGACTAGGGATTGAGACTTGGTCCATCTCGGATGTGAATAATATGCTATTAGTGTTGGAAATACACTGTATTTGATATATTTGTGGGCGGAAAGCCTTGTTTGGGGCCTTGTGCCGACCTGTAGCGTCCTTAGAGGACAATATTTATGTGATAGCTATAATTGCCTAATCACTAATCTCAGTCCTGGAAATTTAAATCACATTATTGATATGCTAAGTCACCGACTTTTGCAAATTTAATAAAGTTAAAGTATTTTTCATAAATTATGATCTGGAAACTGGAATTAAGTAATTTGAGATGTTTTGTGACTTATCTGATTATTGTGGACTGAGGATGGATCGGGCTGCACACCGCAACGGTTATTATGATATGAGGATCGGGCTGCACGCCGCAGCGGTATTTGCGCTTGGGCTGTAGGAGCCCCTCCGGAGTCTGTACACCCCAATGAGCGACGTCGACGTTAAATGGATCGGGCTACACGCCGTAGCGGTTATGTGCATTGCATTGCATCTTTACTTGTTGAATTACTCCGTGGTAGCTGTATTGTACTGTTGATGCTAGTTCGTAGGAGATTCGTACTGTAGTGTAGTTTCATATTATGGTATTTTGTGGATTTCCTACTTTCAGCTGCTTTTATATATTTATTACTCACTGAGTACTTAGTACTCACCCCTACTCCCTGCACCTTTTGTGTGCAGACTCAGGTACTCAGGAGTAGTAAACAGGCATTTCCAGCATTTGCAGTGTCATACCGAGTTGCCGAGGTAGCTGCCGACGTTCGCAGAACCTAGCTTCTCCTCTTCTTTCAATTTGTTATTTTGTATTCAGACTTCAGACTTAAGTATTTCTATACAGTATTCTCTATTCCTGTTGGGTTTTGTTAGAGGCTCTAGACTTGTGACTCCAGATCTTTGGGAGTGTTAGTTATTTTCGCACTTCTCCGTATTTTGTTCATTATTATTATTATTGGAGTTCTTTAACTCATATATTTTTCTTGGGTTGTTCATTTGGTACCGGTATTCGATGTGATAAGTAATTGTTGGTCTGGCTAGCCTAGCTTGATTGTTGGGTGCCATCACGACCGGATTTGGGTCGTGACATAATAGCATATTCCCAAGACTACCAGTTTTGAACAACAAACAACAGAACACTTTTTTGAGAAGAGAAGACCAAACTAATACTACTGGAAACCAATTCCAACAACAAATAATGACAGCAATGTTCCGCAAACAACTTAGTCAAACCAAATTGCACCAACAGGAATACCAAATACAAATCCGCAAGTAAAAAACAAAAAACACCAGCAGTCGTGCCACACAGTTTCTGATTTTTACAAACAACCCAAGAAGAAAAAGCCTGAAGCTTTAAAGAAATCCGTAATTGCTTCACAAGAGACCTTACTATCAATTTTAACTCTCAGAATACTAAAATCTATTTTGCCTATATGTGTGTGTGAAAGTCTTATGAAAGTCTGTTTTTTTTTTCAAAGGTTCAGTTCCCTTTTCTCTATGAAAATCCCTCCTTCTTATAGACTGAAAAATAGAACCAGCCCCCTCTCAATCAGTAAAAATCCTGATTGCTATCTAATTTCACCCCTTAAAGTCCAACTAGAACCTCCCTTTTCAACCCTACCAATATCTACCCCTTAATTAATATAAGGTACCTCCCACTCAATTATCACCTCTTTACAGCAGCCCCCAACTATTCAGCTATAACAAAACAGTCCTATTTAGAATCAAAACTGTAACGACCCGGCCTGTCGTTACGGGAATTACCACCCCATTACCTTGCATTTACATATCTTATGCTTTTATAACAGTATTAGAGTATATCGGGTGAGTTAGGAGTGATTTCGATTGAAAATGAAGCAAATAGCATGCTTGAAGGAAGCTTGAATATGGAAAGTCAACTAAGAGTTGACTATTGAGTTAGAGTGCTCGGAACCGGATTTTGATGATTCGACTAGTTTCGGGGGATCATTTATGACTTAGGAGAGCAATCGGAATTGAATTCGGAGGTCCGGTGTAGTTTTAGGCTTGAATTGGCGAAGGTTGAATTTTGGCGAAAACCGGATGGTAGGTGATATTTTGATCCGGGGTCGGAATGGAATTCCGACAATTTCTGTAGCTTCGTTATGTGATTTTGGATATGTCTGCAAATTTTCAGGTCATTCGGACGTCGTTTGATCGGGTTTTGGATTGAATGTTAGTTTTGAAAGTTTGAAGAAACTTAGGCTTGAATTCGTGAGTAAATGGTGATTTTGATGTTTAGTATGGTGTTTTTATGATTTGAACAAGTCCGTATCATGTTTTGGAGTACGTTGGTGGTTTTTGTTGGGGTCCCGGGGGCCTCGGGATGATTTCGGACCATCAACCGGGCTTTTGGACTTGGCAAAAATCTGCAGAAAAACTGCAGGTTCTGCCCAGGCATCTAAGCCTTCGCGTTCGCGTGGCATGGGCCACGTTCGCGAAGGCCAGGCGGATCATGCATCGCGTTCGCGAGAAGGGGAGCCGCGTTCACGTAGGCCATGGATCGTGTGCATCGCGTTCGCGTTCCAGTGGTCGCGTTCGCGTAGGTGTGTGAGTGTAAGGCTTCGCGTTCGCGGGAGGAGTATCGTGAACGCGTAGAAGGAATTTGGGCGGCTGGGAGTTTGAGCATCGCGAACGCATCAATGGCATCGCGTTCGCGAAGGGTAGCTGGAATTGAGCATCGCGAACGCGTGGTAGGCGTTGCGTTCGCGAAGAGTAAGAGGGAGCTGTTCATCGCGAACGCGTGGGAGCTCACGCGAACGCGAAGAGCAAAAAGCTCTGGCAGTGAATAAAATCCAGAAACAGAAGGCTTACGGGTTTATACCCCCAAAACATAATTTTGAGCCCTAGAGAGAAGAAAACTCGAGGAAATCACTGAGAAGTCATCCGATATTCGTCGGAGGTAAGATTATTGACTCAAAAACATCATTTTATGGTAGAATTAACATCAATCTTCATGAATTTGGGTAGAATTTTGAAGAATTGTGGCCTAAGTATTGAAAACGGGATTTTTGGATTTGGAAGGCCATTTGAACTCCGATTTCGATAAATATTATATGCACGGACTCGTGGCGAGATGAGGGTCGCGTTGGTACTAATTTCGAAATTTTCCGAGCAGTGGGCCCGGGTCGGGTTTTACCAACTTGGTGTATTTATGCGAATTTCATGTAAATTGAAATGGGTTAAGATTCTTTGACCCGTATTTGATATAATTATTGTGGTTTGACTAGATTCTACGCACGAGGGAGCTAAATTCAAAGGAAAAGGCATCGCGGACGAGTCTCCGGCCGGCTAGAGGTGAGTAGTTTGTGTATATGGTAGCCTGAGGGTTCGAAACCCTGGCTTAGCACATTGTGACGCTAGTAGGCGTGGCTCGCACACCGTGGCAGGTGCGGGATTGATTGTGACTGGGGATTGAGACTTGGTCCATCCCGGAAATGAATAATATGTTATTAGTGTTGGTAATACACCGTATTTGATATATTTGTGGGCTGTAAGCCTTGTTTGGGGCCTTGTGCCGATCTGTAGCGTCCTTAGAGGACAATAATTATGTGATAGCTATAATTGCTTAAATCACTGATCTCAGTCCCGGAAATTGAAATCACACTTTTGAAATGCTAAGTCACCGGCTTTTGCAAATTTAATAAAGTTAAAGTATTTTTCATAAATTATGAATTGAGAACTGGAATTAAGAAAAATGAACTGTTTTGTGACTTATTTGCTTATTGTGGATTGAGCATGGGATCGGGCTGCACGTCGCAGTGGTTGATATGAGGATCGGGATGCACGCCACAGCAGCATTGCGCTTGGCCGTAGTGAGCCCCTCCGAAGTCCGTACACACCCCCGTGAGCGCCGTCGACGTTAAATTGGATCGGCTACACGCCGTAGCCGGTTATGTGCATCGCATTGCATCTTTATTTGTTAAATTACTCTGTGGTAGTTGAATTGTACTGTTGATGCTAGTTCGTAGGAGATTCGGACTGTAGTGTAGCTTCATATTGTGGTATTCTGTGGATTTCTTATTTTCAGCTACTTGTATATATTTATTACTCACTGAGTACTTAGTACTCACCCCTACTCCTTGCACCTTTTGTGTGCAGACTCAGGTACTCAGGAACAGTAGACAGGCATTTCCAGCGTTTGCAGTGTCATATCGAGTTGCTGAGGTAGCTGCCTACGTTCGCAGAACCTAGCTTCTCCTCTCCTTTCCAGTTGTTATTTGTATTTGTATTCGGACTTGAGTATTTCTATATAGTACTCTCTATTCCTGTTGGGTTTTGTTAGAGGCTCTAGACTTATGACTCCGGATCTTTGGGAGTGTCAGTATTTTGTTCATTATTATTATTATTGGAGTTCTTAAACTCATATATTCTTCTTGGGTTGTCCATTTGGGGACTGGTATTTTGTGATAATTAAATTATTGGTCTGGCTGGCCTAGCTTGATTGTTGGGCGCCATCACGACCGTATTTGGGTCGTGACAAGTTGGTATCAGAGCTCTAGGTTATTAGGACTCGCGAGTCATGAGCCGGTTTAGTAGGCTTTCGCGGATCGGTACGTAGACGTCCGTATCTATCCTCGGAGGGCTACAGAAACTTTAGGAAAAAACCTCATTTTCTTGGATTCATATCGTGCGATTTGTGTTATCATGAAATTAAACTTTTCCATATTCTATTCTCTCGCAGATGGCAAGAACACATGCTAGCGGACGTGGCGGACGACCACCATTGGCACCCAGGAGGCCGTGGTCGTGGTAGAGGTAGGGCAGCAGCACTCAGCGACTCGCCGACCCACCAGCCGACCGTACTCGTGGTCGATTCCTCGCACCAGCGGCCCGCACTCGTGACCGCATTCCGACGGAAAACGCTCCGCAACTCGAGGTTCGGTGACTGGCAGCTGCCGCATTGTCATACTGTGTCTTCGTGAGACCTTGGCTCAAATCTTATCACGTGCACAGTGCTTGGCTCAGTAGTTGCAGCCATCGGCCGCAGATCTTCTTCACAGTGCGGGGAGGGAATCGCACCCCCGTGGCTCACACACCCGTGCCGGCTCGAGCCACTTGCGCCCGTTGCACCAGCTCCTCCCTATATGGTTCCAGCCATGCCCGACGATGAGCAACGTCGTTTGGAGAGATTTGAGAGGCTACGGCCTCCGACATTCAGTGGTGCGAGGGCGAGGACGCCCAGGGTTTTCTTGACGGATGTCAGCGCATGCTTTGCACCGCGGGTATTCTAGAGTCCGAAGCAGTGTGTCATTCACCACTTTTCGGTTCACCGGTGCAGCATTTCATCGGTGGGAGGATTTTGAGAGGCGTAGGCCCGCCGGGGTAGTGCCCCTTACTTGGCAGCAGTTCTCCACGGTATTTTAGGAGAAGTACGTGCCTCAGTCTCAGAGAGAGGAGCTGCGACGTCGGTTCGAGTGGTTGAAGCAGGGAGAGATGACAGTTAATCAGTACGAGATGAGATTCACACAGTTGGCCTATCATGCCATGTGAATGGTTCCTACAGACAGAGAGAGGATTCGGAGATTTATTGATGCCCTTATTTATCCCATCCGTATATTGATGACCAGGGAGAGAGTTTCGGCAGTTACCTTTGAGGAGGTGGTTGACGCTGCCCGTCATATTGAGACAGCATCGCCGCAGAGAGCAGGAGGAGAGAGAGGCCAAGAGGCCTCGTGGTTCCGGCAGCTTCAGTGGTGCTCCGTCTAGGGGCCAACCTCAGCATAGCAGGGGGTCGTTCTTTCAGGTCTCACCAGTCCGGACGTGCGCAGTCCAGCCGGGGTTTCATCGCATCGTGGTCGTCGGTGGCCATCAGTGGTTATCGTGGTCGGCAGAGCCGCCGCCAGAGCGAGCCTCGCACCGAGTGCTCTTCCGCGCTCGTAGCTCGCTCCTGCTTCCTCAAAGACACGGTTCATCCGTAGCGAGGGTCATCAGCATCCCCTTCTTCCATCTTCAAGCCGTTGTTTTAAGTGCGGTGATTTGGGCCATATCGGAGAGAGTGTCCTCGCTGGCTTCGTAAGCGGTCTCAGCAGAGAGGATCAGCCCTCGTCTTCTACTCCTCGTTTCTTCGCGCCAGCACGCCGGCTAGGATCGTGCCGGTATCCGGAGGTCGCCTAGGGGCGAGGATCGTACTCGCGGAGGCCGTGCTCGTTTCTACGCTCTTCCGAATAGGAAGGATGCTAGTGCTTCGTATGCGGTTATTTCAGGGTATTATCTCAGTCTGCCACAGGATGCTTCTGTCTTATTTGATCCCGATCCACCTATTCTTATGTCTCTACTTATTTTGCACATCATTTGGGTATGACCCGTGGTATTCTTGCTTTGCCCGTACATGTGTCTACCCCGGTGGGGGATACTGTTATTGTGGATCAGGTATATCGATCCTGTCTTATTACTATTGGGGGGACTGGAGACCCGAGTTGATCTATTACTACCGGGCATGGTAGATTTCGATGTAATTCTAGGCATGGATTGGCTATCTCCTTACCACGCGATTCTGGACTGTCATGCCAAGACAGTCACACTAGCTATTCCAGGTAATCCGAGGATCGAGTGGCGTGGCTTGACTGATTATGTGTCCGACAGGGTGATTTCTTATATAAAGGCCAAACGAATGATTGGCAAGGGTTATTTGTCTTATTTGGCCTTCATTAGAAATGTTGAGTCTGAGACACCCAGTCTTGATTCAGTCCCCATTGTGAGGGAGTTTCCGGATGTATTTCCACCAGACCTGCCAGGCATGCCGCCTGACAGAGATATTGACTTTGGTATTGACTTGGTGCCGGGCACTCAGCCCATTTCTATTCCTCCCTATCGCATGGCACCAGCAGAGTTGAAAGAATTGAAAGAACATCTCCAAGAACTCTTAGATAAGGGTTTTATTCGTCCGAGTGTGTCACCTTGGGGTGCACCGGTTGTTGTTCGTGGAGAAGAAAGATGGCACAATGAGAATGTGCATTGATTACGGGTAGCTGAACAAGGTAATAGTCAAGAATAAGTACCCATTGCCTCGTATTGAGGACCTATTTGATCAGCTCCAGGGAGCTAGTGTATTTTCTAAGATTGACCTTCGATCGGGCTATCATCAGTTGAAGATCAGGGACTCAAATATTATGAAGACAACGTTCAGGACGCGATATGGGCACTACGAGTTCCTGGTGATGTCTTTCGGGTTGACTAATGCCCCAGCTGCATTCATGCACTTGATGAATAGTGTATTTCGGCCGTACCTTGATTCTTTTGTGATTGTGTTTATTGATGATATTCTGGTATATTCACGCAGCCAGGAGGAGCATGCACAACACTTGAGAGTGGTATTGCAGAGGTTGAGAGAAGAGAAACTTTATGCAAAATTCACTAAGTGTGAGTTCTAGCTTGATACTGTCGGTTTTCTGGGACATGTAGTGTCCAGTGATGGTATTCGGGTTGATCCACAGAAGGTCGAGGCAGTGCAGAATTGACCCAGACCTTCCTCAGCTACAGAGATTCGGAGTTTTCTCGCTTGGCAGGCTATTATCGCCGGTTTGTTCAGGGTTTCTCATCTATTGCTTCACCGTTGACTAAGCTGACACAGAAGAATGCTCCATTTGTGTGGTCTGATGAATGTGAGGAGAGCTTTCAGAAGCTCAAGGAGGCTTTGACCACGGCTCCAGTACTTGTGTTACCATCGGCCTCAGGGTCATATACGGTGTATTGTGATGCTTCCAGAGTTGGACTCGGTTGTGTGTTGACGCAGGAGGGTAGAGTTATTGCATATGCTTCTCGTCAGCTAAAGCCCCACGAGAAGAACTACCCTGTTCATGATTTGGAGTTAGCTGCTATTGTTCATGCCTTGAAGATTTGGAGGCATTACTTATATGGTGTATTTTGTGATGTATATACAGACCACCGCAGCCTTCAGCATTTGTTTAAGCAGAAAGATCTAAATTTGAGGCAGTGGAGATGGCTTGAGTTGCTTAAAGACTATGATATTACTATCTTGTACCATCCCGAGAAAGCCAATGTAGTGGCTGATGCATTGAGCCGGAAGGCTATTAGTATGGGCAGTTTGGCGTATATTCCAATTGGGGAGAGACCCCTAGCAGTTGATGTTCAGGCGTTAGCTAATCAGATGGTGAGACTGGATATTTCTGAGCCCAGCCGGGTGATGGCTTGTGTAATGGCTCGTTCTTCTTTATATGATCGTATTCGAGAGCGCCAGTATGATGATCCACACTTACTTGTCCTTAAGGACAGAGTTCAACATGATGATGCCAGAGATGTCACTATTGATAGTGATGGTGTATTGCGGATGCAGGCCGGATATGCGTGCCCAATGTTGATGGCCTTCGTGAATTGAAATTGGAGGAGGCCCACAGCTCGCGGTATTCTATCCATCCAGGAGCCGCGAAGATGTATCAGGATTTGAAGCAGCATTACTGGTGGAGGAAGATGAAGAAAGATATTGTGAGCCATGTGGCTCGGTGTCTAAACTGTCAGCAGGTCAAGTATGAGCATCAGAGACCCGGTGGTGTATTCCAGCGTATTGATATTCCTGAGTGGAAGTGGGAAAGGATTACTATGGACTTTGTTAGTGGACTCCCTCGGACAGCGAGGAAGTTTGATTCAGTTTGGGTGGTGGTGGATAGGTTGACCAAGTCAGCTCACTTCATCCCAGTGTGTACTACTTATTCCTCAGAGCGGTTGGCAGAGATATTCATCCGTGAGATAGTGAGATTGCATGGAGTTCCCATTTCTATTATATCGGACAGAGGTACCCAGTTCACTTCTCAGTTCTGGAGGACATTTCAGCGAGAGTTGGGTTCACAGGTAGAGCTGAGCACAGCATTTCATCCACAGACGGATGGGCAGTCTGAGCGTACTATTCAGATATTAGAGGATATGTTGCGTGCTTGTGTCATTGATTTCGGTGGTTCATGGGCTGATTATTTGCCTCTTGCGGAGTTTGCTTATAATAATAGCTATCAGTCCAGCATTCAGATGGCACCGTATGAAGCTTTATATGGGAGACGGTGTAGGTCTCCAGTTGGTTGGTTCGAGCCTGGCGAGGCTAGGTTGTTGGGGACAGAGTTAGTCCAAGATGCCTTAGACAAGGTGAAGGTGATTCAGGAGAGACTACGCACAGCTCAGTCGCGTCAGAAGAGTTATGCGGACCGGAAGGTCCGAGATGTGTCTTATTCAGTAGGTGAGAAGGTTTTGCTAAAGGTTTCGCCTATGAAAGGTGTTATGAGGTTTGGAAAGAAAGGGAAGTTGAGCCCAAGGTTTATCGGACCTTTTGAGGTGCTTAGAAAAGTTGGGGAGGTGGCCTATATGCTTGCTTTGCCACCCAGTTTGTCAGGGGTTCACCCGGTGTTCCATGTATCTATGCTCCGGAAGTATGTCGGAGACCCGTCTCATGTGTTGGACTTCAGCACGATACAGCTAGATGAGGATTTGACTTATGATGTGGAACCAGTAGCCATTTTGGGTCGGCGGGTTCGTAAGCTGAGATCCAAGGATATAGCTTCAGTGAAAGTGCAGTGGAGAGGTCGTCCCGTGGAGGAAGCAACTTGGGCGACCGAGCAGGAGATGCGAAGCAGATATCCACACTTGTTTGACGCTCCAGGTATGTTTCTTAACCCGCTCGCGGATGAGCGTTTGTTTAAGTTGGGGAGAATGTAACGACCCGGCCTGTCGTTACGGGAATTACCACCCCGTTACCTTGTATTTACATATCTTATGCTTTTATAACAGTATTAGAGTATATCGGGTGAGTTAGAAGTGATTTGGATTGAAAATGAAGCAAATAGCATGCTTGAAGGAAGCTTGAATATGGAAAGTCAACCAAGAGTTGACTATTGAGTTAGAGTGCTCGAAACCGGATTCTGATGATTCGACTAGTTCCGGGGGATCATTTATGACTTAGGAGAGCAATCGGAATTGAATTCGGAGGTCCGGTGTAGTTTTAGGCTTGAATTGGCGAAGGTTGAATTTTGGCGAAAACCGGATGGTAGGTGATATTTTGATCCGGGGGTCGGAATGGAATTCCGACAATTTCTGTAGCTTCGTTATATGATTTTGGATATGTCTGCAAATTTTCAGGTCATTCGGACGTCGTTAGATCGGGTTTTGGATTGAATGTTAGTTTTGAAAGTTTGAAGAAACTTAGGCTTGAATTCGTGAGTAAATGGTGATTTTGATGTTTAGTATGGTGTTTTTATGATTTGAACAAGTCCGTATCATGTTTTGGAGTACGTTGGTGGTTTTCGTTGGGGTCCCGGGGGCCTCGGGATAATTTCGGACCATCAACCGGGCTTTTGGACTTGGCAAAAATCTGCAGAAAAACTGGAGGTTCTGCCCAGGCATCTAATCCTTCGCGTTCGCGTGGCATGGGCCGCGTTCGCAAAGGCCAGGCGGATCATGCATCGCGTTCGCGAGAAGGGGAGCCGCGTTCGCATAGGCCAGGGATCGTGTGCATCGCGTTCGCGTTCCAGTGGTCGCGTTTGCGTAGGTGTGTGAGGGTAAGGCTTCGCGTTCGCGGGAGGAGTATCGCGAACGCGTAGAAGGAAATTGGGCGGCCGGGAGTTTGAGCATCGCGAACGCGTGAATGGCATCGCGTTCGCGAAGGGTAGCTGGAATTGAGCATCGCGAACGCGTGGTAGGCGCCGCGTTCGCGAAGAGTAAGAGGGAGCTGTTCATCGCGAACGCGTGGGAGCTCACGCGAACGCGTAGAGCAAATTGCTCTGGCAGTGAATAAAATCACAGAAACAGAGGGCTTACGGGTTTACACCCCCAAAATACAATTTTGAGCCCTAGAGAGAAGAAAACTCGAGGAAATCACTGAGAAATCATCGGGTATTCATCTGAGGTAAGATTCTTGACTCAAAAACATCATTTTATGGTAGAATTAACATCAATCTTCATGAATTTGGGTAGAATTTTGAAGAATTGTGGCCTAAGTATTGAAAACGGGATTTTTGGATTTGGAAGGCCATTTGAACTCCGATTTCGATAAATTTTATTTGCACGAACTCGTGGCGAGATGAGGGTCGCGTTGGTACTAATTTCGAAATTTTCCGAGCAGTGTGCCCGGGGTCGGGTTTTACCAACTTGGTGTATTTATGCGAATTTCATGTAAATTGAAATGTGTTATGATTCTTTGACCCGTATTTGATATAATTATTGTGGTTTGACTAGATTCTACGCACGAGGGAGCTAAAGTCAAAGGAAAAGGCATCGCGGACGAGTCTACGGCCGGCTAGAGGTGAGTAGTTTGTGTATACGGTAGCCTAAGGGTTCGAAACCCCGGCTTAGCACATTGTGACGCTGCTAGGGCGTGGCTCGCACACCGTGGCAGGTGCGGGATTGATTGTGACCGGGGATTGAGACTTGGTCCATCCCGAAAATGAATAATATGTTATTAGTGTTGGAAATACACTGTATTTGATATATTTGTGGGTTGTAAGCCTTGTTTGGGGCCTTGTGCCGACCTGTAGTGTCCTTAGAGGACAATAACTATGTGATAGCTATAATTGCTTAAATCACTGATCTCAGTCCTGGAAATTGAAATCACACTTTTGAAATGCTAAGTCACCGGTTTTTGCAAATTTAATAGAGTTAAAGTATTTTTCATAAATTATGAATTGAGAACTGGAATTAAGAAAAATGAACTGTTTTGTGACTTATTTGCTTATTGTGGACTGAGCATGGGATCGGGCTGCACGCCGCAGTGGTTGATATAAGGATCGGGCTGCACGCCGCAGCAGTATTGCGCTTGGGCTGTAGGAGCCCCTCCGGAGTCTGTACACACCCCTTGTGAGCGCCGTCGACGTTAAATTGGATCGGGCTACACGCCGTAGCGGTTATGTGCATTGCATTGCATCTTTATTTGTTAAATTACTCCGTGGTAGCTGAATTGTACTGTTGATGCTAGTTCGTAGGAGATTCGGACTGAAGTGTAGCTTCATATTGTGGTATTCTGTGGATTTCTTATTTTCAGCTACTTGTATATATTTATTACTCACTGAGTACTTAGTACTCACCCCTACTCCCTGCACCTTTTGTGTGCAGACTCAGGTACTCAGGAGCAGTAGACAGGCATTTCCAGCATTTGCAGTGTCATATCGAGTTGCTGAGGTAGCTGCCTACGTTCGCAGAACCTAGCTTCTCCTCTCCTTTCCAGTTGTTATTTGTATTTGTATTCAAACTTGAGTATTTCAATATAGTACTCTCTATTTCCTGTTGGATTTTGTTAGAGGCTCTAGACTTGTGACTCCGGATATTTGGGAGTGTCAGTACTTTGTTCATTATTATTATTATTGGAGTTCTTAAACTCATATATTCTTCATGGGTTGTCCATTTGGGACTGGTATTAGATGAAATCAGAAATTGTTGGTCTGGCTGGCCTAGCTTGATTGTTGGGCGCCATCACGACCGGATTTGGGTCGTGACAAAAACAAATCAGCCGACAAACCCAATTAATTCAATAGGGGTTCAAGATGAAACTAATCAATATTACCACGACTGTCTTGTACGACTTGTACGAAACTAATCGACGATTTCATTCAATTAACTTATAATATATATAATGATAGAAGAAACAAATTCGACCAAATAAAAGGCCATTTGGAGACGAGCAGAATGAAGAAAATAGCTACAAACGCAAAGTTCAACATCCAGCAGTGACAGAGATTAATTCACTCCACGAACAGAGACAATAAACAGGATTGAATTTCAAAAAAATAAAAACTAGAATTGACAAGTAGAGACAGAATTGAAATATTTTAGGCAGTATCTTCTGATTTTGAAGCACCGAAGAAAATTGAGAAGAAAGACACAAGATTCAAACTGAACCCTCACCGAAAAACCTCATCTAACTTGAGCGGACTACCTCACTGTCTCCTTGTTCTGATACGTCTTGAGAACTTTCGCTTTTTCTTTTCTGCTCTACCATATTTGCTCAAACCGGGCATTTTTTGACAAATCCTCTTGCTTTTGCTTAGCCTTGGCAAGTAGTTGTTCTTGTTTATTTTCTGCCCTAAAACTTCGTCTTATCCCAGCTTTCTCTTTGACTTCTGAAGAATCTACTGGATCATCAAGAGTGGAGTTGTTGACTCTTTTGGACTCGTCAATTTGTAGAGATCCAATTTCAGTCTCGGCGCTAGCGTTTTCAGACTGCTCGGCTTGATCTATCTCGTCGGCTTCGTCTGCCCATCTTCTAGTTTCTCGTGACTTTGCCGCCGTAGAAGCGGCGGTGCTGCTGGTGGTACTAGAACTGTCAGCGACGAACGCGGCAGTGCTACTGGCGGTACTAGAACTATCATCCATTGGTAGGAGAGGGAGAAGGAAGTTTGCTGTGACCAACTTCGTCACTATTTACAATTTCTGTTAGAAATATGGTTGATGAAGGAAGATGAATTGGGTGTTGTTTGGTGTTGGCGTGAGGAGCGGCGGTTTTGAGAGAAGAAGATAGTATTTTAGGGTTTGGGGGAATGAAGATGTGTAAAGGGTTTGGGGGGAGGGGTCTTTGATAGTTTAAAACGCAGGCATCAATCTCAACCGTTGGATTATTACATCTAACGGCTAAGATTAATGGGGTGATGGGTCCGGGTTAGTCTGATGGGTAATGGGTACTGGGCTGGTTTTTTAGGAGGATTTGTTTGGGCTGGAGGTGGGTTGACCCAAATCTGATCCTAATTCAAATTATACACTAAATCAACTAAAAAAAATACCAATTTAACTTTAAATAATAGTTAATCAAAATTACATATTAAATTACACGATTTGGATATTAAGATTAATAATCCTAATTTAAATTATACACTAAAATCAACTTAAAATACCAATTTAACTTTAAATTAATCGCACAATTACATATTAAGTCACACAACTTTGATATTAAACACTAAAAATACAAAAATACATTATTTGTTTTGTGATTTTTTTTCATTTTGTAAAATAAGTAATTTACTAATTAACTAAAAAATTTAAAAATAAATTCTAAATGCTTTTAGAACATATTTTTGTATTTTTATTAATTTAATCAAATAAACACGCACACACAAATGCAAACAATAAGAGAAAAAATAATACAAAATCCACGATAATTGCAAACGACACAAAATTATTTTATTTAGAATTTTTGGGAGCAATACTCATATAGGGCAAAAATCACGTGCTCACACCAATCTCAACATGAGGCTCCACCTCTGGAATCGCTGCCTGGGGCTGAGCTCTGCCCCTACCACGGCCTCGGCCCCTGCCCCTCGTGGGAGCTGCCTGGGGCTTAGGCTGCTGATCAGCAGATGACGAAGCGCATGTCCTCACCATCTGCGAAAGGACAGAGTAGAAATTCAATCAGTATTTGAGGAACAAATCGCACGACAAGAAGGAACAAATGAGAGACTTTTTCCTAACTCAATATACTCTGGAGGACAAGTACAGAGGTCTCCGTACCTACCCCTCAATCTCTACTAAGCTTGTTCGTGAGTTGTGAGACCTATGTAACCTAAAGCTCTGATACCAACTTGTCACGACCCGGATTTCCCCAACCATCGGGATCGTGATGGAGCCTACTAGTGGTAGCTTGGCAAGCCAACTCATTCACATTTTCCTGTTCATACCATCATTTTTGTTCTCATATTTATTAGCAAGAATAATTACTCAAATTATTAAATGCGGATGTCGTTCGAATAAGAGATGAATAATAATAATGTAAAACAACTGACATAATTCTCTACCCAAGATGTGGAGTTACCAACTCACGAACTACTAAGGAATAACTACACATAATAGTCTGAAAAGAAATAATGAACAACCGTCTATCTCGGAACAATGAGACCACAGCAATAACAAAAATAAATAGAGGAGACGCCGGGCCTGCGGACGCTTGCAAGCTACCTCGGTCTCGGAAGCACAGAAATCCCACAAGTACCCTACTGCTGTTGCTCCTGCTCGAAACCTGGACCTGTGCAAAAACGCACAGAAATGCAGTATCAGCACAATCCGACCCCATGTGCTGGTAAGTGCCTGGCCTATCCCGCCGAAGTAGTAACAAGCCTAGGACCAGACACTCACATAAACCTGTGTAGTTCTATATATGTATATACCAAAAAATAACAGGATTATCAAATAACACAACTAACAAAGGAGTATCTTACTGGGGGAACACAATCAGCAACATATAATAAATCAGTAAAGAGAATCAGAGTGTAGTAAAAACAGCTATCACCAAAACAAGAAATTTAAATGGTTGCACGGCATCACCCTTCGTGCTTTTACTCCCATCCTCACCAAATAATCAAATAAAAGTGCACGACATCACCCTTCGTTCTTTTACTCTCATCCTCACTTCCATGGCACGACATGATCCTTCGTGCATGTTTCAAATAACAACGGCACGGAATGTTCCTTCGTACATAATTAGTAAAACAAGGCATGGCATGATCCTTCGTGCATAATCAGTAAAACAAAGCATGGCATGATCCTTCGTGAATAATCAGTAAAGCAAGGGACGGAATGATCCGTCGTGCGAACATAAGTAAAAATGGCACGGCATCACCCTTCGTGCATTATCACTCTTCCTCACCCAAATAACAATCACAGTTAAGGGCAAAAGAATGAAACAAATAATATGAACTGTCCCGGCAAGGGAAATAATAATCATCACAGTAAAGTCCCGGCAAGGGAAACAATAATCAACTTCACAATAAAGTCCCGGCAAGAGAAACAATAATCAACTTCACAATAAAGTCTCGACAAGGTAAACAATAATCAACTTCACAATATATGTAACAAACGACTCACGGTCATGCTAGACGCCAGTGTATAGATGCTCGTCACCACAGCCTATACACCGCACTCGATCACATAGCAATTAGCACATTCAATCATATTCCCTCAAGCTAGGATAGATCAAACACTTACCTCAAAGCCTTGAAGTCTAATTAACCTTCAACTATCGCTTTACCTCGGATTTCAACCTTCGACTCGCTCGAATCTAATCATAATTGGTTCAATTACTTTAATAATTACTATATAAATTGGTTTGGATGCATAAAAATGGTTTTCTCAAAGTTTTACCCAAAATTTCACAAAACAGCCCCGGTCCCACGTGGTCGAAATTCGGGGTTTTGACCAAAATCCGGTTACCCATTCCCTCACGAGTTTAATTATATGATTTGTTTCGAAATCGGACCTCAAATCGAGGTCCAATTCCCCAATTCAAGAAAAAAACTAGGTTCTACCCAAAAACAACAATTTCAACCATAAAAACCTTTGATTTCTCTTTGGAAAACATGTTTAATGATGTTAGGAATTGAAAGAGTTAAGTAAAAAGTGACTTACAAGTGATTTGGAGTGATATTGCTCTTGGAGAATCGTGTGTGGTGTGTTGGGTTTTGTAAGAATGGTGAAAAAGGGTTTAAAATTCGTTTAAGTATCAGATTGCACAGCTGCGGATATGGGAATTGCGAACATTTGTTCGCAATTGCGAACATGACACGTCTGGGCTGCGGATCTCGCATTTGCGAGAATAAGTTCGCATTTGCGAACTAAGCCCAACACATGGCAGACTCGCTTTTGCGACAATTCGTTCGCATTTGCGAACTTGAGTTTTTTTTTAAGGCTTCGCATTTGCGAGGTTTTATTCGCATTTGCGAGTCAAGGCATTTCCCTTCCACTTCATATTTGCAAAGATTGATTCGCATTTGTGAACCAAGGCTAGCTCTGAGTCATCTCGCAATTGCGAGTATTTCTTCGCAATTACGAAGATATCAGCTGGAGGGAAAATACAAGCTGTGTTATTTTTCAAAATCTGCTCTAACGGCCTATCAAATCTTTACCCGAGTCCTCGGGCTCCAAACCAAACATGCACACAACCTCAAAAATATACTACGAACTTGATCGCGCGATCAAATTGCCAATATAACATCGTTTTCATAGAATCAAGCCTCAAACTCATGATTTTCTTCCTTTAATTTCATAAACTTCTAAATTTTGAACTTATGGTTCAAATGTCGTCAAACTTTGCAGGAAGTACTTAAATAATATTTAAGACTTGTACCGGGCGCCGGAACAAAAATACGAGCCCAATACCATGGTCTTTTTATCAATTTTCATTTAATAATTTCAGCAAAAACAATTTCACAGAAAAATTCATATCTTGGCCACTAGGCCTCAGAATTCGACTCCGAACGCATGCCCGAGTCCCATATTTTCCTACGAACCTTTCGGGACCGTCCGATCTCAGGTCCGGGTCTATTTACCAAAAATATTGACCGAAGTCAACTATATCACTATTAATATCAAATTTCTTCAAATTTTCCATAGAGTTCACATATTCTAACACAAAAAATTTCCGGCTACATGCCCGGACTATGCACGTAAATCGAGGCAATAATAAATGAAGTTTTCAAAGCCTCGGAAGCGCGGAACAGGTGAGGAAAATGGGTGATGACCCTTTGGGTCGTCACATACTCCACCTCTAAAACAACCGTTCGTCCTCGAACGGACAAGAGAAGGAAGTACCTGAGTCGGGGAACAAATGTGGGTAATGGCTCCGCATATCATACTCGAACTCCTAGGTCGATGCCTCAGGAGGCTAACCTCTCCACTGAACACGCACAAAAGGAAAACTCTTCAACCTCAATTGTCCAACCTGCCGTTCTAGAATGGCCACCGGCTCCTCCTCGTAAGATAAATCATTGCCCAATTGGACAGTACTGAAGTCTAACACATGTGAAGGATCGCCGTGGTACCTCCGAAGCATAGATACATGAAAAACTGGATGTACGGCTGATAAGCTAGATGGCAGTGCTAGCCTGTAAGCCACCTCTCCCACTCGGTCCAGAATATCAAATGGACCAATATACCTAGGACTGAGCTTGCCCTTCTTTCCGAACCTCATCACGCCCTTCATAGGCGATACCCGGAGCAATACCCGCTCACCAACCATGACTCCACATCTTGGGTAGAGAATTATGTCAGTTGTTTTACATTATTATTATTCATCTCTTATTCGAAAGACTTCCGCATTTAACAATTTGAGTAATTATTCTTGCTATTAAATATTAGAACAAAAATGATGGTATGAACAGGAAAATGTGAAAGAGCTGACTTGCCTATCTACCACGAGTAGGCGTCATCACGACCCCAATGGTGGGGGAAATCCGGATCGTGACATATACTAGGTATAAGTCAATCCACAACAAATTGACGTATTAATTATATCTAGTATATGAAGGGTGTTAGTTAGAATATTGAAATACTAACTAACATCCTTGACGCTTAATGGAAATTGTATAACGTACACGTGGATATTTAATAAATTTATAATCTGTGATTGTACTTGTAAAGGAATTAATATAATTCCAAAGTCATTTATTTCCCATAACTTAGTCCACTGTTAAATCTATGTATGAACTCAGTATATCTGCTGCCCATAAATTTTACATAAGTAACTATGAATAATACTAGATATACAACACAGAATAGTCTATGAGTACGACCTATACTCATAGATGGTTAGACGGTCAATTACGTAAAATGTAGCAATCGTATAAACCCACAATCACGGGTTGATATCAATACTACGTTCATTCAGTCTAATTATGAACCATAACTTAGTCTAATGGACTTATGTGGTTGTCGTAGGCCGATGCGTCCTAGTATAAACGTATGACATTACTCCCAATACGATATATAAACGGAAGGTCCTATGACTACTATTGAATACAATTTTAAATGGTATAGTCACCGAAGAAAACCTAGGTTTATTAACATATGGCAAAGTATAATCATAAAGTGTGCGAACCTCCTGTATTTCCCTCAAATCAATACCAGAAGCTGCTAAATCAAGAGCTGTAACCTTATGGCCTGCACCTTCTAACAGAGGCTTTAGCTTGTACCAACTCCAACCTCCATGACATGCACCATGTACTAAAACAAAGTGTTTTCCTTCCTTCTTGATAATCTCCATTTTAATTTTATGCCTTGTTATTTTCTTTGGTTTAATCTTAAGCCAAGAGAACTATTATAAGAAGGGCTATAGATAATGGTTAATCTTATGTTAGTTATGATATGATAATATTATGTTAGTTATGATATAATAATTATCATAACTACCATAAGATTAACCATTTATAATATGGTACCATAAGATTGTAGTAATCTGTTATACTCATAACATTTACATATAAGTGTATAATAGGTCTATTAATTCAACTTATATTCCTATTGAAATGTACCCACCAAGGATATGCTATTATGAGTACGTCATTATAGTCTATATGGGGTCCGTATAATTAGATATAATATATTTGGAAATGTATGTATTTTAATCCGAGTATATATAATTGTACTTATATTTAGGAAATGTAATAAGGGTTACTATAATCATACACGTATAAGTCCAATTAGAATAGGACCGGGGGCCACATGTGAATCTATGATTGTAGTCATAATGACAATGGATATTTAATATACGTATATACATATACGTATATACGTATGCCTAGTTATTATTAATTCATGACATTTTAACCGCATGTGAATCTATGATTGTTATGACTAATTATAGGTTAATTCATTAACCAAATTATTATTGTCCCTTATAACTTATAGGATCGTATAAGTTATCTAGATTATGCGTTCATTAACTTTTATACTAATCTTAGCATAAGTCCATGAAATAATATGCTTGACTATACCCTCAATTTGTCAATGTGTTAGAAGTAACTGAGTTCATATATACTTATGTCGTATACATTGTTAGATTTACCACAAATATACCACATTCCCGAGTCAATTGCTAATACATTATGTGTATGCCAGTAGGCATACACATAAATTTATTCATGTGACAAATTAAGCTGACATGACATAATTTAAAATATTTCCACGATCGAAATAACATGTATGAATAGAGATCCAGGGAAATAATATATTTATTGCCGAATAACTAAATTACATACCAATAACATACTATTCTAACTATGTTACATATTTATTCACTAACAAATATTACATACTCATATGAGTCTTAATAACATACTCATTATAAAAATATGTAATATTATACAGTTATATGATATTATACTGTATTGGCTAATTTTTAAATTATCGTAAATATATTATTATCGTTTAAGTGTTATAATTTAGTCCCATATAACAATTTACATATGTAAAAATATTAGGGCCTAGTATAATTTCGGGAAGGTCATATTACTACAATCATATAGATTTAACATACTTATGACGTAGTATTGAGACAAATTTTGAGGTTATAGACAAATGGACTTATGTTCCCATATTATTGGTATGTGGACAATTAAATATATTAAATGTTATATATTTAGTCCAACATATTTATAATACTATTATGAATAATTTAGCGAATATAATTTATAACTATATGGTATTGTCAAAATAATAAACTCATTTAATACTCATACTAATATATTAAAAATAACATACTCATATAAATCGTAATATATTATGCGGATTGAAATAATCATAATTTTTACATAAATTTGTGGTATGTTATAAGATTAGAAGTTATGATAACTCCTAATCTTATAACGATCGTGATAATACCACTAGTCCTATTCTAATTGAACTTATGTGGTTGTCTATAACAATTTCATAAGACCATTTCATAAGACTCCTATATAATATCCATTGTCAGATTTACCACAAATTCCACGTATATAATGGCGTTATATACGTGTCCTTCTTAGAATAGTATTAATGAGTATTGTACAAACTAGTTGATGTCACGACCCAAACCCCGATCGTGATGGCGCCTAACACAATGCTAGGCAAGCCCGACTATATTATCCATTAAACCAACCAATTATTAATTACAGAAGATCAATTACACTTAAATAGCATATTTTCATCTCAAAATGATAAGCGTGGAAGTAGAAACATACAAAATACGGTCCCAACCAAATCGTGGTGTCACGAGTCTGAGCCTCTACAGATAAAACATCCAATACAAACAGGTTTAGGCAAAAATGAAGACGACAAAATGATAAAGAAGGAGAGAACAGGTCATGCGGACGTCGGCAGCTACCTCGTAGTCTCCGCGGGATAGAAATGAATAAGCAGCTACGATATCTCAACTGCTCTCTGGCACCTGTGAATCTGCACAAAAAGTGCAGAGGAGTGGGGTGAGTATATTTCAACTCAGTGAGTAATAATAATAAATAATAGCTAAAAATAAGAACACCGGTACTATCACTAAACAGTTCTAAGGGTAACCTGACAAGTAAGTCATCACTACGGTGAATACCCTCATCTCCAGTCCACATCTATCTCAACGAGGTCCCACATTGACCTAATCCTCACTCGTACCGCTACGGTATACAACCGACCCAATGTATATAAATGTATATGTATGTCTATAATGTATAAGTATATAGGTACATATATGGATATGTATAAGTATAATGCTGCAGCGTGCAGCCCGCTCCAATACATATAACGATGCAGCGTGCATCCCGCTCCATTTAACGTCGACGGCGCTCACTGGGGATGTATACAGACTTCGGAATGGCTCCCTGGGCCCAAGTGCTATGATGCTGCGGCGTGCAGCCCGATCCACACATCTATTACTGCGGCGTGCAGTCCGATCCAACATATATATAAACGTATATAATTATACTGCTGCAGTGTGCAGCCCGATCCCATAATATACTCCAGCGCCCACTGAGAATGTGTGTAGACCCAGACTCCGAAGGGGCTCCTACAGCCCAAGCGCAATAATACTACGGCGTGCAGTCCGTCCCACTTGTATATATATTACTGCGGCGTGCAGTCCGATCCACATGTACATCACTGCGGCGTGCAGTCCGATCCAATATAAATATATATAATATCTCACAGTGAGTCCTCGGCACTATCTCAGTCAATATAGACTTGGCTTTTGAGGCCCACTCAGCTAAATCAGGGAATTTCCACCCTAGGTAGTCTATCTGACATACACATCTAGTACTGACCCACGATATGCTATACAACTAATTTACGACTGCGTGTAAGTTTTCAACATGACATAGGGGTCACCTGGCTCTATAGGTTCCCTAATGCTCTACAGATCGGCACAAGGCACCAAACATGGCTACTAGCCTAATTACACAGTTATAATTTCATTCACAGTCACAATGCACAATACACTATTAGTCGGAAAGGACCAAGTCCAATTCTCCAATCACAATGTCACCACGCCTATCACATGACGCGTTTCTCATCTCAACAAAGCACTGTATAGTGCAAGTACGAGGTTTCAAAGCCTCAGTACATTATTTACTACCACCACTCACCTCGGTCCGGTCAGAACTTTAGTCCGCCTTGCAGTTGCCTCGCAATTCAACCGCCTCGGATGCCGAATCTGTTAAAAATCATTGAGAATAGATCAATATAGGCTAATTATACACAACCCATTCAAAATAACTCAATTTGCATCAAAACCCACAAAGTTGTCAAAATCCGACATTTGGTACGCTTCTCAAAAAATTACGAAAATTATATATTCGGAATCCTTATCTCAACACGAGTCTATGCATGTAAAATTTACCAAAATCGGATTCCATTTGACCATTCAAATCATTGATTTATCAAAGCATTGGCTTAGGGCCAAATTCCCCCATTAATACATCCTCTTACCTCCATTTTCAAGTGTAAATTGCTTAATTTATCAATGTAAAACCATAATTTGAGTCCATAATTGATTACCTGAAGAATCTCCTTGAATTTCCCTTCAAAATCGCCCAAGTCGTCTCTTAAGTCCGAGCCCTAAATGTTTTATGACTTATGAAATTTTACACCTTCTATTTTCTTATCACAAACGCGATTTCCATTTCTGCGACCTTGGACTCGCACCTGCGAATCCGCTTCTGCGATCAACTCGTCGCTTCTGCGACTTTTTATCTAGCCGCACAGTTCCGCTTCTGCGGTCCAGGTCTCGCACCTGCGAGACCGCATAAGCGAACAGGGCTCCGCTTCTCCGGAACTCCACCGGCCTGCCCTTTCCGCTCCTGCGATCAAGGGTGCTAGAGTCTATCGGGTGATTTAGGAGTGAATTGGATTGAAAATGAGGCATATAGCCTTTTTGAAGGAAACTTGAATAAGGAAAGTCAACCCGGAGTTGACTATTTGGTTAGAGGGCTCTGAATCGGATTCTGATGATTCGGTTAGTTCCGGGAGGTGATTTGTGACTTAGGGGAGCGATCGGAATTGAATTTGGAGGCCCGGTGTAGAAATAGGCTTGAATTGGCTAAGGTTGAATTTTGGCGAAATCCGAACGGTAGGTGAGATTTTGATCCGGGGTCGGAATGGAATTTCGACAATTGCAGTAGCTCCGTTAGGTGATTTTGGATGTGCCTGCAAAATTTCAGGACATTCGGACGTCGTTTGGTCGGGTTTTTGATTGATTGTGTAAATCGTAATATTTTAAGGAATTTAGGCTTGAATTTGATGTGAATTATGGATTTTGATGTGGTTAGACGCGTTTTGAGGATTGGAACAAGTTCGAATAAGGTATTAAGATGTGTTGGTGTGTTTGGATGAGGTCCCGGGGGCCTCGGGGTGTTTTCGGATGGTTAAACGGGAGAAAAATGTGGAAAATTGCAGACTTGTGTTCTGGTTCTGTGGTTTTCGCTCCTGCGGAAATGGGAGCGCAGGAGCGAGTCCGCAGGAGCGGACAAGAAGGCGCAGAAGCGGGCTAGACCGCTGAAGCGGAGCCTAGTCCGCAGGAGCGGCTTCGCTGGTGCGAGAGGTCGATCGCAGAAGCGGTGTTGAGCCGTCTTGGGAAAATCCGCCGAAGCGGATGTTTGGTCGCATAGGCGAGCCCGCTGAAGCGGACTCTTGGTCGCAGAAGCGGATCATTCCGCAGAAGCGGACTAGTTTCCGCAGAAGCGGATGCGCAGGAGCGGTCCCTTGATCGTTGGTGCGGAAATGGCCAAAAGGGCCTGGGTTCGCAGAAGCGACCAAAAGGTCGCAGAAGCGGTTCCGCAGGGGCGGAATTTTATCCGCAGAAGCGAAAATCGCTGTGAGTTAAGTGTATCAGAAGTTAGAAAAATTTCAGAAACATTTCACACATTTGGGTCTCGGCATTAGAGGCGATTTGGGCGATTTTAAAGAGAAATTCAAGGGAAATCATCAGGTAATCAACTATGGACTTAAACTATGATTAGTAATGGTAGTATTATGCAATTATATCATGAAAATGGAGGAATTTGGGGTAATTTATGGAGGATTTAGCCCTAGGCTTGAACTTTAGAAAATCAAGGTTTTGAATGGCCAAATGGAGTCCGAATTTGGTAAAATTGATATGCTTAGACTCGTATCGAGACGAGGGTTCCGAATATGTGACTTTTGTAATTTTTCGACAAGCGTACCGAAAGTCGGGTTTTGACAACTTTGGGAATTTTGATGTAAATTGGGTTATATTGATTGGGTATCGTCCCATTTGCCTAATTTGTTGTGTTTCTACTGTATTTGATCAGATTCTACGCGTGCGGAGCTTGATTCTCGTGGCAAGGGCATTGCGGAGTAGTCGTCGCGCCGTATTGAGGTGAGTAATAGATGTGGGTGATGAACAGCGGGTTCGAAACCCCGGTATACCACTTTGTGACGCTGTATAGCGGCGAGACACGCACACTCTTGAGAGTGCGGGGTCGATCATGAACTGGAGACTATATATTAGTCCGACCTGTTGATACCGTATTATTGGCTATTCTCGAGCCGTCGAACCTCCTTCTCGGATGGTTGCATATATATATATATATTGTGTGAGCCAGTTATTGGATCCCGCGAGGATCGTTATCATTGTCTTATCATATAGACATGCTAGTTTACTACTAGTCCGCAGCCATTTCTGTTATTATGCTAATTCCAATCTCCGGAACTTGATATTACTTGTTTTCCAATCGAAAAATGATAAAAGAGTTTTCAAAAACTACTTTTGAGCCTCGCGAGGCTCGTATCCGCATATTAGCCGACTAGTAGTGGATCGGCCGCGCGCCGCAGCGAGATATATGTCGGATCGGATCGCACGCCGCAGAATATCTCTATGAGATGTGCTTGGTCCGTAGGAGCCCCTCCGGAGTCGAACCCCCACGATGAGCACGGGTACCCAAAATTGGAGCTCGAGCTACGCGCCGTAGCGGTCATATCATGCATTGCATTGCATTTAGCTACATCCGCTAGTTGTTATGCTATTTATTGGTATTTGTTGGTACAGGTACAATGAATATTGATTCTATGACAGGGTAGCCGATTATAGTTTTACATAGTGCTTTATTGCGGATTTCTTATCTGCGCTGTCTTACCCTTGTTTATTACCACTGAGTCTGACAGTACTCATTTTACTCCCCGCACCTTGTGTGCAGATCCAGGTACCTCTCAGCAGTGATCCAGTAGCTGTGCGAGGCGACATCCGTGGGATATACGAGGTAGCTGCAGCGTCCGCAGGACCCGATATTTCTTCCTACTGTCTTTTGATTTTGTATTGACATTTCTTTCCGCACTTGGTATTTTTATAATCCTTTCTACACTTACGTTCAGTAGAGGCTCATGACTCTTGACCCTTCGGTCTATGGGAGTTAGTATATTTTGGGACTTGGTTTCCCCACTGTTGGTATAAGTATTACTATTGTTTCATATTTTGAAATGCTTAAATGGGTTAAAGAGAGCTTCTAGCTCCGTTGTTGATATTGATTGATCAGGCTGGCTTAGCAATGTGTTGGGCGCCATCACGACCGGATTTGGGGTCGTGACAAGTTGGTATCAGAGCCTAGGTTTACTAGGCCTCATGAGTCTTGAGCCGGTTAGTAGAGTCTTGTGGATCGGTACGGGGACGCCCGTACTTATCCTCGGGAGGCTGCGAACCTTTAGGAAAACTTCACTTTTCTTGAACTCTGTCGTGCGATCTTGTTGTTCTGAGAACCGAACTTCTATATTCTATTCTCTCGCAGATGGCGAGAACGCGAGCATCAGGACGAGGTGGACGACCTCCATTGCCACCTGTTAGAGGCCGTGGGCGCGGTCGTGCTAGAGGTAGAGGTAGGGCAGCTGAGGCAGTGCCAGCTGACCCGCCCGTTGTACCTGTTCAGGAGTCGCCCTCGGTGGTTGATGCTCCAGCAGCCCCAGTTCAAGGCCAGACTGTATCTATTGCTATTCCTGGTCTTCAGGAGACTCTTGCCCAGATATTATCGGTGTGTTCCGGTTTGGCTCAAGTAGTATCAGCTACCGCTACTGCAGCGACATCTCAGACAGGGGGTGGTCAGCAGACCCCTGCAGCTTGCACACCTAAGCAGGTTGTTCAGGGACTTCAGACGCCAGAGACGGTCCCCGCTCAGGTGGTTGCCCCAGTTATTCCTCCAGCTACACCAGCTCCAGAGCGTATGGTTCAGACTATGCCCGACGACGAGCAGCACCGTCTTGAGAGATTTGGTAGACTTCAGCCACCCTATTTCGGTGGCGCTGAGGGCGAGGATGCCCGTGGTTTCTTGGATAAGTGTCAGAGGATGCTACGTACAGCTGGTATTCTTGAGTCTAGCGGAGTTTCATTTACCACCTTTCAGTTTACTGGTCCCACATTCGATTGGTGGGAAGAGTTTGAGAGGCGTAGACCTGCAGGAGCAGCACCTCTCACATGGCAGCAGTTCTCTACTCTTTTTCTAGAGAAGTATGTACCTCAGTCTCGTCGCGAGGAGCTACGTCGCCGTTCGAGTGGTTGGTTCAGGGCGACATGTCTGTGACCCAGTATGAGCTTAGATTCACTCAGTTGGCTAGGCATGCCACATGGATGATCCCCACTGATAGGGAGAGGATCATGAGGTTCATTGATGGCCTCAACTACTCTATCCGTATTCTTATGACCGGCGAGCGAGTTCTGTCATCATCGTTTGAGCAGGTAGCTGATATGGCACGCTCCATCGAGGCGGATCGTCGCCGAGAGAGAGAGCGAGGGAGGCCGAGAGGCCTCGGGTTTGGCAGTTTCAGTGGTGCTCCATCTAGAGGGCATTCCCAACAGAGTAGAGGTCGCTCATCTAGACCTCCTCATTCGGGCCGCCCGAGCAGAGCGGAGGTTCTCATGGTCGTGGTCGACAGTGGTTTCAGCAGGTCAGTCATCGCTCGGTGCCCTCCCAGCCCACAGTGCAACACCTACTTCTCCAGCCACCGGTGCATGTTATGAGTGTGGTGAGTTTGGCCACATGAGGAGACAGGGCCCTCGACTACGTAGGGGCAGGACTCAGCAGAGGGATCGCCCTCCTCTTCAACGACCATCTCGCCTAGTAGAGGTGGAGGCCGGTCTTCTCGTGGTCGCCCCGTGGGCGAGGAGAGATCCGATGGAGGCCAAGCACGTTTCTATGCACTTCCCGACGTGCGTGATGCGGCTTGCCTCCGATGCAGGTGATTACGAGTATCATTTCGTCCGTCACGCGAGATGCCTTCGTTCTATTTGATCCAGGATCCACATATTCTTACGTGTCCTCTTATTTTGCACATCATTTGGGTGCGACTCGTGGTAGTCTTGATTTACTCTGTTCATGTATCCACCCCCGTGGGTGATACGATCGTCGTGGATCATGTCTATAGATCCTGTGTTATATCTATTGGGGGTCTGGAGACCCAGGCATATTTGTTATTGTTGGGAATGGTGGACTTTGATGTTATATTGGGTATGGACTGGTTGTCTCCGTATCATGCTATATTGGACTGTCATGCTAAGACAGTTACGTTGGCCATTCCTGGTATTTCTCAGATCGAGTGGCGGGGTTCGACCGATTTCGTCCCTAGCCGTGTTATTTCGTTCTTAAAAGCTTAGAAGATGGTTGAAAAAGGGTGCTTATCGTACTTAGCTTTTGTGAGAGATGTGGGAGTCGAGTCTCCTAGCATTGATTCTGTACCTGTTGTGAGGGACTTCCCAGATGTATTCCCCTCAGACCTGCCGGGCATGCCGCCGGACAGGGATATTGATTTTGGCATTGACTTGGTGCCGGCACTCAGCCCATATCCATTCCTCCTTATCGGATGGCACCAGCTGAGTTGAAAGAACTAAAAGAGCAGCTTCAAGAACTTCTGGATAAGGGTTTCATCCGTCCTAGTGTGTCTCCGCGGGGTGCGCCGGTATTATTTGTTAAAAAGAAAAATGGTTCTATGCGAATGTGTATTGATTATAGGCAATTGAACAAAGTGATAGTGAAGAACAAGTACCCTCTACCGCGCATAGATGATTTGTTTGATCAGTTACAGGGTGCGAGGGTGTTTTCTAAGATCGATCTTCGTTCAGGCTATCATCAGCTGAAGATCAGGGACTCGGATATTATGAAGACTGCATTCGGGACCCGATATGGTCATTATGAGTTTCTTGTGATGTCGTTTGGGCTGACCAACGCCCCAGCAGCATTTATGCATCTGATGAACAGTGTGTTCAGGCCTTATTTGGATTCATTTGTGATCGTGTTCATTGATGACATTCTAGTCTACTCCCGTAGTCAGGAGGAGCATGCTCAGCATTTGAGTATTGTGTTGCAGAGATTGAGGGAGGAGAAGCTATATGCTAAATTCTCCAAGTGCGAGTTTTGGCTCGAGTCCGTAGCATTTCTGGGACATGTGGTGTCTCGTGATGGTATTCAGGTTAAGACAGAGGCGGTGCAGAGTTGGCCTAGACCGTCCTCGGCTATAGAGATCAGGAGTTTTCTTGGCTTGGCGGGGTATTATCGCCGGTTTGTTCGGTGGATTTTCATCCATTGCTTCTTCATTGACTAAATTGACCAGAAGGGTGCACCATTCGTGTGGTCGGATGAGTGCGAGGAGAGCTTTCAGAAGCTCAAGACAGCTTTGACCACAGCTCCAGTGTTAGTATTGCCATCAGCTTCAGGTTCATATACCGTTTATTGTGATGCCTCGAGAGTGAGGATAGGTTGTGTGTTGATGCAGGAAGGTAAGGTAATATCTTATGCTTCTCGGCAGTTGAAGCCACATGAGAAGAACTATCCTGTTCATGACTTGGAGCTAGCCGCCATTGTTCATGCATTGAATATTTGGAGGCACTATTTGTACGGTGTGTCCTGTGAGGTGTATACAGACCATCGTAGTCTCCAGCACTTGTTCAAACAGAAAGACCTTAATTTGAGACAACGGAGATGGCTTGAGTTGTTGAAGGATTATGACATTACTATATTATATCATCCGGGTAAGGCCAACGTGGTGGCCGATGCTTTGAGCCGGAAGGCGGTCAGCATGGGGAGCTTGGCATATATTCCAGCTGAGGAGAGGCCATTTGCTTATGATGTTCAGGTACTAGCCAATCGGCTAGTGAGGTTAGATATTTCGGAGCCCAGCAGGGTATTGGCTTGTGTTGTATCTCGGTCATCTCTATATGATCGTATTCGTGAGCCCCAGTATGATGATCCACATTTGGCTGTCCTTAGGGACAGAGTTCAGCATGATGATGCTAGAGATGTCACCATTGATAGTGACGGCGTATTGAGGATGCAGGAACAGATATGTGTGCTCAATGTTGATGGCCTTCGTGAGTTGATTCTGGAGGAGGCCCATAGCTCGCGGTATTCTATCCATCCAGGAGCCGCTAAGATGTATCAAGATTTGAAACAGCACTATTGGTGGAGAAAGATGAAAATGGACATTGTCGGACATGTAGCACGGTGCCTCAACTGTCAGCAGGTTAAGTACGAGCATCAGAGGCCCGGTGGTGTATTTCAGCGCATTGTTATTCCCTGAGTGGAAATGGGAGAGGGTCACTATGGACTTTGTTATTGGACTCCCTCGGACGGCGAGGAAGTTTGATTCTGTATGGGTGATTGTGGATAGACTGACCAAGTCAGCTCACTTCATTCCAGTTAGTACTACCTACTCATCGGAGCGGTTGGCACCGATCTTTATTCGAGAGATTGTTCGGTTGCATGGAGTTCCAGTGTCTATCATATCCGACAGGGGTACTCAGTTCACTTCTCAGTTTTGGAGAGCATTTCAGCGAGAGATGGGTACGCGGGTTGAGTTGAGTACAGCATTTCACCCCCAGACAGACGGACAGTCTGAGCGCACTATTCGGATCTTGGAGGATATGTTGCGAGCTTGTGTGATTGATTTTGGTGGTTCGTGGGATGAGTTCCTACCACTTGCTGAGTTTGCCTACAACAACAGTTACCAGTCGAGTATTCAGATGGCCCCGTATGAGGCATTGTATGGCAGGCGGTGTAGATCCCCCGTGGGATGGTTTGAGCCTGGTGAGGTTAGATTGATAGGGACCGAGTTAGTCCAGGATGCTCTAGATAGAGCAAAGTTGATCCAGGAGAGGCTTCGTACGGCATAGTCTCGTCAGAAGAGTTATGCGGACCGTAGAGTTCGAGAGTTGTCTTTTATGGTTGGTGACAGAGTATTGTTGAAGATTTCACCTATGAAGGGTGTCATGAGGTTTGGGAAGAAAGGAAAGTTGAGTCCCAGGTACATTGGTCCTTTTGAGATACTTAGGAGAGTTGGAGAGGTGGCATACGAGTTGGCCTTGCCGCCCAACTTATCCAGCGTTCATCCAGTATTCCATGTGTCTATGCTCCGGAAGTACATTGGAGATCCGTCTCATGTATTAGATTTCAGCACCATTCGGCTTGATGGTGATCTATCCTATGATGTGGAGCCTATTGCCATTTTGGGACGGCAGGTGAGAAAATTGAGGTCTAAGGAGATTGCATCAGTTAAGGTTCGGTGGAGAGGTCGACCCGTGGAGGAGGCCACTTGGGAGGTCAAGCGGGAGATGCGGAGCAGATATCCTCACTTGTTTGAGACTTCAGGTATGTTTTTTGACCCGCTCGAGGACGAGCATTTGCTTAAGAGGGGAGAATGTGACGACCCGGCCCGTCGTCACGAGAATTACCACCCCGTTATGTTGTAAATGCATGTTTTATGATTTTATATAAGTCTATCGGGTGAGTTAGGAGTGAATTGGATTGAAAATGAGGCATATAGCCTTTTTGAAGGAGACTTGAATAAGGAAAATCAACCGGAGTTGACTATTTGGTTAGAGGGCTCGGAATCGAATTCTGATGATTCGGTTAGTTCCGGGAGGTGATTTGTGACTTAGGGGAGCAATCGGAATTGAATTTGGAGGCCTGGTGTAGAAATAGGCTTGAATTGGCTAAGGTTGAATTTTGGCGAAATCTGAACGGTAGGTGAGATTTTAATCCGGGGGTCGGAATGGAATTCCGACAGTTGCAGTAGCTCCGTTAGGTGATTTTGGATGTGCCTGCAAAATTTCAGGACATTCGGACGTCGTTTGGTCGGGTTTTTGATTGATTGTGTAAATCGTAATGTTTTAAGGAATTTAGGCTTGAATTTGATGTGAATTATGGATTTTGATGTGGTTAGACGCGTTTTGAGGATTGGAACAAGTTCGAATAAGGTATTAAGATGTGTTGGTGTGTTTGGATGAGGTCCCGGGGGCCTCGGGGTGTTTTCGGATGGTTAAACGGGAGAAAAATGTGGAAAATTGCAGACTTGTGTTCTGGTTCTGTGGTTTTCGCTCCTGCGGAAATGGGAGCGCAGGAGCGAGTCCGCAGAAGCGGACAAAAAGGCGCAGAGGCGGGATAGACCGCTGAAGCGGAGCCTGGTCCGCAGGAGCGGCTTCGCTGGTGCGAGAGGTCGATCGCAGAAGCGGTCCTGAGCCGTCTTGGGAAAATCCGCAGAAGCGGATGTTTGATCGCATAGGCGAGTCCGCTGAAGCGGACTCTTGGTCGCGAATGGATCATTCCGCAGGAGCGGACTAATTTCCGCATAAGCGGACGCGCGAGGGCGGTCCCTCGATCGCTGGTGCGGAAATGGCCAAGAGGGCCCGGGTTTGCGTAGCGACCAAAAGGTCGCGATGCGGTTCCGCAGGCGGAATTTCATCCGCGAAGCGAAAATCGCCGCGA
This sequence comes from Nicotiana noctiflora, assembly GCA_032618575.1. Classification (NCBI taxonomy): domain Eukaryota; kingdom Viridiplantae; phylum Streptophyta; class Magnoliopsida; order Solanales; family Solanaceae; genus Nicotiana; species Nicotiana noctiflora. The sequence continues at coordinate 195,047 of JASVEL010000961.1, forward strand.
GTTAAGTGTATCGAAGTTAGAAAATTTTCGAAACATTTCACACATTCGGGTCTCGGCTTTAGAGGCGATTTGGGCGATTTTGAAGAGAAATTCAAGGAAATCATCAAGTAATCAACTATGGACTTAAACTATGATTAGTATTGGTAATATTATGCAATTATATCATGAAAATGGAGGAATTTTGGGTAATTTATGGAGGATTTAGCCCTAGGCTTGAACTTTAGAAAATCAAGGTTTTGAATGGCCAAATGGAGTCCGAATTTGGTAAAATTGATATGCTTAGACTCGTATCGAGATGAGGGTTCCGAATATGTGACTTCTGTAATTTTTTGAGAAGCGTACCGAAAGTCGTGTTTTGACAACTTTGGGAATTTTGATGTAAATTGGGTTATATTGATTGGGTGTCGTCCCATTTGCCTAATTTGTTGTGTTTCTACTGTATTTGATCAGATTCTACGCGTGCGGAGCTTGATTCTCGTGGCAAGGGCATTGCGGAGTAGTCGTCGCGCCGTATTGAGGTGAGTAATAGATGTGGGTGATGACCAGCGGGTTCGAAACCCCGGTATACCACTTTGTGACGCTCTATAGCGGCGAGACACGCACACTCTTGAGAGTGCGGGGTCGATCATGAACTGGAGACTATATATTAGTCCGACCTGTTGATACTGTATTATTGGCTATTCTCGAGCCGTCGAACCCCCTTCTTGGGCGGTTGAGTATACTTGTGGGCCGTGAGCCAGTTATTGGATCCCGCGAGGATCGTTATCATCGTCTTATCATATAGACATGCTAGTTTACTACTAGTCCGCATCTATTTTCGTTATTATGCTAATTCCAATCTCTGGAACTTGATATTACTGTTTTCCAAATGAAAAATGATAAAAGAGTTTTCAAAAACTACTTTTGAGCCTACGAGGTTAGTATCCGCATATTAGCCGACTAGTAGTGGATCGGCCGCGCGCCGCAGCGAGATATATGTCGGATCGGACCGCACGGCGCAGGAATATCTCTATGAGACGTGCTTGGGCCGTAGGAGCCCCTCCGAGTCCGAACCCCCACAGTGAGCACGGGTACCCAAAATTGGAGTCGGCCACGCGCCGTAGCGGTCATATCATGCATTGCATTGCATTTAACTACATCTTGCTAGTCGTTATGCTATTTATTGGTATTTGTTGGTACAGTGTACGGTGAATATTGATTCTATGACAGGGTAGCTGATTATAGTTTTACATAGTGCTTTATCGCGGATTTCTTATCTCGTACTGTCTTACCCTTGTTTATTACCACCGAGTCCGGCGGTACTCATTTTACTCCCCGCACCTTGTGTGCGCATCCGGTACCTCTCGGCCAGTGATCCGACAGGTCGTGCGAGGCGACATCCGTGGGATATACGAGGTAGCCGCAGCGTCCGCAGGACCCGATATTCCTTCCTACCGTCTTTTGATTTTGTATTGACATTTCTTTCCGCACTTGGTATTTTTATCATCCTTTCTACACTTACGTTCAGTAGAGGCTCATGACTCTTGACCCTTCGGTCTATGGGAGTTAGTATATTTTGGGACTTGGTCTCCCCGCCGTTGGTATAAGTATTACTATTGTTTCATATTTTGAAATGCTTAAATGGGTTAAAGAGAGCTTCTAGCTCCGTTGTTGATATTGATTGGTCAGGCTGGCTTAGCAATGTGCTGGGCGCCATCACGACCGAATTTGGGGTCGTGACACCGCATAAGCGAACAGGGCTCCGCTTCTCCGGAACTCCACCGGCCTGCCCTTTCCGCTCCTGCGATCAAGGGCTAGCTTCTGTGAGCCCGCAACTGCGCATCCTTGGCCGCTTCTGCAGAGCTGCCTATCTCAACCCAATCTCGCTTCTGTTTGAATTACTTCGCACCTGCGCATCCGCTTCTGCGGTCCCCCACCCGCAAAAGCAAAAACACCAGAAGCTTAAAATCCCAGACCTGCATAATTCCTGAAATTCTTTCGTTTAACCTCCCGAAACCTTCTCGGGCCCCCCAAGGCCCCAATGAAAACCACCAACATACTCCATAGCACTATACAAACTTGTTACAATGATAAAAATTATCCCTTAAACCCGGAAAAACATCGAATTCAAGCAATTCAAGCCTAAGTTTTCATTTAAACTTCCACAACCAACATTCGATCGAAAACCCGACCAAACGAACTCCGAATGACCTGAAAATTTGCAGAAATATCCAAAATCACATAACGAAGCTACAAAAATTTTCGGAATTCCATTCCGACTCCTGGATCAAAATCTCACCTGCCGTTCGGATATCGCCAAAATTCAACCTTAGCCAATTCAAGACTATTTCTACACCGGACCTCCAAATTCAATTCCGATCACACCCCTAAGTCACAAATCACCTCCCGGAACTAACCAAATCATCAGAATCCAATTCTGAGCCCTTTAACCAAATAGTCAACTCCAGGTTGACTTTCCATATTCAAGCTTCCTTCCCGAATGCTATTTGCCTCATTTTCGACTAGAATCACTCCTAACTCACCCGATAGACTCTAACACCGATATAAAAGCATGAAACATATAAATACAAGGTAACGGGGTGGTAAGTCTCGTGATGACGGGCCGGTCGTCACATTCTCCCCAACTTAAGAAAATGCTCATCCTCGAGCGAGCTAAGAAACATACCTGGAGACTAAAATAGGTGAGGATATCTGCTCCGCATCTCCTGCTCGACCTCCCAAGTAGCCTCCTCCACGGGTTGGCCTCTCCACTGCACCTTGACTGAAGCAATCTCCTTGGACCTCAACTTTTGAACCTGTCTACCTAGAATAGCCACTAGCTCCACATCATAAGATAGATCACCATTAAGCTGAATGGTGCTGAAGTCCTAGTACATGAGACGGATCCCCGATATACTTCCGGAGCATAGACACATGGAATACTGGATGAACACTGGACAAACTGGGTGTCAAGGCCATATCATATGCCACCTCTCCAACCCTCCTAAGTATCTCAAAAGGACCAATATACCTGGGGCTCAGCTTCCCGTTCTTCCCGAACCTCATGACACCCTTCATGGATGAAACCTTCAGCAATACCCTATCACCAACCATGAAAGACAACTCTCGAACCCTACGATCTGCGTAACTCTTCTGGCGAGACTGTGCTGTACGAAGCCTCTCCTGGATCAACTTCGCTCTATCCAGAGCGTCCCGAACTAACTCGGTCCCTATCAATCTATCCTTACCAGGCTCAAACCATCCCACGGGGGATATACACCGTCTGCCATACAATGCCTCGTACGGGGCCATCTGAATACTCGACTGATAACTGTTGTTGTAGGCAAACTCAGCAAGTGGTAAGAACTCATCCCACGAACCACCAAAGTCAATCACACATGCTCGCAACATATCCTCCAGGATCTAAATAGTGCGCTCAGACTGCCCGTCTGTCTGAGGGTGAAATGCGGTGCTCAACTCAACCCACGTACCCAGCTCCCGCTGAAATGCTCTCCAGAAATGAGAAGTGAACTGAGTGCCTCTGTCGGATATAATAGACACTAGGACCCCATGCAACCTGACAATCTCCCGAATAAAGATCACTGTTAACCGCTCCGATGAGTAAGTAGTACAAACCGGGATGAAATGTGCGGACTTGGTCAGCCGATCAACAATCACCCACACTGAATCTAACTTCCTCGAAGTCTGAGGGAGCCCAGTAAAAAAATCCTTGGTGATCCTCTCCCACTTCCACTCGGGAATAACCATACGCTGAAGAACACCGCCCGGTCTCTGATGCTCATACTTGACCTGCTGACAGTTGAGGCACTTAGCTACATACCTAACAATATCTATCTTCATCCTTTTCCACCACTAATGTTGTCTCAAGTCTTGGTACATCTTTGCGGCACCTGGATGAATGGAGTACCGCGAACTGTGTGCCTCCTCTAGTATCAACTCTCATAGGCCATCTACATTGGGCACACAAATACGGTCGTGCATCCTCAGAACACCATCATTGTCGATAGTCACATCTCCAGCATCATTGTGTAGCACTTTGTCCTTAAGGACAAGCAAATGTGGGTCATCATACTGTCGCTCCCTGATGCGATCATATAAAGAAGACTGAGAAACAACACAAGCCAACACTCGGCTCGGCTATAAAATATCCAACCTCACTAGCCGATTGGCTAGAGACTGAACATCATAAGCAAATGGCCTCTCCCCAACTAGAATATAAGTTAGGCTGCCCATACTGACCGCCTTCCGGCTCAAAGCATCGGCCACAACATTGGCCTTCCCCGGATGATACAATATAGTGATGTCATAATCCTTAAGCAACTCCAGCCACCTCCGCTGCCTCAAATTAAGGTCCTTCTGACTGACCCCTAGGTTGAGTTGAGTTGAAGACTGCGATGGTCCATATACACCTCACATGAGACACCATACAGGTAATGCCTCCAAATCTTCATAGCGTGAACTATGGCTGCTAGCTCCAAATCATGAACATGGTAGTTCTTCTCATGGGGCTTTAACTGGTGAGAAGCATAAGCAGTGACTCTACCCTCTTGCATCAACATACATCCAATCCCAACTCTCGAAGCATCACAATACATAGTATAAGTACCTAACGTTGATGGCAAAAGTAACACTAGAGTTGTGGTCTAAGCTGTCTTAAGCTTCTGAAAGCTCTCCTCACACTCATCCGACCATACAAATGGTGTACCCTTCTGAGTCAATCTAGTCAAGGGTGAAGCAATAGAAGAGAATCCCTGAACGAATCGGCGATAATACCCCGCCAATCCTAGAAAGCTACGGATCTCAGTAACTGAGGTCGGTCTGGGCCAACTCTGCATTGCCTCTACCTTCCTCGGATACACCTGAATACCATCACGGGACACCACGTGTCCTAAGAATGCCACGGACTCAAGCCAAAACTCACACTTGGAGAACTTGGCATACAACTTCTCCTCCCGCAACCTCTGCAACCCAACTCTAAGATGCTGAGCATGCTCCTCATGGCTACGAGAGTACACCATGATATCATCTATGAACACAATCACGAAGGAGTCCAAATATGGCCGAAATACACTGTTCATCAGATGCATGAACGAGGCTGGGGCATTGGTTAGCGCAAAAGACATCACAAGAAACTCATAATGCCCATACCTCGTCCTGAAGGCTGTCTTCATAATATAAAACTCTCTAATCTTCAGCTGGTGGTAGCCTCAACGAAGATCCATCTTCGAGAATACCCTAGCTCCTTGGAGCTGATCAAATAAATCATTAAATGCGAGGCAAGGGGTACTTATTCTTCACTGTTACCTTGTTCAGCTGCGTGTAGTCAATACACATCATGATAGAGCCATCCTTCTTCTTAACAAACAAGACAAGTGCACCCCACGGTGCCACACTAAGCCGAATGAACCTCTTATCTATGAGTTTCTGGAGCTGCTCCTTCAATTGCTTTAACTCAGCTAGTACCATACGATATGGAGGAATAGAAAAAGGCTGAGTGCCTGGCACCAAATCGATCTCGAAATCAATGTCCCTGTCCGGCGGCATGCCCGGCAGGTCTAAGGGAAATACATCAGGAAAGTCCCGTACAATGGGAACAGAATCAATACTGGGAGTCTCAACTCCGACCTCCCGCACAAATGCCAAATAAGAAAGACATCCCTTCCCAACCATTCGTTGGGCCTTAAGGAAAGATATTACCCTGCTGAGTACATAATCAGTCGTGGCACGCCACTCGATCCTCTGAATGCCCGGCATAGCCAAAGTGACTGTCTTAGCATGACAGTCCAGAATAGCATGACATGGAGATAGCCAATCCATGCCCAATATAACATCGAAATCAATCATGCTGAGAAGCAATAGGTCCACTCGGGTCTCCAGATCCCCAAGAGTGACCAGACAGGACCGGTATATATGGTCCACAACAATAGTGTCCCCCACCAGGGTAGATACATGCACTGGCAATGCAAGACACCCTCGGGTTGTGCCCAAATGAGGAGCAAAATAAGTAGATACATAAGAATAAGTAGAACCAGGATCGAACAATATTGAGGCATCTTTATGGCAGACTAAAATAATAACTGTAATGATGGCATCAGAAGCAACGGCCTCAGATCGGCCCTGAAAAGCATAGCATCTAGCCTGTCTGCCTAATCAGCCTCCCCCTCGAGGGCGACCCCTAGCGGACTGACCCTCACCCCTAGCCGGCGGGGCGGGTGCTGAAGTAGAAGGGCCAGATGTTGAGGGTTGTCCCCTCTGCTGATATGACCTGTAAATCTAATCTCATACTCTAACACTGACATGTCTCCATGGCGGAGACCCTCAAACTGCCTACGCATTTCCTCTCTCTAAGATCGAGGCACCCACTTCTCCTAGAACATAGTGGAGAACTCTGGCCATGATAGTGGTGCTGCCCCTGCTAGTCTGCGGCGCTCATAGGCCTCCCACCAAGCAAAGGCTAGCCCTTGAAACTAAAAGGTAGTGAAGGATACACCGCTGGACTCCAAGATCCCTGCCGTACGGAGCATCCGACGGCACTTGTCCAGAAAACCTTGGGCGTCCTCGCCCGGAGCACCACTGAAAATAGGAGGAGATAATCTGCTGAACCTCTCAAGACGACGCTCCTCGTCGTCGGTCATAGCTGGGACCCTGTCCCCCTGAACCTGAATATCTAGCTATACTGGGACCACTGGCTGAACTGGAGGAGCCTCAGGTGTCTGCAGGCCCTACACTGCTGGCTCTAGAGTCGGGCTGCGGGGGTCTGATGACCACCCCCGATCCCTGATGTAGCTGCTGCGGTACAAGCTGAAACTACCAGTCCCAGGCTACTGCAAACCGATAATATCTGAGCTAGGGTCTCCTGTAGACCCGAAATAACAATGGGCATGGTTGGTGCCTGATCTGGTACTGCTAGAATCTCAACAACTGGAGGTTATGGGTCAGCTGGAACTACCTCAGCTGCCCTACCTCTGGCACAACCACGGCCGTGTCCACTGCCTCTAGTGGGTGGTAACGGTGGTCGTCCACCTCATCCGGAAGCTCGAGTTCTCACCATCTGCGAGAGAATATAATGTCAAAGTTCAATTTGAATCAACAAAAAAATCGCACGACAAGAATTTCAAGAATTGAAGCTTTCCTAAAAGGTTTGCAGCCTCCCGAGGATAAGTACAGGCGTCCCCGTACCGATCCACGAGACTCTACTAAACCGGCTCATGACTTGCGAGACCTGTTAACCTTGGCTCTGATACCAACTTGTCACGACCCAAACCCCGGTCGTGATGGCGCCCAACACAATGCTAGGCAAGCCCGGCCATGTTATCCATTAAACCAGCCAATTATTAATTACAGATGATCAACTAAACTTAAATAGCATATTTTCATATCAAAATGATAAACGTGGAAATAGAAACATACAAAATACGGTCCCAACCAAATTGTGGTGTCACGAGTCTGAGCCTCTACAGATGAAACATCCAATACAAACAGGTCTAGGCAAAAATGAAGACGATAAAATGATAAAGAAGGAGAGAACAGGTTCTACGGACGTCGGCAGCTACCTCGTAGTCTCCGCGGGATAGAAATAAATAAGTAGCTACGACAGCTCAACTGCTCTCTGGCACCTGTGAATCGGCACAAAAAGTGCAGGGGAGTGGGGTGAGTATATTTCAACTTAGTGAGTAACAATAATAAACAATAACTGAAAATAAGAACATCGATACTATCACTAAACAGTTCTAAGGGCAACCTCACAAGTAAGTCATCACTACGGTGAATACCCTCATCTCCAGTCCACATCTATCTCAACAAGGCCCCACACTGACCTAGTCCTCACTCGTACCGCTACGGTGTACAACCGATCCAATGTATATAAATGTATACGTATGTCTATAATGTATAAGTATATAGGTACACATATGGATATGTATAAGTATAATGATGCGGCGTGCAGCCCGCTCCAATACATATAACGCTGAGGCGTGCAGCCCGCTCCATTTAATGTCGACGATGCTCACTGGGGGTGTTTATAGACTTCGGAGGGGCTCCCTGGGCCCAAGCGCAATGATGTTGCGGCGTGCAGCCCGATCCATACATCTATTACTGTGGCGTGCAATCCGATCCAACATATATATAAACGTATATAATTATACTGCTGCGGCGTGCAGCCCGATCACATAATATACTCCAGCACCCACTAAGAATGTGTGCAGACTCAAACTCCGAAACGGCTCCTACAGCACAAGCGCAATAATAGTACCGCGTGCAATCCGTCCCACTTGTATATATAACTGCGGCGTGCAGTCCGATCCACATGTACATCACTACAGCGTGCAGTCCGATCCAATATAGATATATATAACATCTCACAGTGGTTACTCGACCCTATCTCAGTCAATATAGACTTGGCCTTTCATCCCCACTCAGCTAAATCAGGGAATTTCCACCCTAGGTAGTCTATCTCACAGTACACATCTAGTACTGACCCACGATATGCTATACAACTAATTTTACGGCTGAGTGTAAGTTTTCAACATGACATAGGCATCACCTGGCTCTATAGATTCACTAATGCTCTACAGATTGGCACAAGGCCCCAAACATGGCTACTAGCCCAATTACACAGTTATAATTTCATTCACAGTCATAATGCACAATACACTATTAGTCGAAAAGGACCAAGTCCAATTCCCCAATCACAATGTCACCACACCCGTAACATGACGCGTGTCTCATCTCAACAAAGCACTGTATAGTGCAAGTACAGGGTTTCAAACCCTCAGTATATTATTTACTACCACCACTCACCTCTGTCCGGTAGGAACTTTAGTCCGCCTTGCGCTTGCCTCGCAATTCAACCACCTCGGATGCCGAATCTGTTCAAAATCATTGAGAATACATCAATATAGGCTAATTATACACAACCCATTCAAAATAACTCAATTTGCACCAAAACCCACAAAGTTGTCAAAATTTGACTTTTTGGTACGCTTCTCAAAAAATTATGAAAATCTCATATTCGGAATCCTCGTCTCAACACGAGTCTATGCATGTAAAATTTACCAACATCGGACTCCGTTTTCCCATTCAAATCCTTGATTTATCAAAACCTTGGCTTGGGGCCAAATTCCCCCATTAATACACCCTCTTACCTCCATTTTCAAGTGTAAATTGCTTAATTTATCAATGTAAAACCATAATTTGAGTCAATAATTGATTACCTGAAGAATCTCCTTGAATTTCCCTTCAAAATCGCCCAAGTCGTCTTTTAATTCCGAGCCCTAAATGTTTTATGACTTATGAAATTTTACCCCTTCTATTTCTTATCACAGATGCGATTTCCGCATCTGCGACCTTGGACTCACACCTGCGAGTTCGCTTCTACGATCAGCTCGTTGCTTCTACGACTTTTTATCTAGCCACCTAGTTCCGCTTCTGCGGTCCAGGTCTCGCACCTGCGAGACCGCATAAGCAAACAGGGCTCCGCTTCTGCGGAACTCCACCGGCCTGCCCTTTCCGCTCCTGCGATCATGGGCTCGCTTCTGCGACCCCGCTCCTGCACATCCTTGGCCGCTTCTGCGGAGCTGCCCATCTCAACCCAATCTCGCTTCTGCGAGAATTACTCCGCACTTGCGCATCCGCTTCTGCGGTCCCCCACCCGCAGAAGCGAAAACACCAGAAGCTTAAAATCCCAGACCTGCATAATTCCTGAAATTCTTCCGTTTAACCTCCCAAAACCTTCTCGGGGCCCCCGGGACCCCAACGAAAACTACCAACATACTCCATAGCACTATACAAACTTGTTCCAATGATAAAAACACTCCCTTAAACACGGAAAAACATTGAATTCAAGCAATTCAAGCCTAAGTTTTCATTTAAACTTTCGCAATCAACATTCGATCGAAAACCCGACCAAACGACCTCCGAATGACCTGAAAATTTGCAAACATATCCAAAATAACATAACTAAGCTACAGAAATTGTCGGAATTCCATTCCGACTCCGGATCAAAATCTCACCTACCGTTCGGATATCGCCAAAATTCAACCTTAGCCAATTCAAGCATATTTCTACACCGGACCTCCAAATTCAATTCCGATCGTTCTCCTAAGTCACAAATCTGCTCCCGGAACTAACCAAATCATCAGAATCTGATTCTGATTCCTTTAATTAAATAGTCAACTCCAGGTTGACTTTCCATATTAAAGCTTCCTTCTTTTGCCTCATTTTCGACTAGAATCACTCCTAACTCACCCGATAGACTCTAACACCGATATAAAAGCATGAAACATATAAATACAAGGTAACGGGGTGGTAAGTCCCATGACGACGGGCCGGGTCGTCACAGTTGAATCATAAACTAATTTGTCAACCATTGGACTTATGGTATTGAGTAACGGGAATTATACTTATAGGTTTGATCAGTATACAAATTAGTATTAATGAGCCCTTCTTATAATAGTTCTCTTGGCTTATAATCATAGACGTATGAACATTAATTAGTATATTTATTTGTCCACAATTAATAGACTTATGTCCAGTTATTTATCAACACTAATGACTCTGTATATTAGTGTCAATCCTATAGTAACATGATTTATTATCATTATTTCAATTACTAAATAACAATCACGATCCTATGATTGAGATAATGAATGTGAATGAATATATTGTGGTTATGTCCAATAAGAGATATATTGGTCAATATATACGAAACATGCTAATAAATCATGTTATTATATATACTCATATGTAACATGATTAAATTTGTAATTTATAAGAATAAATTAAATTATTCTTAACTCAGTATGAATAATTTAAAAATGAGTTAATTATTCATATATCGTATAAATAATTTAGGTTCAATTGTGACATTGAACCTTAGTACTTATACGAATATGTGAATAAAATATTGGTATGCTCATTGACTAATAATTCAACTAATAGACTTATGATATTTTTTACATGACTAACTATATATTATTCCATTACCAATTGGACTCATTATAAAAATATAATTTATGATGAGTCCAATTGGTAATGGAATTATTCATATATAATAATGAACTTAGTATATATGAGTATATCATACATATAAATTTATACTAAGATTGCCCCATGTCAATGTGAATGAATATGATTTCAATTATGTGACATTATGGAATATGAATATGTTACATATGTATTTATATATTCATGCCCAATATTGTATTCATTTATAAATACTAATGATTAGTATTTGTTATGAATAACAACACTGAATACTAATATCGTGTCCATACAATTCATATATATATATATATATATGTGTGACATTTAGTCATAAAGTATAGTCATATCGTGTTAATGACAAATATATATCATAAGTCAAAAATATCAGTACTTATATGAACGTATCGTATAATGGGTTTATACGATACGTTCATATAAGTACTTATGATATAACATCGTATGTTATTCTTATGTTATTTAGTAATTGACCGTCTATGAATATATTCCTTTACAAATATTGGTCCTAATGGATATGCAATCATACATAGACTAAGGGTGTGTTTGGTATGAAGGAAAATGTTTTCCATGGAAAATGTTTTCCTAGAAAATGTTTTCATGGAAAATGAGTGATTTTACCACTTATTTTCTCTTGTTTGGTTGGTAAGTGGAAAACATTTTCCGGAAAATATTTTCTATGTTTGGTTAGAGAGTAAAAAATAGTTTTTTTAGAATTTTTTTTTTGCAACTCTCCTACCCCTCCCCCTCCCACCTCCCCCACCCCTCCCCTTCCCGAAGTCTCTAAAAATTGACACAATCTAAAGGAACTAATGTGATGCTTTACTTTTTAACGAAAAAATCGCGTATTTCCGAATCGATAAATTTATAATTTCTAAACCCGTAAACTTTCGAACTCATAATTTTGGAACTTATAAAATATTGAGTCTTTAAATGATAACTAATAAAATTAAAAACTGAAAAATATATTTTAAAACTTTTTCGGGGGGGTGGGGCTGGGGCGGGGGGGTGGCAGTCAATCGAAAAAATATAAAAATTTAAATTACAAAAAAAAAAGTAATTTTTTTTTTTTTGTGGGGGGTGGGGGAGGGGGTAGGGGTGGGGGTGGGGGTGGGTGGTGCAAAAAAATAAGAAAACAGAAATTTAAAATTATAGAAAAAAAATTAAGGTAAAAGAAATTTTTTTGCGTAGTGGGGTGGAGGGGTAGTAGGGTGGATGGTAACGGAAAAACTGAAATTTTTCTAAAAAAAAACTAAAATTATAGAAAAAAAAATTAAGGTAAAAAAAAAATTTTTGCGGGGTGGGGTGGAGGGGTAGTAGGGTGGATGGTAACGGAAAAACTGAAATTTTTCTAAAAAAAAACTGTTTTTTGGAGAGGGGGTAGAGTGGGTTGGTGAGGGTGAGAATGGTTGAGAAGGAGCTTTGGAAAATATTTTCCCTTCTTTTGATAAGGAAAACATTTTCCTCCAATTGGAGGAAAATGAATTGATAAGGAAAATGTTTTCCAAAATATTTAAGCCAACCAAACATGGGAAAATTGGAAAATATTTTCCAGAAAATGTTTTCCTTCATACCAAACACACTCTAAGTTATCGTTCATGGTTAGACTGAATGAACATAGTATTGATATCAACCCATGATTGTGGGTTTATACGATTGCTACATTTTAGGTAATTGACCGCGTGGTCAATTTATATACAAACTCACAACCATTAGATATAATATATTCAGGAATATATGTACGTAAATATATGTAACTTAAATTAATGAATTTAGCAATCATATACATCTTTTTTGTGTGGAGGTAACTATTACAATATTAAATATCCATTGTATAAACGGATATTTAATCCAAAAATATTAATTTGTCACAAATATAAGTTGACAATTAATAGTATTGTCATAACATAGAAATTCCACAATCGAAATAACATGACGTCCTAGTACAGCCTAATATTGATAGGGATGGTCACAATCGTATTAAATCACTAACTAATATATTAAATACAATGATAAATTAAGTACGCATTATGTACAATGTGAATTTACTAGTCATATTTATATTTCAGTGTATTAGTCCTATGATAAATTATTTATCATTGTAGTCATTCATATTAACATTTGTTAATATACGTTTATGACGTTACGACGATCATCCCTGGAATGATTTATTTACTGTCAGGAATTATTGGTATATGGACATTTAATATTCATAGACGGAATGATATAAGTACTGATATTACGTATATATCTTACGGTGGCATAAATAGACGTTGTTCCCACCAAGGATATGCTATTATGCTATATCATAATAGCATATGTCTGTACCATATGATATTATGACTTGAATTAAGTATTATGACTTGAATTAAGTACGAATTGGACTTATGTTATAGACAACCACATAAGAGGTTGTCCATATTTAATATGCTTTATCGTCATAATCTATACTTTTTATTATGAGTACTATATGCTATTATGTAATAGCATAAGTCCAATATATTTATAATAATCATAATTGATTTCACGGTGTACTAATGGTTCATGATATCATTAGTACGGATATCCATTATAGTTCACGATCGGGATTGTATTCATTCACATTAATTCACATATGTAATTTATAAGAATAAATTATTAATGAGTAATGATGGATATATTCATGTTAATTTGAGAAATGAGTTCATATTATTTATTTGTAATATTTATACAGTTGTATGATATTATAACTATATTCATTTAACTATAATTATACAGTATAAGAATAGTATACATATACTTAATACATCATTCGTCCTTACTACAATAATCTGCCGTCTATACTAAATTATACATAAACCCATTATAGTATATCTCTAACATATAAATTAAGTATCGTGAACCATATATAATGTATTAGTGTTAATTTAAATCGGAATATAAATTATAAGTTGTTACCTTGAAGTAGTATGTATAATTTATCAATAATATATCATGAAAACTTGTATTATAGACAAATGGACTTATGTTCCCATATTATTGGTATGTGGACATTTAAATATATTAAATGTGTAATGACCCGGCCGAAAGTTTTTGAAATTTACGCTCCACTCCCCAATTTAACTGTTCCCCTAAGTTCATTTCTGCTATTGTAGTTTGCTGGGAGGTTCGGTTCTAGAATTTGGAGGTTTTGTCTGCAATCGCGTAAGGCAAGGCTTGAATTCAATGCGATCGCGGTTGAGTTCACGCGATCACGTAAGGTCGAGTCTGGACGCAGTGCGATCGCGGGGCGTGTGTTGCGATCGCGTAAAGGTGTAAAGCTGGTCACTACGATTGCGGGCCAAAGGCTGCGATCGCGTAGAAGGAAAAAAAGGCCGCCAGAAATTTGTGCTCTGCGATCGCGTGCCAATGGCTGCGATCGCATATGGTATCAAGGCTTGGCAGTAAGTTTAAGTTCAGAACATATCACCCGCGATCCATTTACACAAAACCTCCATTTTTGAGTTCTTAGAGAGCTAATTGACGGGAATTGAAGGGGATTTCACCGGGTAATCATTGGAGGTAAGTTTTATGGCCCAAATACATAAATTTATCTTAGGATCTTCAATTATTTCACTGTAAATGGGAGAATTAATGAGGGGTTTTTGCCCAAAGCCTGGGTTACGGTAAATCGTCGATTTGAATGGGCAAACGGAGTCCGATTTTGGTAAATTTTATATGTATGGACTCATGTTGAGATAAGGAATCCGAAAATATAACTTTCGTAATTTTTCGAGAAGCGTACCGAAAGTCGGATTTTAGCAACTTTGTAGTTTTTGGTGTAATTCGAATTGTTTCGAATGGGTAATGCACTACAAGAAAATGGGTCTTTAACGAGGGGAAATTAGGTCGCATCATAATATCACACAAAATAAGAGAAAATTAAATAAACCAATCTATGATTGAAAAGACTTTCTATTGACAAAACCAAGAAAATAACAATAGACTATTGACAAAACCAAGAAAATAACAACAAACTGAAGAGCATCAAGTATGTCACATGACTCATCCAAATATTTCCAATTCACACACTCAATACGCAGAGTTCAAATGGAAGACTTATGCAAAGCCAAAAATACTCACAACCATGGAGAGATGACAACTGATAACATATTTGATTAGAAACGGGATGACAAAGTATGAGAGAAATCTCAGGTACTTACGTGAACTGTATAGAACCAAAACCAAACTAAAATAGATGTTGTTACTGCATAAAATCATAAACCTTTTAGAACAGCAGTAACAACCAACCTGAGACTAAGTTTCAGCATTTTCTATATAAAAAGCTCCATTACCAATACAGTAAGGGTTCTAAAAGTAACATGACATATTTACTAAAACTAAAATTACATATTCAAGCTCAATTTAGCTCCAGGCACATTGCAGAGGCTATAGCTTTTCTTGGGATCGTCTTACGAATATGGTTTATTTTTATTTTATGTTATAAGTAGCTAAGTACTTTGATATTCTCATGGAGATTTGATTTTGTGTCCCCTTCTACTGTAATCCTTTGTTATCATTCTTATATATGAGGTAGGGATTTATTCCAAACCCCCAGAATCATGGGAGGTGAAAGCAATTTTTTTTAAAAGGAAAATAAAAATATTCAAGCTCAAATATTAAAAGAAATGTAAAACTTGCATTCCTAATTTGATATCAGTCTTAACTCTAGATTCTCCTATATGAACCGACTCATTGCTTTTTATTAAATTGAGCATTTTGCTCATCTTCTTTAAAAAATCATACAATTAATATGAGGGAGTTTTACATGCTATCAACTTGCCTGTTCTACTATGAATTGAATTTTTGAAACTAGTAATGAATCCTTTCTTTACCTAGAATACAAATGCTCTTCTTCCAACTATTATCTCATAGAAGTTTAACAATGTAAAGAAGAAAATAAAGAAAAAAATAGATTGAAACCATATGATACCTTGAGATGGGCCGAGAAATTCCAATATTGTGGAGCTCCACAGCAATCTATCAAATGTTGGAACCCCACTAGTAGATTCAAGCACCAATATTACAAAATCAATGGCTAGCATATACTATCAGATCTAAGAACTATATTTGTACAATTTAAATTAGCAAAGAGTCACAAAAATACTAGAAAATACATTAAGCAGTAGTTGGTTTACTAAATTAATAGAAGATTAAACTAAACTCATGCAATTAATTTGCAATCAAAAGTGTTATAATTATTTTTAAAAAGATAAAGAACCCAAATCTGTCAATCATTCGATGCTCCAAATCTATTTCAAGATTAGAAGATTAAAAGGAAAAATAAGAATATTGGAAGTACTTGTAACAGATGAATCTGAAAATAGTCCTAACTCCTATAATACATTGGTATTTTCATTTTCTTTTCTTTATAGAGCATTGTCTAATGTTTGTACCCGCTCTTCAGGATACTCAAATAAGTAAGATACATTATCAAAATCAGCAAGTATTAAACAAAAGTTATTTTGTTGTGATTTTCTAACTATTGTTTTCCCTTTAGATAAATAAATTAGGTGCTATCTTTTCTCACAAAAATGAATCTCTTGCTCATAAAAACTGTAAGAAACTGCCCATCTTTGCTTAGTTTTTTCTAATATCTTGTTGTATAAGGTTTTTTCTTCTATTTCTTTGTCTTTAATTAGTAGGGGAATACATATATTTTTGTACACTAGGAATGTGTAGCTGCGTGGTTAACCGTGCATTGTTGCTTTTATTTTTGTACATGTGTTTTACCTCTTCAACTCACCACAGTTTGCCCTGTATACTTATTTACTAAAGGGTATTTCACATTATGTTCAATATCTACTTGTTCAGATCTAATCTGTAAGTCTAGGAGCGTGCCTTTAAATTGAGGAAGAAGAATAATTTGTGTGGTGTCTGTCTTGTAGGTATAAGCTCACCATCTCCAACAACAACAAGAAACTCAGATTAATCTCATACGTGTGATCTGAGAAGAAACGCATAACTAACTATCAACCCGCTACCTCCACACATATAAAGATAATTAATATATTAATGTAAGTAGGTAACTCACAACAGGGTAGCAATAACATAGCAGGTAAAACAATAGCAAATACCACAAACATTTAACAATAGATATTATGTATGCATCAAGACAGATGTAGACTTACTGGTTGGGAGTACTAACTCCTGGCAGATGCCCATCCTCACCCTATTTGAAGTGAAGGATATCAAAGCAGAGAGAAAAAAGTATAGACATAGATAGGTGCTCTGTCTTCAAATAGAAACCTATTCTCTTGCTCCAGCAACATCCAATTAATTAGAAGTAACCAATGGGAAAAAATGTATACATAGATAGGTGCTCTGTCACACTACAGATATATTTTATATCTCTGGATAACAAACTACTCATCCATAATGTAATGGAGTTATATTTCAGGGTGAAGCAACATACGTTCAAGGACCTATTTGCCGCTAGAAAGAATATGTCCATTAGGAATATGAGTACTTCTTTTAAAAAATGAAGCACATCAAGAGCCAATCTCCTTCATCCATGCATCATTGAAAATAAACTACGAGACAATGATAGATAAGTAGATAAAATCGATATACATACATGAAACTTTTAGACATATATAATGACCATCTTGATAAATTCGGATTTTGGATGAGTTAATTAGTTATTCATGATTCTCTAGCAATAAATGCAATATGTAATTTTGATGTGTTAGGAAATCCACCACTACTGAAAAAATTAATATCTTATTGCCTTTTCAAGGTGTTGATAGAAGAACTTTAAAACTCAAGATCATGAGAGCTACAAAAGCAGCTCTTAGAAGACTAAATAAATCAAGTGCACTTCCACAATGTAAAATCCACATACACATTAACAAAGTACATATATATGTCACCAAATAACACACAAACATAAATACTTCGAACATTCAAAAGGAGGTTATGTATCATCTCGACAGCAAAGTCATCTGTCTATCATATTCTCACTATTATAATTGGAAAGAATAGAACTAAAGAATATTAATCCAGTTACACATACCTCACTAATCACTTCATACACCAGCTATTTTT
Organism: Nicotiana noctiflora; assembly: GCA_032618575.1. NCBI lineage: Eukaryota > Viridiplantae > Streptophyta > Magnoliopsida > Solanales > Solanaceae > Nicotiana > Nicotiana noctiflora. The sequence goes on from JASVEL010000961.1 coordinate 213,110, forward strand.
CAGCCTCAATCTGATCACTTAATCCATCAATTTGTATGGTCCTCTCTTGCGACCAGGAGGGAAGTGCAAAGGAATAATCTGAATCTCACCATCTTTGTTTTCATAAAAGACCATAAGTACAGGGGTGAATTATCCATCTCAGTATCTAAAAAGCATAATTCTACTCTACTTAGGCTATTACGGTATAATTCTTCAATACTAGGTAAAACTCCTTAAAATCAGCTTTATGTTGGTAGAAATTGAAATATGTAGAAGAAAATAAAAATATATCCAAATCGGGGAACATTGAAAAAGATAAATTCCAGTTAATACTCCTAAAAATTATCTGCTATGAGAATATATTTATTCGGCTGAAACATACTTTGACGAGAAGGAGAACAGGAAAAATGAACAGATACAGTACCAGTTAATAACCCAAAATTTCCTCTACTACAAGACAAATACAAATTAAGAAAATTAAATATACCTTGCTAAGAAGGACAACAGCACCGAACAATTCACTAGGAGGCAAGCAAAGAAAGCATAATCGAGGTATCGAAAGGAGTGTTGGCCATTCTTTCATTGTGGCCTGATGGTTTTCATTCTGCAATTTTGTCTCGAGGGTTTTTTAGTTTTTTTCCAGAGCGTGGGAGGTAGGGTTAGGAAATATTGAGGGGAAAAATGAGCGCTCCTTTTTTCTATTTGCTTTAACGACCGGAGTTTATATATTTAAAGATTGAATTTTTTCCTCTCACTAATTTTAACCTAAAATTTAATTTTAACGACCGAAAAAAGTGGGTCGCTATAAATACACTTATAACGACCAGATTCATATCCCTTCGTTAGACACTGGTCGTTAAAAGTCACATTTCTTATAGTGATACCCATTTGGCCTATTTTGATGTATTTCTATTGATTTTGATCAGATTCTACACCTATGGAGACCAATACTCGTGGCAAGAGAGTTGTCTCTTAGCGGTTTCATACCGGAATTGAGGTAAGTGACTTGTCTAACCTTGCGTAGGGGAACCTTCTCCCCTAAGATATTATGTGTTGATTTGAATGCCTTGTACGCGAGGTGACGGGCGTGTACATGCGCAGATTGTTGGAAAACCACCTTACTTGAACTGTTCAAATCGGGATATTCTTGTTGTTTAATTGATTAAATTGTAATATTTACCTCATATTCGTTAGAAAAGCATGGATAGATAGGATTATCTGTCTAAGTGTAACGACCCGGCCCGTCGTTACGGGAATTACCACCCGTTATGTTGCATTAACATATCTTATACTTCTATATCAGTGTTAGAACCTATCGGGCGAGTTAGGAGTGAATTGAATTGAAAATGAAGCAAATAGCATGTTTGAAGGAAGTTTGAATATGGAAAGTCAACCTAGAGTTGACTATCGAGTTAGAGTGCTCGGAATCGGATTCGGATGATTCGACTAGTTTCGAGGGATCATTTATGACTTAGGAGAGCAATCAGAATTGAATTTGGAGGTCCGGTGTAGTTTTAGGCTTGAATTGGCGAAGGTTGAATTTTGGCGAAATCCGAACGGTAGGTGAGATTTTGATTCGGGTGTCGGAATGGAATTCCGATAATTCCTGTAGCTTCGTTATGT
>JASVEL010000962.1:0-78170 GCA_032618575.1 Nicotiana noctiflora
GATGAGGTGAATCAGGCTTGCTTTGATTGGGTTGTTTTCCCCTTTCTCGATGTTTTCCCTTTGCTTTTGATTTCGGGAAGAGCTACGCGATCTTGCTAGGAAATCCCCACCGACAGCGCTAAATCGTTTGACTCAAAAAAATTCAGTTACTTTTGGGAACACAAAATAATACATGTAGGTTGAGGGCCAATCATAGCAAGTCGTAATGAACCGAGAATCAAATAATGGAAACAGTAATTAATAGTGGTTCCTCTAATAACAGAAAATATGGAAGATCTTTATTGATGATAATAGGGTGGTCTGCCTCCCCATAGGGAGGTTCAGAGCCTTACAACCATTTTCTCTTTTGATCTTCCGTTTTTCTGATTTATTTCTGATTCTCTCTCCTTGTTTTGCTCTTTGTTTTCAGAGGTCCCATGGGGGAGGAGTGGAACCCTTTCTCCCTTTTTCTTCTCGGTATTTATAGAGATAGAAAATGCCTGGCGAATATTAGTGGTATGGCCCACGTTAAGAGACCACGACAAAAGTGAATAGGCGATAAACTTACTGATCATCTTAATCGGGCATTTAAATGACTTCAGTTAAGAGAGTTTGTGCCATTTATTCACCGTACTTGTTGTCGATTATCATATAGTCGAATTTGAATCCATACACAAATGTATCAAAAAAAATGATTCCGCTGAGGACCACATTGGATGAATTGATTCATCATAATCTTTTCCATAGGAGGAAATGATTTCCAGTCTTTTTTTTTCCTTTTTATGATCAACCATCTCAAAAATTAAACTGGTAATTTCCTTAAGCTTATTGATAATATCGTGATCAAAATCAGAAAATCAGAGAAGCAAAGAAACGATAGTTCAATAAAAAACAAAAAATAATTTCGAGCCCATAAGTTGTTTGTGTGTCTTTAAGGAATTTAATCCCCTCACTGTTGTCCAAGGTTTTGGATTAATTCCTCCCAGGATAGATTCAGCAATACTGACAATCTAAACTACAGAATTTCAACGAACTCAACAGACGGACCAAAACACACTCGACGCGTATGTTTATTTGAAAATAATGCAACAATATAGGATAAAGAGGAGAAATTTTTAGATTTTTTCATATTTTAAAAATAGGACAAGCATCTAAATTTATAGACAAAAGAAGATTGATATGGAGAAGTGCAATTCAAAAGATATCTCAAACAACTATTCTCCGACCTTGTATGTTTCAAGGAACTAAACAGTCCTAACACGAAAATTCAAGAAGAAAAAAGACCAACAGAACTCTAGATTTGATCGCTGTTGATTTGTCAGTGGTAGTTTAGGGTTGTATTAGTTTATCGGATGTTTTAATTTAGAGCAGAGGAATTCAGTGGGTTATGGGTTGGGGCGGGTTAGTTTACTAGTCGGGTGAGTTTTTAAGTTCAAAGATGCCACGTGTCTCATTTCTTCCAAAATGGAAAAATATAAAACTTTAGGTGACTATGGAGATTATATTAACCAAAAAAGTATAACCGGAACTAGCTTATACAATAAATTAAAGTAAAAGGAAATAAATGAATCAAAATTAGCTTGGATAGCTTCCACCAAATAAACGGTGACACTGACACCATCTCTTCTCCCGCTCTCGGTTATCTCGCTCATGCAACAACACACACACAGTGAACAACTATCATGGCGGCCACCATCTTAAGGTCTCCAAAAATCCACCTCCCTCCTCCTGAAACAACCACCTCAAATCACTCATCCCTCACTCACATCTCCTTCACTCCATTACCTAAACGACGTCGTTGTCTCTCGATCTACGCCTGCGTCGACGGTTCCGGCAACCAAAGCAACCGTCCATTCGGAGGCGATATAAAGAAAGGTCAAGCAATTGAGCTTAATAAAGTCAATGATGAACATCCTTATGAATTCAATGCCAAGGATTCACCTAATCCCCTTCCAAGTAGGTTACACTTTTTAAATTGATCACTTTCGATAAATTTAGGGTTTTTTTTATAATGCAATTGTGTTGATGTTTTGTGTTGATTGATGAATTTTAGGGCCATTGACGTCGGCTGATTTGAGCAATATGGCATCCGAAGGGTCTCGTCTTCGGGTTGCTTATCAGGTTAAGAGTGGGTGTAATGCGTGCGTTTACATTTTTCTTTAGACATTGATTAAAAAGGTGGATTAGAAATATAGAGTTTAAGTTGTGTACACGGTGTAAAAAAATTACACAATCATGTCACTTATTAGGTAATTATAGGTAAATCTCTGGTAAAAATGCTAACTAACCTGCTATCAGCTTTTAAAATTCACTGATGATGTTAAAACTTCTTATGCTGTCAGAGTGTGTGTGTGTGTGTGTGTATAAAAGACAGTGCACCTACTAGTTTCAAATTTTGGATATACCTCTGCTAATCAGGTTGCTTGTGGACGATCCTGATTGGTTATGTATTGATCTTTCAGGGAGTGCGTGGTGCTTACAGTGAATCAGCAGCAGAGAAAGCATATCCAAACTGTGAAGCAGTTCCCTGTGAACAATTTGATACTGCTTTTGAAGTGAGTTTTTCTTTGGTTTCCACTCAATTAAGGCAAAGATTATTTTCATCAATGAATTATGCATTTCTTTGTGTATAGGAGCGGATGACAGTTAACCATTGTTGTAAACTTATCCATCATTTGTTACTTTGTATTGTTTAATGAGTATTTATTTTTCAAAGATAAAGTAAAAAAGCTAATGCTAATTATATCTGTTCTAGAATTAAAATAGGATGGTCGAAGTGGAGTGCTATGATGTATTATTTGTTAGGAAGATATCTAACAAATTAATAAACAAAATCTGTAGAGACGAGCAATGTTACATGGGAGTGAATATTGAGCCTCTAGATCCTGCATATAATGTTACAAAAATACAAAGTGTTGCATTGGATGTGTGGCAAGTGGCCACAAAATTGAATAATAGGAGTATATTTTTTTGTAAGGTCAATTTTATTGCTAAAGGTACCATGATGGTACAACGAATTACGTAACAGGAGCCAAAAATTCTTTAAAACAACCTCCTATAATGGAAGGCTGACTAAGATTGTTGTTGAATATCCTTAAATAAAAAAAGAACTCAAGAAATTGTCAATGCTAAATTATTACTCCAGATTATTCGTTATAATGCTTTTCTTTATGATGACTTTCAAATCCTGCTACTTGTGTTGACACTTATTCCAACCTAAGGGATAACGTCATATATCTATTTAACATATTGAACTCACTCATGACTGCTCTGTTCCTTGCATAGGATGTGGTTATTATGGTTTTCCATGTCATGAATGTTGGAATTCTAGTTATATTAACCACAAAAGTTTAAAGTAGTGCACCATGTGTTAAAATGTTGACCCACTTTAACTTCAACAGTAACTTGCTAAAATCCTTAAATTTTGGCTTGGTTAGGGATTATGGAACCTCTTTTTTTTTTAAATCATAAAAGATGGACTTATTTCCTTTTTTCATAGTGGGTGCCAATAGTTTAAATATTGCATTTTCTTCTATATGGATATGAAGAAATCAGTTAGTCTAACATGAGTCTACCTCTATAAGAAATTTCAAGTATTTATGAACAAGCTGCCCAAGCTGGGAGATACTGGAAGATGCTGGAAGTAGCTTATTGGCTTGAATTGTTATGTGAAAAATGCTGTTATATTCTCTTGTCGTTTTCGTTTGCTCACCCAAAGACTTCATAAGAGGCCCTTATGTTCATATTATGTCTCTATAATCTAGTTCTTCCCATACTTTTTCCTTTGATTATATTTATCTCTGTCTTTCTTTATGCTTTTCAAAAACCACCATGTCGGGGCAATTGATGTCTTCTATAAATATCTAGAGGTAATTTCAAGAAAGCTATTTTCTTTGAAACTAGGAGAGGAAAATATATCTCAGCCAATTATTTTATAATGTTTGCTTGCATAATCTATTTTGAGCTGGAAATTGGTTGGGTTTTGTAAGTAGTAATAGAAATGACTATTGCATGTAGGGGATGCGTAGAAAATCTGGCAGTAATCCCAACATTTTCAGAATTGACAACCATAAATTGTCTGATCATAAGTATTATCTGCTTGCTCTCAAGGAATGTTACCAATTCTCCTTTAGGTAATGTTAGGTCTAGCGGGTTTATCTGATCTTTTTAATGCTGCACAGTGATAGAGATAACCAAATATTAAAATTTGTACTACAGGCATCAGGCTGGATTGAAATTTCTTGTAAAATGGTTTCGGTCTGTTTGAGTAAACTAATTCGGTTATGCAAGACATAATAGCTGGGGCCTGCCAGACTAAGGTCGCTAAAGATTCTTAAGCTGGTTTGTGTCATTAATTTATATTTTCTTAAAAGAGTAAGGTCACTAAAGACTTAACAGTAAGTTCTAGATGCAGCAGAAGCTAGTTTCACATTCTTTTGCACATATATAGATTAAAATCAATCCATGATTTCACCTTCCTTTCTTGTTTGATAGGCCGTTGAAAGGTGGCTTGTTGATAGAGCAGTTTTACCAATAGAAAACTCTTTAGGGGGGAGTATTCACAGGAATTATGACCTTTTACTGAGACACCGTCTACATATAGTTGGAGAAGTCAAACTTGCAATTCGGCACTGTTTAATGGCTAACAATGGCGTCAAAATTGAAGACCTGAAAAGAGTTCTTAGCCATCCTCAGGCATGTTTCTTTTGCTTCCTAATTGTTTATATGCTTGACACACATGTTTATTTATCGAAAACCTGGTTGGTACATAGGCTCTTGCACAGTGTGAGAACACATTAACAAAGTTAGGGCTGGTCAGAGAAGCTGTGGATGATACTGCTGGTGCAGCCAAGGTGAGACAATATTCTAACTTCTGCAACTTTTGGAATTTGGAAGATTCTGTAATTGGTCTGGTAAATTATACTTAGTTGATTCCACCAGTTATCTTGAGATTTTTGAATCATGATAAGTTTTCTTTGATTATTTCTGCAGTATATTGCTTTCCAAAAACTAAAAGATGCAGGGGCAGTTGCAAGTTTGGCTGCAGCTAGGATCTATGGTTTGAATGTGCTTGCACAAGATATTCAGGTGTGCAGAAGTCTGGTTTAACGATCTAGCTGTCGACAACATTTTAATCATTTGTCAGTTCTCTGATATATTTTTCTTTCAGGATGACTCTGATAATGTTACTCGCTTCCTTATGCTGGCTAGGGAGCCCATTATTCCTGGTACTGATAAACCATTCAAGGTTAGTTCTGCAGTTTAGCAACTCTTCAAATGTGGAGCAAATACTTTATAACTGAATTCATATGTTTTTTATCTTCAAAAGTTACTCTCACCGAATTCTGTGGAATGTGCTTATCTACTGATCGTGACAGACAAGTGTAGTCTTTTCGCTCGATGAAGGTCCTGGTGTGCTTTTCAAGGCACTTGCTGTTTTTGCTATGCGAAATATCAACCTTACTAAGGTTAGTCTATCTCTGCTGAAAATACTCTGTTATTTCTCAGGCCACAGGTAAGATATACTAAGTCAATTTTTTTTGGATGTTCTACTCTAAATTTTGGGTCAGATTGAGAGTCGTCCGCTGCAAAAGCAGGCTTTGCGGGTGCTTGATGATAGTACAGATGGGTTTCCAAAGTATGCATCATACATGTCTTCCCTCTACTTTTGCAGTTTCTAAATGCTAGTACCATCTTATGATCAGAAGAACGTTTAGTTACAATGTCATTGCAATGCTTTTGTGGACTTCCTAATTGTGTGTGACCTGCTTATGCAGATATTTTCCTTACCTTTTCTATGTGGATTTCGAAGCATCTATGGCTGACCAAAGGGCTCAAAATGCTCTGGGGCATCTCAAGGTACTTCTTAGACATACTTGATGTTGTAGTATTTATTGCTCATTCATACAGGAAGGAGCAAAGTAATACCACTCAAAAGAGTTGTCGAAGTGTATAAGGTGATTCAGGGTAGCTCACTTGTGGGATACCTAATTCGCCCCTCTCCCATTTCTCCCTCCCCTTCCTCCCTTTTTTATAATAATTTTTTAAAAAACAAACCCGAATTCACTAGTGGGAAGTTGAACACTTGATGAGAATTGTGTTTTCCTTGCAGGAATTTGCAACCTTTTTGCGAGTGTTGGGGAGTTACCCTTCAGATAGTGGTGTGGCTTGACATTTACAAGGTATCAGTTGCTAAGTTGCTACGACACTTCAGCTTTAGGTGCCGCACCCGTGTCGACACGACACTAGTATGGGTGTGGGTATGGGATCCGTACCGGATATGGTCAAACACTTTTGGGTACTTTGACCACAACGGACGGAAAAATTCGATACAGGATACAATTTGATTCCCGAAATCAGAACCAAAACTAGGATAAAATTTGAAGAAAATAACATACCTCATCTACGATATCAATCCATTACTTATTTACAATTTGAGAATAAAAAAAGAAATACACACTTTACAAGCTATGCTAAGTATTCCACTAAATTTCTTACAAATTTAGAGATATTTTTATATTTTTGAATTAATTTTAGCTGGATCCCCGCACCCGTATCCACACTAGGATCCGTATCCCCGAATCTTAGAATTTACATCTCGAAAGATCCGACATTTAGATCCGCACCCGTGTCGGACACCCGAACCCGTGTCCGAGCAACTTAGATCAGTTGAATGTTTGAGAATTTTTATGAGAGATCCATTAGAGATACCTTTTTTGCTCTTCTCCAGTAAAAAATATTATTTTGCTCAAGGGGCTTATTGCCTTTGGTCTGACGGATAAACATTCATGTCTTTTTCCTGTTCAATGTTGAAGTAAATTGTGGCCTATATGAAAAAGGAATACGGGAATATAGGACAGAGAATCCTCAAATTAACTATAACCGAAAGAGGAAACAGGTAATCAGAAGAGTAGCAGATCTTTTGGCTTTTAGTTTTTAGACGCGTCATCCTTCTACTGGTATCTGTCTTTTCCTCCTTTTTCTAGTAACCCCACCCCCACCCCACCTCCGAAAAAGTAATTTCTTTTTGGCCTAATGAAATTTAATGACATGAGAGGGGAAAGTACAGTTGAATAGTCTATAAGGTTAAGCAACAACGAAGCTTATATGAATTGCAAAAGCCTAAACAGAAGCATCTTGACTTGAATTGCTAGTTGATATAGTCAGGCTTGGCATGTTTGTTGATGTTTACTTATTCTTGATTTTGTAATACCTTTAGCCAAATCTGAACTTAAACAATTCTCATTACTAGCATTAATTGCTAATGCAGGCAATCACCACTATATGTAAGACGCACGCTGGTGAAATTGGTATTTCCTCTCTCCAATTGCTGCAATGTCATTATAGATACCATGCAGCACTACAGTACGTCCTCAGCGGTTCTGTTGATACCATGATACAGTTTTCTTTTGCCAACTACAATTTGATACGTGTAATTACTGGTGTTCTTTTTTAAAAAAAAAATTAAAAAAACCCAGAATCTATAGTTTTTTCTTGTGTTTGTCTTTATTTCAACCCCAGATCTGTTTCCTTAGGTTCCGAGGTCCGGATCGTATTGGTTTTTGAAGGAGTGAAAAGTAGAAGAGCAGAGAATAGATGTATTCATCTGTCTTTTGTTAGAAGTATTTTTTATCAAGAACAAAGATGATTATTGCATTTGGCAACTTGCAACTAGTGTCGGTGCTCTTTCAGACAGATAATTAACAACTGGTCTTTTAGTTGGCTCAAACTGTTGAATCCTTAATAAATGCTGCCTTGTTTGTTAAAAATTGATAGACGAGGGAAAGTTATTCTGAATTTGTGGTCAAATTTCTGAAAGGACCAAAGGTGTCCCCATCTTTTATAGTACTTCCTCCGGTTCATAACAAATATCAGTTTACTTTTTCATTTTAGGCCAAAATAAGTGTCCAGGTAAGTAATCAACAAAATTCAATTTGTTTTTACTCTTTTACCCTTATGTGCAACAACAACAATAACTATCTAGTAAAATCCCATATAGTGGGGTCTGGGGAGTGTACTGTATAAGCAGACTTTATCCCTTCCCGGATAGGGCAGAGAGGTTTCCGATAGACCCTCGGCTCGGAAAAAAAAAGATGAAGGGAGGAGACAATTCACTAGTAACTCTAGTAGAAACCGTAATAAACATAAGTATAACAATCAAAAGATAAATGCCATGCAATAACAGTAACCAGTAACTAATACAACAAGGATAGTGTGAATTCAGTATACACTGCAAGCTACCTAAGATCTAACCTTAATCTAATCCTGACTCACCTCGATATGAAGTAAGAAAAGCTTTAGCACCCCCTAACCTGTAATCTTAATGCTTGACCTCCAAACCTTCCTATTAAGGGTCATGTCCTTGTAAATCTGTAGTCGCACCATGTCCTGCCTGATCACCTCTTCCCAATACTTCTTAGGCCTCCCTTTACCTCTACTCGTACTCACCACGACCAATCGCTCACACCTCCTCACCGGAGCATCAAGTCTTCTTCTCTGCACATGTCCGAATCATTTGAGCCTCGCTTCTCGCATCTTGTCATCCACTGGGGTTACGCCCACCTTATTCCGAATATCTTTATTCCTAATCTTTTACCCTTATGTGCATATTCCTAAAAACTTTTCTCACTCCTCACTATAATTATGTGACCAATATTTAATAAGGGTAGTTTAGTCATATTAGGTATTTTTATATAGGATATAATTTTGATATATGATATAGTATTTTCTTAATGGGCGTGCTAAAAGGCAGGTGATCATTTATTGTGAACCGAAGGGAGTAACTGCTAGCCAGAGACCGACCAATAGTGATAGAAGTGTGTTCAATTTAACCTATTTTTTTCGTTTTGAGCTTTTGTTTCCAATAAACACAACATTTGAACCCCTTTTGCATCTGCTACTAGCATAGTTGACGCTCAACGGTTCAATGTGGGATCAAAAACCAGACATGGTTTTGCTGGGTTCACATCAAATCACCGGCTTTGCATGGTTGTATTGAAAAGTTGATCACTTTCTAAAATGAAATTCGTGGTTTGACTATTAGTTTTGAAATCTACGAGATCCACTTTGGAACTTCAAACCACTGGTGTAATTCCGAAAATGGTTAGTTTCCAAATACAAAGCCATAAAAGTGGCTATTTCCCAAACCTTAAAAGAAGAAGAAAATGATTAGGTTCTCATAAGAGAAATTTTCATAAAACACTATCTTTTAGTAGTAATTAGCTATTTATAGATATTGTTTCATATATTATGGATTATACATACCTTTTTGTGGTTATAAGATGTATTTAAGCTATTGTATTCATGAATACGGTAGCAAAAATAGGTGTGAATTGGGGAAGTTCAGCTAATTAGTTGTTGTATTTGATTGTATTCATGGAGTGAAATATGGGATTACAGCTGACAAATTATTGTATTCGACTGTATTCTCGAAGTGAAATAGGGGATTATATGGTTTTTAAAACGTAAAGTGAATCAATTAACATAATAGCTCCTAATATAACTCAACAAACTCAATTATAACACACAAAATTTGTATTTTTCGGTTATAAAAAATATTCACAACCGCAAAATATCCCATAAACATAGGAATCTTTAGAGAAATTATATAATACATCGGAATACATTAATTAAAAAAACATATGAATACATGCATGGCATATAGCGAGGCAATGGATACAGTTAAATAGACAGAATACAGAGGGATACATTGAAATACAATGAGAAAAAAGATATTGAACAGTGAAATACATAGAATACAACGAGATACATTGAATTACAATGAAAAAGCAGATAGTGAATACAATGAAATACATATAAATACAGCGAGATACATTTAAATGCTCTTAAAAAAAGTAACAGAATCTTCAAATTGCTCAACTCTAAAATTCAGACGACCTATTTTAGTGGATAATTTTCGACTACCCATTGGATTCCAACCAGGATTTTATAAGCAGCGATGAGAGAAAGAAGAAGAAAAAGAGAAATTACATAAATCAGAACTACTAGAGATTTCGGTTTTGATATTCGTGGACATATATAATACGCCAACTCCAGTATGTTTCTTCTTCTTCTTCTTCCTTTCCGATTTTGATTGTTTTCGTAAATTCTGATTTTGATAAACTTCAAGGTTGTGATTTCTCCTTAATTAAATAGCGCCTTTGTCTTCTTCGTCTTCAATTGCTTGATTTGTGCATATTTGCAAGCACAAACAAAGCAATAATGATGTTCGTCTTCAAACTTATTAAGGTTTTGATGGATTTTTGTTTCGTACTAAAACGTTGTTCCAATAATCAATATCATTATTTATTTTATTGGAGTTATTTTGGTTAAGAAGAAGAGGTCAACGAATTTTCGGGAGAATGTGATGTATCAAAGTAAAGAGAAAAAAAAATGTAACTGATTAGCATATTTAGTGGCTTAAGTCTAGGAGGAAACCAAAAGTAAATATTTTATTATAAACCTTAAAATGTATCTATAGAATATAATTTTTTCAAATAATATTTATTTAAAATTAATAAGGTGTTAACATTTGCTATAGAAGGTAAAAATTTCTTTCTTATAAACGCCAAACTTCAGGATAAATATTGCATGAAGGACAAACAATGTACCATTTACATGGAAATATGAACTTCCTTTTAATTAAGAAAGTGGAGGCAGCACTTGACCTCGGGCGCCTACCTTCAGGTTTTTCCACCGGGAGTTGGTACCTCCCGCCTCTCGTTTAACCTGTACACCTTTTTCGTGCTCTCGCTAGCATTTCTTGTGAGGTTTACTCTGTTGCTATCTAGTTTGCATCCTTTTCGTATCTCCCTTTGTGTGCAGGTAATCACATTTAACATTTTCACTGAATTACCAAGTGCAGGAAGAGGGTAGCGGGGGTGAGTATGGGGCAAGGAGAGGTTCTGCGGGTAGGGCGGGAGGTAAGGGTGGGAAGAGGGTAGCGGACGCACATAGATTAAGGATCGGGTCGTGGAACATAGGCACTCTGACGGGTAAGTCCATTGAGTTGGCGAAGATTCTTCAGAAGAGGAGGGTCAACATAGCCTGTGTTCATGAGACTAGGTGGAAATGGACGAAGGCGCGGGATGTAGACGGATTCAAGTTGTCGTACTCTGGGGTCGTGAGGGGTAAGAATGGAGTGGGCATCCTGGTGGATAAGGACCTTAGGGAGTCCGTGGTGGAGGTTAGGCGAGTGAACGATAGGTTGATGTCTATTAAGTTGGCTATCGGGGGTTGCGTCCTCAACGTAATCAACGCCTACGCACCGCATGCGGGCTTAGATGAGGAGGTCAAGAGACGTTTTTAGGATGAATTGAATGAGTTGGTGCGTAGTATTCCCCAATCTGAGAAGTTGGTCATTGGAGGGGACTTTAATGGCCATATTGGGGCAGATGCTAGTGGTTATGGTGAGGTGCACGGCGGCTTTGGCATCGGGGTTAGGAACGGAGGAGGCACCGCGCTGTTGGATTTCGCTAGGGCTTCCGAGCTTCTGATTGCTAACTCGACATTTCAGAAGAGGGAGGAACATTTTATCACCTTCAAAACCTCGGCGGCGAGTACTCAGATCGATTACCTCCTTCTCAGAAGGAGCGATAGAGGTCTGTGCAAGGACTGCAAGGTTATTCCGGGAGAATCCCTTTGTACCCTTCATAGACTCCTAGTGATGGATGTCGGACTCTGGGTGAAGAAGAAGCAGAGGGGTGCTCGGGTCCGACCGCAAATTAGATGGGGTGATCTGACTAAAGAGAAAGCCCAGGAGCTGGAGAGGAGGTTAGTTGATGATGGAGCTTGGAGAAGTTCTGGGGTAGCAGACGCAATGTGGTCAGAGACGGCAAATCTGGTTAGGGAGGAAACGCGATATGTGGTTAGGGTAGCCAAAGGCTATCTAGGCAGACAACAGGACGACTGGTGGAACGATGTAGTGCGAGGAAAGGTAGAGGTGAAGAAAGCAGCTTTTGCGAAGTTGGCAGGGAGCACAAGCGAGGAAGAAAGGCGGGTGAACAGAGAGAGCTATAAGGTGGCAAGGAAGGAAGCGAAACTGGCGGTCACTAAAAACGCGGCGTTTGGTCGCATGTACGAGGAATTGGGGGAGAAAAGCCAAATTAATTGCTTCATCTAAGGCAACTTTGTACTCATCAGTTAATGTTGACTCCTCGGACATGGCAGCGGTTGAGGTGGAATCAAGGTGATTATTTTCAGTTGACTTCACAATAGAAAGTACTTCCGAGACCTTCTCTACGAGGAGGGGGACCAAAGCATAAAACTAGGGGAGCTGGGGCATTCAGAGCGTCATAGAGACCTAGAGTACCGCAGGCGCTTTAGGCTGGAAGAGGTCGTGGGGGCTTTGCGTAGGATGAGTAGAGGTCGAGCGACCGGGCCGGACGAAATCCCGGTGGAGTTCTGGAAATGCATGGGTAAGCCAGGAGTGGAGTGGCTCACCAGGTTGTTCAATGCGATCTTCAGGACCAAAAGGATGCCGGAGGAGTGGAGGTGGAGTACAGTGGTGCCCTTGTATAAGAACAAAGGGGATATCCAGTGTTGCAACAACTATAGGGCATCAAATTAATAAGCCACACCATGAAGGTATGGGAGCGGGTGATCGAGGCTAGGGTGAGGGACTCGATGTCTATTTCCGTGAACCAGTTCGATTTTATGTCGGGTCGATCCACTACTGAAGCTATCCACCTTGTCAGGAGATTGGTAGAACAGTTCAGGGATATGAAGAAGGACCTGCACATGGTGTTTATCGACTTGGAGAAGGCGTATGACAAGGCCCCTATGGAGGTGCTATGGAGGTGCCTGGAGGCTAAGAGCGTGCTGAAAGTCTACATCAGAGTAATCAAGGACATGTACGATGGAGCAAAGTCTAGGGTCATGATAGTGGGTGGCGACTCAGACCATTTTTCGGTGGTTATGGGGCTGGCTCCATCAAGGATGTGCGCTTAGCTCTCTCTTATTTGCCTTGGTGATGGATGCTTTGACACGGCATATTCAAGGGGATGTGCCTTGGTGTATGCTATTTGCTGATGACATAGTTCTGGTAGACGAGACGAGGGTCGGTGTTAACGAGAGGCTAGAGAAATGGAGACAGCCTCTCGAGTCTAAGGGCTTCAAACCAAGCAGGTCTAAGACAGAATATCTGGAGTGCAAGTTTAGTACTGAACCGAGCGAAGTGGGAGGGAGCGTGATGATTGGATCTCAGGCCATAGCCAAGAGGGATAGTTTCAGATACCTTGGATCGGTGATTCAGGGGGGCGGGGAGAAAGACGGGGATGTCACTCACCGTATAGCGGCGGGGTGGTCGAAGTGGAGGCTTGCATCAAGAGTCTTGTGTGATAAGAAAGTACCACAGAAACTCAAGGGAAAGTTTTATAGAGCTGTGGTTAGACCTGCCATGCTGTATGGAACGGAGTGTTGGCCGGTGAAGAAATCTCATGTTCAGAGGATGAAGGTTGCGGAGATGAGGATGCTCAGGTGGATGTGCGGGCTCACCAGGTTAGATAAGATTAGGAACGAAGTTATTCGGTAGAAGGAGGGGTGGCCCCAGTGGACGAGAAGATGCGAGAGGCGAGGCTTCGGTGGCTCTGGCATGTGCGGAGCAGAAGCCCCGATGTCCCGGTGATGAGTTGTGAGCGGCTAGCGGTGGTCGGTGTGAGGCGAGGCAGAGGGAGGCCTAAGAGATACCAGGGAGAGGTAATTAGACATTAATCTGTTATCTCATTCTAGTATCTTTTTTTATTATTTCTTGTTCTAGTATCAGGGTTGTAGGATAGGGACTTCTAGATTTTTCGTACTCCTTTCCCGGGTGGGTGAGGCGTGGTAGGGCCACCCATAGAGGATTAGTTTGCGTTCTCTTATGGTAGTCATTTCTGGTAGTTACTGTTTTAATATTATTGTATGCCGGTTTATTTATGGTACATATGTCTCTTATGTTTAGTTAATTATTTATGCGAAGTATGCTGATGTAACTAATGCTGTTTTTGTTTGCCTTTCTTTTCTCTGCGCCGAGGGTCGATTGGAAACACCTCTCTGCCCACTCGGGTAGAGGTAATGTCTATCTACATATTACCCTCCTCAGACCCCACTTTGTGGGAATATAATGGATTGTTGTTGTTTTAATTAAGAAAAAACAATGTTCTACGATTTGTGCATGCCTCTGAGCTGTACTTTCCACATTTGATCCAACACTAGTCAGCATTACGTGCAAGATAACACTAGAGATTGCGTTTGCTTTAAGCCCAAGTGCACAGACCTTGAATAACATTTTTTTGGAAAAAATAAATAAAAATACAGCCACTACTTTCCACTCTCCACTACCCACTACAAGAAGATGCTTTATAGAGAAAAAGAGAGAAAAAGAGAGATATATATATTCCTATAAAAGGAACGAAAAATGGTTATAAAACATAAATTATTACCATAGTGAACAACACACGGATCAAGAATTGACAAGTCCCAACCTAGTAGGTGTGTCCTAACTTACTATCAAGTTAGGAGTTTACTAGTCGCTGCTACTGTATCCGGTTTATAATAAGTGATCAATTTATTTTTAACACATCCATTAAGAAAATACTAAATTCTATATAAAAATATCTACTATGACTAAACTACCCCTAATTAAACATTTAATGTGAAGAGTAAGAAACTTTTTAGGAATATGCCCATAGGGGTTATTTTGTAAAAATAAATTGAATTCTTTCTTGATTACATAACTGGACACTTATTTTGAAACTAAAATAAAAAATCAAATTAGTCACTTATTATGAATTGAATGGAGTATTTGCTATGCGAAATAAAGCAAAAAAAAAAAAGGAATCCCCTTCCATCTAATTAGATTCTCTTTACCTCTACATGACTACATTTTTTTCAGCCTCTTTTGATTTACTTCATTTATCCTTGCTAATAATCCCTATTTTTACTAAAAAGAAATACGTAACTAATTTCCTACTCAGTGATTTCTTCAACCAAGAGAAATTATAGTGTTTCATAGAAGAAAACCATTTGCCCTAGTACATAACGTTTCACCAAGATTTCATTCACTTCACAAAAATACAATGAGACTAATGGTTCAAGGATAAGTCATCATTTGCTTTCCTTTTTAATAGTAGTAAACTTTTTAGTGGGTTTGATTGACCAGAATATATAACGTTTTGTACGGGGTCAAATTTGGCCCTTAACATCTTTACGCCAAAGGGTACGCCCAGTAAGCATACGTCTACAAAATTAAGGGTACGGATTGGACATAAGGATGAAGGCGACACCAGTTAAAACCCGGCGTGCTCGCTAGGAGGACTTCGACCACTTTTTGTACTTTTATAATTATTTCGAGGAAGGCCTCCCACTATATAAAGGGGACATTCCCGTTGTAAAAGGGCATCATTATTATTCTTGAATAATACAACTCTCTTGTTTTTTCTCACTCTCTCTCCATCTCTACATCTAACAAACACTCATCCTTGAGTTCATCGTATCAGATCCACTACAATAATTTCTTCTCTTTTAACTCTAGGTTGTATTATATTTGATTACGATTTACCCATATTCATTTTTTGATTGTTTTTTAGCTTATAAAGTAGATTGATAACTTTTGAGCCAAACAATTTGGCGCCGTCTGTGGGGATATCGAGAATCAAAATCATAGTATCCACCTAGAGAACAACCAACAACCATTCTCTACACCACACAAAAAATGGTCGAAAATAACACACGATCAAAAGCTATAGTGGGTGTTACAACCAATTTCCTTGGTCCTCTCAACGAGGCCAGTGACGATGGTATCTTGAATGCAACCCTAGCGCCACCCCAAGTACAGAGATCTCACCTTCTCCATCTGAAGATCTGGCGATCTTGCATGAAAAAGGAGCCTCCACATCTGCGGTTAAGGAAGCGCCCTCAGTGGTTAAGAAGCTACTGGAGGAATGGCTAACAAGAACTCTAAGTAGCTTGGTTGAGAAGTCACCACAAAGTAACATCAGGTATATGCCAACGGTAAGCATCACCGCTGCCATGGGTGAACCTGAAGTTGTACGAACAAATAACAAACCTATCGAAGTATAGGCCAACGACGTTACGCTAACAGCCATCCTAATAGAAGATGGAAGAAATGGAGAATGAAAACAGGACTGTTCATGACCAAATGAAAGAGCATCAGGAGAGGGTGGACAAGATCCCCGGTTCTCCCAAGTTGTTTCCAATACATGACATGGGAAGGTTCGTCGAACAACCATATACCGAAGAAGTTGCTCCTCACTCTAACCTAAAAACCTTCAAGATGCCATCCTACTTAAGGGTATACGACGGAACCACAGATCCCGAAGATCATCTGATCCAGTATGTCACTGCCGTGAAATGTAATGACCTATCGAAAGAGCAGGTACCATTGGTGCTGCTGAAGAAGTTCGGGGAGACGTTGATGGAAAGGGCCCTAACGTGGTACTCCCAGCTACCAGCTAAGGAAATATCAACGTTCAAGAAAATGGCGGATAAGTTCGTCATCGCCCATGCAGGAGCGAAGAAAGCGGAAGCAAGAGTCAACGACACCTTCGCCGTCAGGCAAGCCGTAGGGGAAGGACTTAGGGAATTCCTGGCCAGGTTCAACAGGGTAAGGGTGATCCTACCAAACGTATCGGAAGGTATGGCAGTTGCCGCCTTCCAGAACAGACTAAACAGGGATGGTTCGAGGGAGACCAAGAAACTACTAAGTCGTGTCATGAAATATCGCCCTACCATATGGGAGGAAATCCACAACGCCTATTGCACTAAAGTACGAGCGGACTAGGAAGATCTTAATGGACCGACCCAATGGTTAACAGCAATACACTTAGAGATGAAGAGGGATCGACACAATGAAGGACGATGAGAATAACTTCCATGCCCCAACAGAGACCGGCACCAGCCATACACCAGATCCTTCCATCTACCATCAAGACATACAGATGCTCTACAGCACTACGTCTCCCCACTTCGAAACGAAAGAGGTACACCTCCTTTATTATCCGCCCATAACTTTACGTGTCTCTTTCAGAAATAGTGTACGCACTGGAAAAGGTTGGAACCAAGGTGCAGTGGCCGCAAAGATAAAATTGACCCCATTACAAGGAAATCAAATGTCCTATGCAAATTCCATCAGGAACGGGGGCACAAAATCAAGGACCGCGTCGGCCTATGGCAAGAAGTGGTCAAGATGATGAATCAAGGATATCTGAGGGAATTGCTCAGTGACAAAGGAAAAATAAACTTTGCACACAGACCGGAATAACCCCACGGGTCACCAAAGTCGTCATCCCCATCACGCACGATAAACATGATCGTCGGAGGTGGCGACGACTCAACAATCAATCACATCAAGTTTGCCAACACACAAATTAAAACAAACTATCGCCCATGAACGGTATGACAACTTCGAAGATAGTATCACCTTCGATAAGTCCAATGCCAACGGTTTGTATTTTTCTCATTACAATGTTTTAGTTATCACTTTACGTATCGCCGATAAAGATGTTAAAAGAATTATGATTGACGACGAAAGTGGCGCCTATATTATCCACCCGAGAGTCCTCATACAAATAGGACACGAGGGTAAGGTAATACTGCGCTGCATAACACTGAATGGTTTTAACAATGCAGTGGAACGGACATCCAGAGAAAGACTACTGCCCATTTTAGCACGAGGGGTTACGTTGGAAACCACTTTCCACGTAATGAACCAGGAAACAGCCTACAACATCATCATAGGACGCTCATAGATATATTCCATATGAGCAGTCCCTTCAAGTTACTACCAAGTGATCAAATTCCCCACCCTGTGGGGAGTATTCAGCATTCGAGGCGAACCGCACACCGCACAGGAATTCTACAAAATAGCTCATGACTACACCCACACCAAATAGCTAAAAGGGGCGAGTGTAGAAGCATAGCAATCAGCCGTGTCGGGACTAAAGTCAACCCGACAATAGATGCCATCAAAGACCCCGAAGTCTTGGAAGCCAATAAAGAAACGGTCAAAGATCTCGACCCGGTCCAATTTGACAACGCCGACCTCACAAAGAAAGCCTATATCACGAATGACCTCACTAACCCAAGTAAGTATAGTGAATTCCTAACTAACCACGCAGATTTGTTTGTTTTTTCCCATTCAGCTATGCCAAGAATCCCAAGAGATACCTCCATCCACAAGATGAACGTCGATCCATTACATTCACCCGTGCGGCAGATGAGAAGGAAATTCAACGCTGCCATCAATGAGGCGGTCAACAAGGGGTAGACAATTTACTGGCCAACGATTCAATCAAAGAATCAAAGTACCCCCAGTGGGTTGCCAATATCATCATGGTCAAAAAGAAAAATGGGAGGTGGAGAATGTGTTTGGATTTCACTAATCTGAACAAGGCATGTCCAAAGGATTCATTCCCACTGCCCCATATCGACCAGTTCATCGATGCCACCGCTGGACATGAACTGCTAAGCTTTTTAGACGCCTACTCCGGCTACAACCAAATCATGATGTCTAAGGAAGACCAGGAGAAAACAACTTTCATCACCCACCAAGAGACATATGCTACAAGGTAATGCCCTTTGGGCTAAAAAATGCAGGGGCTACGTACCAGAGACTGGTCACTAGAATGTTCAAAGAACAGCTCGGTAAGACCATGGAGGTCTTTATCGACGATATGCTGGTAAAATCGGTAAAGAAAGAAGACCACATCAATCACCTGAAAGAGGCCTTCAAAATACTAAGGCGGTATGGGATAAAGTTGTACCCCGAGAAATGCGCCTTCGGCGTAGCCTCGGGAAAATTCTTAGGGTTTCTCGTGTCCCAATGAGGCACAGAGGTCAACACGGATCATATTAAGGCGATAGATGCAATACCTGAGATTTTGAACAGTAAGTAACAGGTACAAAAGTTGACAGGGCGAATAGCCGCCCTATCCAGATTTATCTCACGGTCCTCCGATAGGTGCCATAAAATTTTCAATGTGTTGAGGAAAGATAACGGGTTACAATGGAATGAGGAATGCGTCTAAGCCTTGAGAAAATTAAAAGCGTATCTATCTTCGCCATTACTACTGGCCAAAGCGGAACTGGGCGAACCCCTACTGGTATATGTGGTCGTCTCTAAGGTCGCTGTCAGCAAAGTCTTGGTCCGCAAAAATGAAGGTATGCAATCTCCTATTTACTATATTAGCGAAACCTTAGTGGACGCCGAAACACGGTATCCACATCTTGAAAAATTAGCATTAGTATTGGTCGTAGCTTCACGAAAGCTCCGACCCTCTTTTCAATGCCATCCCATAAAAGTAGTGACGACCTTCCCGTTGAGAAGTGTCCTACATAAGCCTGAATTATCAGGTACACTCACCAGATGGGCTATAGAGCTTAGCGAGCACGATATCTCGTATCACCCAGGAACCACCATTAAGTCGCAAGTACTAGCCGACTTTAAAGCCGATTTCAGCGCAGAGATACTGCCAGAGGCGGAACTGGAGGCATGTCATACCCCCTCCAACACCGACTTATGGGCTCTGTACACTAATAGCACCGCTAATGCCTCGGGA
Organism: Nicotiana noctiflora; assembly: GCA_032618575.1. Classification (NCBI taxonomy): domain Eukaryota; kingdom Viridiplantae; phylum Streptophyta; class Magnoliopsida; order Solanales; family Solanaceae; genus Nicotiana; species Nicotiana noctiflora. The sequence goes on from JASVEL010000962.1 coordinate 19,536, forward strand.
TCAGGATTGTGTCTCGTTCTTGAGGCCCCACGGGTGAAATAACTTGCCAGTCTGTATGGTGCCCCAAAATGACTAACAACGAGGCCAAGTACGAGGCCGTTATTACAGGTATGAAACTAGCCCTCAAATACGGGGCTCGACGACTTATCCTCCACTGCGACTCCCAACTCGTAGTAAACCAGGTCATTGGGACTTACCAAATCAAGGAGCAGAGATTGCAAAAATATCAGTCAGAGATCCACAGATTAATGACTGAGTTCGATGAGTGCCGCTTCGAAAACATTTCGAGGGCACGAAATGTCGAAGTAGACGACTTGGCATAATTGGCCGCATCCACTAAAAACTTCGATAGAGAAAGCCTGGTCACCCTCATCCATTCATCCATTGACCACACTGAGGTACCTTCTTTAAATTTGACTTGGGACTAGAGAAACCAATTTGTATCCTATCTACAGGATGGTACACTCCCACTCGACAAAAAAGAAGCAAAGAAGCTCCACATACAGACCGCCAGGTATTGTCTAATAAATCACGAGCTCTATAAAAGGACGTTTGGCGGACCCCTAGCCAAGTGCCTAGGGTCGTACCAAATGAGATTACTACTCGAAGAGGTACACGAGGGTCACTGCAGCGCCCATACAGGCAACCGCACCCTCGTACACTGCATAATATGAGCCGGTTATTATTGGCCCACAATGAAGAAAGAGGAAATGGAATACGTTTGCCGATGCAAACAATGTCAAAAGTATGCCCCCATGATACACCAACCAGGAGAGCCCCTCCACTAAGTCACTTCCCTATGGACTTTCATCAAATGGGGAATGGATATAATTGGCCCCCTACCAGCGGGATGAGGAAAGGTACGATTTCTATTAGTGTTAACTAACTACTTATCCAAGTGGGTGGAAGTAGGTGCGTACGCCCAAATACGCGAACAGAAAGTCATTACTTTCATATGGAAGAATATCATCTGTCGTTTCAGCATCCCTAGAGAAATTAGCTGCGACAACGAACAATAATTCATCGGTTAGAAGACAATAGAATTTTTCTACAAGTGGAATATTAAGCGAATACTTTCCACGCCATATCACCCAGCCGCCAACGGCCAAGCAGAGTCTTCCAATAAAACAATACTGAACATACTGAAAAAAAAACTCGAAGAAGCCAAAGGGTTATGGCCTGAACTACTACCGGAAGTATTGTGGGCGCACCAAACCACGCCAAAATCCTACACATGAGAAACACCATATTCACTGGTCTACAGACCCACGCAGTTATACCAATCGAAGTCGGCGAACCAAGCTTGAAATATTCACACCAGCTGAACAAAGAACGACATAAACATGCTTCTCGACCTCGACGAGGCCGAGGAAAGAAGAGAAATGGCCCACATAAGAATAGTTGCCCATAAATAAAAAGTCGAAAGGTACTACAACAAAAGAGCAAAAGTAAGACCACCAAAGTGGGAGACAACGCCCTCAAAGCCAAAACACGAGCGTCAAAAGACCCAAGCGAAGGAAAATTGGGCACCAACTAGGACGGACCCTACAAAATCATAGCAGCAGCAGGTAAAGGAGCATTCCAATTAGAAACAATGGAAGAAAGAACTCTCCAAAATAATTGGAACGTCGCCCACATCAAGTATTTTCATTTCTAAAAGGCGTCTCCCGAGTCACACTTTTTTCCCTTACCCAAGTTTTGTCCCAATTTGGTTTTCTCGGGGAGGTTTTTAACAAGGCGATAGAAGGGACACCTGGAGATATTTGCGGAATGATTTTATCATATCTGCCACTCCATACGCTCTCCTGGCTGACATGACAAAGGGACTGGACTAGCATGATCTCCAATGTATGAATGGCTAAGGCCATCTCCAATGTTTGAATGGCTAAGGCCATCTTCAATGTACGAACGGCTAAGGCCATCTCCAATGTTTGAATGGCTAAGGCCATCTCCAATGTATGAACGACTAAGGTTATCTCCAATGTATGAATGACTATGGCTATCTCCAATGTACGAACGATTAAGGCCATCTCCAATGTATGAACGGCTAAGGCCCTATTCAATGTATGAACGACTAAGGCCATCTCCAACATGAAAATGGCTAAAGACAACATCATCAATAAGTCAACCCAGCTCGACTACGACAAACGAAGTGACTCGACGATAGTAAAAGTTGCGTATATGGTCAAGGCCATCTCCAACGTGTAAATGGCTAAAGCCATCGTCATCAATAAGTCGACCCAACTCGACTACGATAAATTAAGTGACTCGACGACAGTCGACGTTGTGTATATCGTCAAGGCCGTCTCCAATGTGTAAATGGCTAAGGCCACCATCATCAATAAGTCATCTAGCTCAACTATGACAAACGAAGTGACTCGACGATAATCAAAGTTGCGTATATGTCCAAGGCCATCCCCAACGTATAAATGGCTAAGACAACCGTCATTAATAAGTCGACCTAGCTCGATTACGACAAACTAAGTGACTTAATGACATTCGAAGTTGCGTATATGGACAAGGCCATTCCTAACGTGTAAATGGCTAAGGCCACCATAATTATTAAGTCGACCCAGCTTGACTACGACAAACAAAGTGACTTGACGACAGTCAAAGTTGCGTATATAGCCAAGGCCATCCTTAATGCGTAAATGGCTAAGGCTATCGTCGTCAATAAGTCGACCCAGCTCGACTATGACAAATGAAGTGACTCGATGACAATAAGATGCGTATATGGTCAAGGCCATCCCCTAACGTGTAAATGGCTAAAGCCACCATCGTTAATAAGTCGACCCAGCTCGACTACAACAAACAAAGTGACTTGACGTCAGTCGAAGTTGCGTATATAGCCAAGGCCATCTCCAACGTGTAAATTGCTAAGACCAACGTCGTCAATAAGTCGACCCAGCTCGACTACGACAAACGAAGTGACTCGACGACACTCGAAGTTGCGTATATGGCCAAGGCCATCTCAAACGTGTAAATGGCTAAGGTCAACATCGTCAATAAGTTGACCCAGCTCGACTACGACAAACAAAGTAACTCGACGATAGTCAAAGTTACATATGTGGCTAAGGCCATCTCCGATGCATAAATGGTTAAGGCCACCGTCGTTAATAAGTCGACCCAGATCGACTACGATAAACAAATAATTTGACGACTATTAAAGTTACCTACATGGCTAAGTCCATCGACAATATTACGGCGAATGCCGTCATCGCTAACGATCGCCAACCTTGTTCAACTACGGCACAAGGCACACAAATAGTAGATAGAGTGACGTCGTTACTAACTAAGGCCAACACTGTTTTGCATCGAAACCGCCCCCTATCGGTAGATAACACAAACAACATTCAAGAAGCACACTAAGAATCTTACACACTTTACAAACATCCACTACGCGGAGACGAGATGCCGAAAATAAAAGATACAAAAAGAAAAGAATAACACCAAAAATACATGTACAAAAGGACCCATTTACACCTCCAAATACAGTAAAACAAAATGAATACAAGTCCTAAGGGGTTTTGCCATTCTATCCACCGTCCCCCACTGGACCGCCATCTCGTCCACCACCGTCCCCATCCTGATAAAGTCTTAGAATTATAGAATGCCCGGTATGGAGAGTCAGAACTATACCAGCAGGCTTCGCGGGTGACCTGAGCTACATGCCATTGATCCTGAACCTCTACCTCGGTAGCTCGGCCCGTAGCTAAGAATTTCTCGAACACGACGAGCTTGGCCTCGGCATACACCCCCATCTCACGTGCCTCACTATGCGCATCCTCATCGGACCTTGATGCGATAGTCTGCTTAAGGGCCTGAATCTTAGTCGCCTTGGCATTAAGCTCGGCAGTCAAGGCAGCGACCTTGGCTCATAAATTATTTGCTTCCGCCACTACCCCACGGCCGACCTCCAGGTCCTCTTCCTTCGACTGGAGAAGAGTCTCCAGCTCAATGTTCCGAGCCAAGGCGTCCATCAGCTGCTTATCAACTTGCTTCATCTCAACCACCATTCGCTTCAACTGGGCCTCTAACTGCTCCAAGCCCTCACAGAAAACCTCGAATTCTAGGTCATTCTTGAGTAGGTCTGCCAGTGCCTGATGCTTGGCATGACACCGTCGATACTTCTTTACCACCTTGTTAAAGGTGGCGGCCTTCCTTTGCGCTCGCCGCCCCCCTCTCTATATCCAAGATGAGAGTTTAAAGAAGAGGAAAAAGAGGAAAGGCAAGTCAGTATGCATCAAAGTCTACTTTACAATACATGAAGAAAATCAAAATATACATGCAAGGCCGCGCCAACAACCCTCCGAGATAGTTACCCATTTCTAACACCTTTTAACATTTCACGCTCAGCTGCCGCACATAACAGGGTAATATCTGCTTCAGCCTGCTCGCTATGTTGAAACAAGTTATACTCTCTTGAGATCAAAATTCGGCAGTTGGATCTACCCACTGTCATCCCCACATGGGCCGGACCTCTAGTTAATGCATATGCATCTATATGGGCGGCCTCAGGGTCCATCTTCTTAGCACCACCGCCCGCTTCTCCAACGGTGGCCGACCGCTCTTTGGAATACGTGCTAGGGAGGTGTTGGGAACTGCCCTCCCTTGGGGAGCCGACCTCCCAAAACGGATGGCATCGATCATAAAAACTATCCTTGACTACTGACAAGGCTCACTCGCCCTGTCGTCTTCTGTGGCTATACCCTTGACAGTCATCAACCGGCGTCTTTTCCTTTTCGGTGGATCTTCGCCCTCAGAAGTCTCCTTCACTCCATCCGTGGGGATGGCATTGAAGGAGTCGCTTCACTTGTGGACGCCGCCACAAGCACAATCTCAGGTTGAGAAACCTCCAGAGCGCTATCACTGGGCGAGCCACAAGGTATGTATCCGTCTTGAGAGTCCTTCCCCACCCCAGGCGAGGTAACGACGCTCTTATTCTTCTTCTTCTTAGAGGCACTCTGACCTTCTAACACGAATAAGTTAGGTAACAAAACCTAGAGAAACCTCCAAATTGTAGCCAAAGAGTTACTTGAAGGCCGTATCGTTCATGAAATGCAGCCCAGATGCGGCATTCCTCCATATACAGAATCATTCCACCCATGATCTAATATTTTCAATGAACTAGGGTGGAGAATCCCTCACTGCAAAAAGGGGGGGGGATCAAAGAAATCACAATGGCCCTATGGTCAAAATTGCAAGCAGTCCCGAATTCTACAAGTAAAAATACTTACGTTCTAGATTCCATCTTTTCAGGAACCCTTCGGGATTCGACACTTGGTGCTCCGTCTTAATGTAGAAGTATTTACGCTAAAAGCGGCGGCTAGTCTTGTCATCGTCTTTAACAACCAAGCCCCTTGTACCATGACTTTTCAACTGCAGCATAGTATCCTCAGGTAACCAGGGCTGAATAACTGTAAAAGGTGGTGGACCGAGATGTTGCACTCAGCCCTGGCCGCATAAGTGGTCATAATACAACACACCTTCAAGGTGTAAAGAGTGAGATGAGCCGGACACATGACATACAAAATGGAAAAGCTCCTCCATTAGGGGGTAGATTGGAAGACTGTAACCGATCAAGAATGGGTACTCATAGAATGTGCAGTACCCAGGCAGGTGCACATTAGCATAGTCTGTCCCGGTCGGCACCATTTCCACGTGGTTCGGAATATGGTGCGTCTCTCGAAGATCATCTAAGTGGGATTGTAATAAATCGATGTGCAACCAAGGAAAGGATGGGCTCTTAACTGGAAAATCCCTATAAACATGTATCTCCTTCGGGAGGACATTGTCTACACTAAGGGGAACAAGGGCCTTTTCTACCTTTTCCCCTTCACCACCAGGAAGATGGCAGAACCCTAGATGGGGCATTATCTTTGGCCTTTTTACTACTCTGTCCTTGTTTTTTCATCTTATCCTATGTAAGGAAGGAAACACTAACGATAGGAAGTGTGGTTTCAAAGGAAGCGGGAGAGTCTCACACGAAATAGCGGTTACTAGAAACAAAGGTTAAAAAGGAAGCTAGAAAAAGTTCTCCAATGGTTCAAAAGATGAAAAGGATTGAACCTTCCCTCTATTTATTGGGTTATGATGTATAGAAATCGAAGAGGCATGATTCAAAATAAGCGTTGGAAACCAGAACATCACATCACCCCCTGAACTGCCTCGGGAGTAAGTATAATCATGACGCATGCGGGAAATAACGTCATTTCGAAAAGGGGGCCACGCGTCAGCAGCTCAACGATGCCATATATTTCCTCTTATTCACGTCACTGCCCCTATAGTGAGGTAAAATTTTCTAAAGACGAGGTTTGCATTTCCGTCTATTGAAGACGTCTACTGGATAAACGAGCAGAGGGACTAACTGTATGGGGTCAAATTTGGCCCTCGACGTCTCTACGCCAATGGGTACGCCTAGTAAGCATATGTCTACTAAAGTAAGGGTACGACTTGGACGTAAGGATAAAGGCGACGCCAGTTAAAATCTAGCATCCTCGCTAGGAGGGCGTCGATCACTTTTTGTACTTTTATAATTATTTCGATAAATGCCTCCTACTATATAAAAGGGACCTTTCCATTGTAAAATGGTATCATTATTATTCTTGAATAATACAACTCTCTTGTTTTCTCTCACTCTCTCTCCATCTCTACCCTTGAGTTCATCTTATCAGACCCACTACAATACTTTCTTCTCTTTTAACTTTAGGTTGTATTATATTTGGTTACGATCCCTTATTTATTTTTTGATAGTATTTTAGCTTATAAAGTAGATTGATAACTTTTGAGCCAAACACGTTTTATCTTAATTATAGAACATTTATTTATTAACACACACTATTGCTTGAAGAATATTTATGAATTAGATTATTTTGTGACATACAAATACAACAATACCTTCGTCAATTTTCACATTTTTTTATCTCTAAGAATTTGTCTTATAAATGTTTAGGTAAATATCATTTTGCCTTTCTATAGTTCTTTTTTTGGTAAACTAGATGATATTTATATATATATGTTAGCTAAAGGGAGCCACCCTTACACTGTCAGGACAGTTTGTAGGGTATTTTAGAGCCCCTAATGATGCAATGTATTGCATGATAGTATTTAAATTACAGGCCAAAAAGGGTCTAGGTAGTTCAGTTCCTAGGATGTCTGTCCAAAATACATCATTGGCAAATACCGGAGGAACTGCTAGTATTAAAGAGTTACACAAAAAGTCTTCTCCAGCTGCTGCAAGTGTATCAGCCACCCTATTTTGCTCCCTGTAGACATGCTTCACCATTACTCTTCTAGTTCTTTGAATCAATAACCTGCATTCACAAACTAAAGGTTCAAATGTTAGATTACCATGTATAAGCATGTTGATAGTTTCAGCTAAGTCAGTGTTAATCTCCAGTGCAAGTAGATAATTTTGTTCTGCCAATTGGAAACCTTTGACAATGGCCCTGATTTTTGCCCCTGTATTTGTGGTGAAGGGAATGTTTTCCATGAAGCCCAAGATCCATTCCCCATTGTGGTTTCTGAAAACCCCTCTTATACCTCTTACTCCTAGATTCTTTTTTGCTGCACCATCTATGTTCAGCTTGAAAGAGTCTCTTGGTGGAGGCCACCATTTTAGCATCTGGTGGTGTTTGACTTTTTCCTGTCTACCGTCTCTCAAAACACAAAATTTAGTTGCCTTCACTATGGTTTTGGTAGCACTGATTATGTCTTTCTTATTGTTAAAAACATTACTGTTTCTGTTTAGCCAGATGTGCCAAAGGCAGAATGGTAGAATATTGATCCAGGAGAGGTTTTCATTGAATTTTAAATCTCTACCTTTTTCCATAACTACAGTCCATGACATATTGTGTAGTCCAGGGTTTATTACAAAGGGGGTTGTGGCTTTATCCTGGATTGAGCTTCGGGATTGTATGGCATTGGGGCAATAGGAGAATATATGGTCAATATCCTCTTCAGCAGCTCCACAAAAGTGGCAATGTTGGGGGCATCCCAGTCCAATTGAGTGAAGGAAACTTCTTATTGGCATTCTTCAAGTTTTTTATTTTATTGGGTGTATGGAGCTTCCATAACCCTTTAAAGAGATCACCTTCTAGAGAGGAGGTGTTCTGGTCAGAATTCTTTAGGATAGAATATGTAGTAGAGATTGAGAATAGTCCATTGGATGTAAGGTCCCAGATTAGGTTATCCTCCTTGGTGGATATACTGGAATGAATGTAGACCCCAAAAGGTCTTGGATATGCCGAGGGAGTTGGAATAATATGATTGAAGTGTTCCATGAGCCCATTTGGAGGACTTAGGCAACCTTGATGTCACATCATTTTGGTTCCGGGCCCCCTGAATTAGGTCTCTTAGTGATGGCTGGTTTGGAATCCATTTATCATTAAAGAAATTAACTATATTCCCTTTGTGTACTACCCACCTACTTCCTTTCTTACAAATTTTTCAGCCTTTCAGCATGTCTTCCAAGTAGGGGAGTACTGAGATCTAGTTTGTCTCAGGCCATGATTGGGCTTTGACATGTCTCAATGCTTGTGGATCAGCACTCCAACCAAAAGAGAGTTTGTGTTTTTGTAGGCTATCCAAGTAGGTTTGCTAGGGATGCTTGATTTTTAAGGCTTACCTTTTGAAGGCCCAGCCCCCCTTCTTGTTTGGTTTTAATCACTACTGTGAGCACGTGATTTTGCCCTACGTGAGAATTACTCCCAAACAATTCAAAAAAAAAAATAAATAAAATAGTATTGTGTTGTGCGTGATTTTTGTGATTTTTGTGTTATTTTTCTTATTATTTGCATTTTTATCTGTGCATATTTGCTTGTTTAAATAAATAAAATATACAAAAAATATGTTGCATATGTATATAAAATTCAAGTTTACAATTAAGTTTATTTTACATAAATGAAAAGTCATAAAAAATATGTATTTTTGCATTTTTTAAGCATTTAATGTCCAAATCGTGCAATTTTATTTTTATTAATGTTTAATTTTGTGTGATAATTATTATTATGAGTTAATTAGTATTTCAAGATAATTTTTAGTTTTTATAAATTAATCTTAGTATTTTTGGGCTTTATTAATTAGGATGTTGAATAATGGAGAAGAACAAAATAGAAAAAATTTGGATTGGGCCATCTTGCAAATTAAGTTACAAGCCCAATCCTAAGCACCCTTACCCAACCCAAAACCCCTTGGCCCAAAATGAAAATTTCAGATTTTTAGCCAAAAAATAATCATAATCACATAACATAAAGTAGTGGGGGCAAGGAAATAAATGAAGAAAACATGGAGAGGAAAACATGGATTAAGTGGGTTTTCTTTAAATTAAAAAATATATTCTTTTTAATAAAAAGATCTGAAAATTTTCAAAATTCTTGCCTATAAATAGAAGAGAAGATTAGAGAGAAGAGGGGGAGAGAAAAAAGAGAGAAAAAATCGGAAGAGAAGAGAAAATAAAGAAAATTCCCTGATGTGGTATACACTCGATATACACTCTCGATACAGAAGTATACACGAAAAATATGCAATTTCTGAGAGTTTCTTTTGAGAAGTGAAAATAGTTCAAAGCTAGAAAGCCAAAACAAAGAGAAAATCTGGAATATATTTTTCTTTTCTATTTTTTACTGTTTTTTTTGTTTTTCTCCATATTGCTGGAATTTTCGGGATTGAGGTGTTGAAGCTACTGCTGGTTGTTACTGTTGTTGTTGCTGTATTTTCACCGCCCTGTTGATTTGCCATTTTCCCATTCCTTTCAAAATCAGGTACACATTCTAAAAACCATGTGTTGATGTAAGCTCGAATTGGAAGTTGAAGTTTTGAAATGAAATAGAAAAGCAAGTTGTTGATTAATATTTGTTGTTATTTTCTATTTTATTAGTTTTTGTCAAATTGTAGTTAGCTTTATAATTTGAAGAATAAATTTGTCATTCAAGGGAACACCTTTTCTACTAATATAGAGTAGCCTTTTAAGCATGTAATTGTTTAGGACTTTTCTTTTCTTTTAGAGACAAACTAAATAGAAAAAATGTAGTCACTTTAGGATTATCCTTTTTTTTTAAAATAAAAATGTTACGAGCCTAGCTAAATAGAAGAAATAAAATTGCGGGGCCCCTCAATAACAATGTTCATTTTTTTTCTTTCTTAAAAATAACCAAACGCGGTAAATGTTTAAAATTGCATTATAGTATTGAACATTTTTTAAAATCAGATATTTAGCCATTACAATAATTTAAGCGACCGTGCTAGAACCACGGGATCCGGGGATGCCTAACACCTTCCCTCGGGTCAACAGAATTCCTTACTTAGAATTTCTGGTTCGCAGACTTCATTTGAAAAGTCGAAAATTTCCTTGATTTGGGATTTAAATAAATTGGCGACTTGGGACACCATAATTTATTCCAAGTGGCGACTCCGAAATAAATAAATAATCCCATTTCGAATATTGTCACTTAAATTGGAAAAACTCCCTTGTACGTTTATCCCTCGGGGTAAGCGCGCTGAAAGGAGGTGTGACAGCTCTGGCGACTCTGCTGGGGATAATGAACCCAGAACCACTGGTTCAGGGTTTAAGAATTCGAGCTTTGAATAATTGTTGTATTTGGCTTATTTATTATCTGATTTTATTACATGTTTATATTTAATATGCTAAATGTTGCTTTTACCGCTTTGATATTTTGTGAACCGTATATAAATTGTGCCGATACCCATTTTTCTCTTCTGAGTCTCGTTGAAATATAATATCGGGCATTTGCTGGACATAGCCCGTTTTTCTCAAGATAGCTGTGGTGCTTGGCACCCCGTGAAGGATTTTGTAGTCACACATGTTTAGGCGGAGAGTTTGTCAATTAAGCCGGAAAGCCATGCTACCGGTGCACTGACACTCTTCGGCTCGAGTTGTCCGCTCGAGTTAAAGCCAGTCTAGACACTTTTTCCAACATGATGATGACTTAGAATAACCAAACCTTATACCGGATCCCCGATAGGAACGTTTATTTGCATCATGTGCATATTTGACTTAGGAGGCTCAACACAGGGGTTGGGCCTGTCTAGGACAGGTGTACCTGAAACAAAAGACCAACTTGTTGCATCTTTCTCTGTGCATTTATTCATTTCGATCTTACATGTTGGCCGGTTTGTCATGTAAAAAGAGGGGAAGAAGTGGAAAACGTCAGGGTATAAAGCCAAAATAGTTTCATGGAAAATAGTTAGTTCTTTGAAAATAAATTTTGAAAAAATGCAAAAAAAAAATTCCAAATAAATTTTCTTACGAAAATAGTTAGTTCTTTGAAAGTAAATTTTGAAAAATGCAAATAAATTTTCTTAATTTTACGAAAATAGTTTAGTTTCTTTGAAAGTAAATTTTGAAAAATGCAAATAAATTTTCTTAATTTTACGAAAATAGTTTAGTTTCTTTGAAAATAATTTTGAAAAATGCAAAAATTCCAAATAAATTTTCTTAGTTCCTTTGAAAATAATTTGTTTTAGAAATACTGTTTAAAAATAGTTTGTTTTCTTTTCTTAAAATGATTTAGTTCTTTTATCTCCGAACTACGCGGGTCTGATTCTCACCAGAAGTGAGATACGTAGGAAAACCTCATCGGTTCCGACCCCCCAAAAAAAAAAAATCCAAAAAAAAAATATTGTTCATTTAGTTCCTTCTTTAAAATCTTTCCTTAGAAAATTTAAAGAAAAAAAAATGGTTTCGTTCTTCCTACTGTTTTTCATGAAATAAAAAGAAAACTCAATAAAAATCAAAATTAAAAAAAAATATGGGTTTCCTTCATTTTTGAAGTACTTTTCTAAAAAATAAAAATAAAAATAAAAGAGAAGCCAAAATCCAAAAAAAAAATATTTCCTTTCTTCCTTAGAAAAAGAGACAATAAGTAAAAAATTCAAACAAAAATATATTTTTTTTCCTTTTCTTTTACTTAAAAGCAAATAATTTTTAGAAGTCTTTCTGTCAAAAAAAAAAAAGGCAAAAAAAAAAAGCAAAAATATAAATATATTTTCCTTCCTTCTTTTAAAGCATTTCTTTCAAGAATTAGTTGATTTACTTCATTCGCGATTTTCCGAACTACGCGGGTCTGATTCTCACCGGATGTGAGATACGTAGGAAAACCTCATTGGTTCCGACCCCAATTTAAAAAAAAATATATATATATATAAAAAAAATATTCTCTTTTAGTTCCTTCATTAAAATCTTTTTTTTATAAAATTCAAAAAAAAAGGGTAAAAGTAGTTCAAAAAAAAAACCCCCAAAAAAAAAAAAACCAAAAAAAAATGGTTTCGTTCTTTCTACTATTTTTCATGAAATAAAAAAGAAAAATCAATAAAAATCAAAATTTAAAAATATGGATTTTACTCCAAAGCAAATAAATTTTTATTTTTAGAAGTCTTTCTATCAAAAAGCAAAAAAGAAAAAGCAAAAATATGAATATATTTTCCTTTTTTCTTTTAAAGCATTTCTTTCAAGAATTAGTTGATTTACCCAATTCCCGGTTTTCCGAACTACGCCCGGTCTGATTCATGCGGAGACATGATACGTAGGCAATCCACATAAGATTCGACCATCACTAAAAAAAAACGAAAAAAAAAAGAGTGTAAAAGAAAATTGATAAAGAGGGGAAGAAGATGAAAGCAAAGGAAAGTATAAGCCGGAGTAACGCATTACAATCGAATACAAGTAGCAACACGATCAATTGTATAAGTGCATCACACCCAACGCGAGATTACTTATCTGTTATGTTGTCTCAGACTAACCGTTTGTTTGCCAAACTCCAGGTTTTAGAAAAGGGTGGTTGATTTTGTGGTACTCTGGCCTCACATTCATACTTCACGAGGTCCAAAGGAAAAGTTCAGCAACCCGTTGCTAAGTCAAATACCCATCCTTATTTCACAAGGTCGAAAAGAAGTGCCAACATGTCTTCAGAAATCCCCCTATCAACCGTCCCCGTTTTGGAAGAGAGTTCCGTGTCAGCCATTCTGGCTACTGAGTCAGCAGCTGCAGAAGAAAACAGAATTATGCGATGTCGAATGCCGGAGATGTTAGATGACTGGAATAACGGGAAAGAGCCCCCAAGTCTGATCCCTGGGTTCCCCGAACTATTCCTCAGGTCAAGTGGGATTTCTAATACCCCCACCAATTACCCACTTACTTTGTTTGGATATTCTAATGCCAAATCACCCTCCACTTCCCATCCTCGGGTGACAGCATTAGATACATCTGCAAGAACATCTGTTGGTTTGCCCGTTCCAATCACGGCGCATCCCGGCACGCATACTCCTTTCTTTGATTCCTCTTCTTTTACATTCCCGGCACCACCCCTTCCACGGGATCCTACCCAGTTTGCCGCCAATGTCTATCCTCAGCTCATGCCAAGCCAAAATCCAAAAGCTCCCGAACGGGATGAAATGGCAAAAAGAATGAGCAGCTTGGAACAAAGCTTGAAAAACATGCAAGGTCTAGGCGGACAGAAGAGTGTTTCTTACGCAGATTTGTGCATGTTCCCACATGTCCAGTTGCCCTCAGGCTTTAAGACGCCGAAGTTTGAAAAGTATGACGGGCATGGCGACCCTATTGCTCATCTAAAGAAATACTGCAATCAATTGCGAGGTGCCGGCGGCATGGAAGAATTGTTGATGGCATATTTCGGAGAAAGCTTGATCGGGATAGCATCAGAATGGTACATGGATCAAGACATATCTCGATGGCACATCTGGGACGATTTGGCCAGAGATTTTTTGAAACAGTTCCAGTACAACATTGACATTGCGCCAGACATGAATTCTTTATCGAACTTAAAGAAGAAACCTTTAGAAAGCTTCAGAGAATATGCTATTAAATGGCGAGAGCAAGCATCCAGGGTGAAACCCCCTATGGACAAAATAGAAATGATCACTACTTTCCTTCAGGCTCAGGAACCAGACTATTTCCAGAACATGCTGTCAGCAATGGGAAAGCCTTTCGCAGAGGCGATCAAGATTGGGGAAATGGTAGAAAATGGTTTAAAGACGGGAAGGGTTTTGAGTCAGGCAGCCATTCGAGCGACCTCCCAAGCAATCCAAGGAGGGTCTGGAGGAATATCAAAGGGTAGGATGAAAGAGGAAACATCCATGGCAACTTCGGGTGATAGAAGACACCACGCTCCTAGACCCTTCTTTTCGGAAAGAACCCCCCAACATTATTACTCTGCTCAGGAAATGTCCTATATCCCTCAACCATACGCGGTCATGAATGCTCAACCTTTTGCGCAACCGCAACAGCATGTCAGTAGAAACCAAGCTCTATTTCCAAGAAATCAGCCTCCCCACCAGAACCACTATAATCCCCGACCTCCACATAATAACTTCCGTCCTTGGGAACAACCAAAGAAATCAAACTTTACCCCAATTGGTGAATCTTACTCTAATCTATTCCCGAAACTTGTCCAAATGGGTTTACTGCAGCCGGTTCCTCAGAATAGACAAAACCCGGCATCGCCTTCCTACAAAGCTGGTGTCAGATGTGCATATCATTCAGAGGCAGAAGGCCACCATACTAATGACCTGTTGGACTTTGAAACAAGAGGTGGAAAATTTAATAGAGCAAGGGAAGATTGTGTTGAAGGATGAGGATGTCCCAAATGTGACCAATAATCCGCTGCTCGCTCACAATAACGGGCCGATAATTGGGATGATTTGTGAAGACGAAGAATTTGATCCAGCGCTTAAGGCCATAATTGCTATTGCTGATGAGGAAAGGAAGCCCAAGGCGGTCCCCGAAACAAGAGAAAGGGGAAAAGAAGAGTAAAATCACTGAGTTAGAACCAGAAAAGGAAATTGGTACACCTAAGCAAGCCTATGTGGCATGGGAGGCAATTAAGACACCACAGCTGAATGAGCCAGTGTTTGTTGGACGCGTACCGCAAAAGCTTAAGGAACCGTGAAGAGAAAGATAATGAGGATTCCATGACTGAAGAGAGTGAAGGAAAACACGAGGCAAAGCTCTGCGATACCCACATGGTCGAGCCAGGAAAAGGGACTATCACCGTTGAGATGGATCAGACACTAAACTCCCAAACTAAAAGGCTAGGCCATCCCCGATCAAGCGGAAACCCAGTAAACTTGTCCTGCCATATTTTTCTGCATCCAGAGTATTTCAGGGTGTAAATTGGATGTTTCTTTTAGTTTTTGTCTTTAAATTTTCAAATGTGAACCTTGTTTATCTTTTCGATTTCAAGTAATGAAATTAATATCTCATCGTCCGTTTTCTTTTCTTTTGTTATTTTTTTTTATTTCTTTCAGATTTGTTTTAGTTTTCTTTTTTCTCTTTTCTTTAGTTCAAATCATGCAGCTTTAAATAACATGACATGCTTGCGGACTTCATGCCTAGATCCCAAAACGCTGTCAGACTTCAGAATAATGAATCGAGAGTTGAAATGCACAAAAGTTTATCTTTGAGGAAATGAAACAATGAATTGGAATAACTGAAGGAAATTGGTTCACATACAAAAATGGTTGTGTTGTACTCAAGGAATACCCGAGTAGTTGTCCCAACAAAGAAAGGCCCATACTTGCAACAAGAAAATGCGCCCCAGAAATCTCGAAATAGAACAACCGACGTTAAGGCGCATTCCTCCTTATTACCAAGAAACAAAAAGAAAATTCCGCTCCTAATTGGAAGGCGCATTCCTCCTCATTACCAAGAAACAAAAAGAAAATTCCGCTCCTAATTGGAAGAATCCATGCATCATCCGGAAAATATCACTGAGAGGGACACTGTGTCTGGCAGACATGGAAGGAAAAGATCCTGAAACGGCTGTGAATGCGGATGCTGTGAAAAGGTATTATGTCTGAACTTGCTTCAATGAGGTCCTCACAAGTCGAAATGATTGAAGGCTTTTATTCCCGCTACCCAAACACTACCAACCCTTTTTGTAAACCCTTTGAGCCGGTTACCTTTCTTTGACTACCCTCTTTGGAATCCAAACAAAAAAAAAAAACAAAAACCAAACAAAACAAAGTTCCTGAACTACGTTCTGACTTGATTCCGAAAGGATACGTAGGCAACCTCTCCCCGAGGTTCAGTCACACCAAACCAAAAATCCCAGTTTCCCCAAAAAATGAAACTGGGGCAGATGATATTGTTGATTCGGTTTAAGATCCGTCAAGATGATTCCAAAGTTGTAATTTTGTCTACAATTCTTATTACCCAAACCGAGTACAAGTCCTTCAATATCAATTGGAAGTTGTGAAAACATCATTGTTGCGATCCGAAGTTCCTGGAATGAAAAGAAATAAAATGAGAGAGTCTTATTGGTGAAAACCTTCGGGCACCATAAGACGACGGAAGTAGAGAAATACAAAATGAGAGAGCCTGTTGGTAAAAACTCGCAAAGAGTGCTATCTGGCGATGGTAAGAAGAGAAATGAGAGAGGTCGATTGGCGAAAACCCGCAAAAGGGCGCTATCAACCGAAAAGTTTGTTTCACCACGAGAGGTCCCGGCACGGCTCCTTAGCTCGGAAATATAGACCCGTTTTGGTTCATAAGAAAATGGGAGTTTTGTGACGATCAAGCATCTAGTCCGAGGAGCATGTCATGTTGGTTAAAGTCAGCATATACCTCAGATAAGTCCTTCTTTTCTCCCCCGAAAGGGACTCTTCTATCTTTGATACGTTTTTCCATTCTTTGATTCATTCTTTTTCTTTGAATCCCTTTCGGTTTAATTTTAATTCTGAAACTATTACAAAGGAAGGTGACATGACCGGTTTTACAGGACTCCGCACTGGTAAAGAAGAAAAGAAAAACAGCCTCAATGGTATATTGTTACAATCCACGATTGGATCGTAATGATCGATTGTTTCCAAAGAAAAGGAGTTTAGAAAGGAAACGGAAATCAAAGGCTAAGGTCTTAGAAGAGACGGAATAAGGCAGAAGGATAGGACCCACACGGAAAATCCTCATGGAATTCCGGAAATGAACCCGGTCAGTTTGAAAGGAAGTCACCCCAAAGACAATTGGTAGCAAATTTCTCAATGGAAATGGGAAAACGATCAAGCAATGAAGATGATCAAGGCCGCAAAGTCAACCACTTTTTTTTTCAACTGATAAAATGTTCTTTGTTGAAAGCAGGTCTGTTTAATTGTGCAAGAATAAGGTACAACTCGAAGAAATGAAATACGCAAGCTTTGAAATGGCTTTGGAACAAGGAAAACACATAAAAAGGTAAGTTTCTTTTTAGAGATTTATCTTATGCATTTGTTGATGTTTAAAAAGAAAGCCTAAAAGAAGGCCCAAAAAGAAGAATAAAAGAAAAGAAAATGAAAACTCCGAAAAAGAGAATCAAATCATATCAGTCCAACATCTGTTTGGACCCCGGTCAGAAAAAAACCGAGGGTCTTTCCGGCCAGAAAGCCGTGAAACTTTTATCCCTGGTCAAAAAACCGAGGATCTCCCTAGTCAGAAAACTGCGGAGCCATTTACTTTTACCCCGGCCAAAAAACCGAGGATCTGACGGCCAAAAAACCGTTAGATATTGTTTGAATTCCGGCCGGAAAGCCGTGAAACTTTTATCCCCGGTCAGAAAACCGAGGATCTAGTCAAAAAACTGCGGAGCCATTTACTTTTACCCCGACCAAAAAACCGAGGATCCGACGGCCAAAAACCGTTAGATATTGTTTGAATTCCGGCCAGAAAGCTGTGAAACTTTTATCCCGGTTAGAAAACCGAGGATCTCCCAGTCAAAAAACTGCGGAGCCATTTACTTTTACCCCGACCAAAAAACCGAGGATCCGACGGCCAAAAACCGTTAGATATTGTTTGAATTCCGGCCAGAAAGCCGTGAAACTTTTATCCCCGGTCGAAAACCGAGGATCTCCCCAGTCAAAAAACTGCGGAGCCATTTACTTTTACCCCGGCCAAAAACCGAGGATCCGACGGCCAAAAAACCGTTAGATATTGTTTGAATTCCGCCGAAAGCCGTGAAACTTTTATCCCCGGTCGAAAACCGAGGATCTCCCCAGCAAAAAACTACTGAGCCATTTACTTTTACCCCGGCCAAAAACCGAGGATCCGACGGCCAAAAACCGTTAGATATTGTTTGAATTCCGCCCAGAAAGCCGTGAAACTTTTATCCCCGGTCGAAAACCGAGGATCTCCCCAGAAAACCGCGGAGCTATTTACTTTTACCCCGGCCAAAAACCGAGGATCCGACGGCCAAAAACCGTTAGATATTGTTTGAATTCCGCCGTAAAGCCGTGAAACTTTTATCCCCGATCGAAAACCGAGGATCTCCCGATCAAAAAACTGCGGGAGCTATTTACTTTTACCCCGCCAAAAAACCGAGGATCCGACGGCCAAAAACTCGTTAGATATTGTTTGAATTCGGCCGTAAAGCCGTGAAACTTTTATTCCCGGTCGGAAAACCAAGGATCTCCCGACCAAAAAACCGCTGAGCCATTTACTTTTACCCCGACCAAAAAACCGAGGATCCGACGGCCAAAAACCGTTAGATATTGTTTGAATTCCGCCGTAAAGCCGTGAAACGTTTATCCCCGGTCGAAAACCGAGGATCTCCCGATCAAAAAACAACGGAGCCATTTACTTTTACCCCGCCAAAAACCGAGGATCCGACGGCCAAAAACCGTTAGATATTGTTTGAATTCCGCCCGAAAGCCGTGAAACTTTTATCCCCGGTCGAAAACCGAGGATCTCCCACCAGAAAACCGCGGAGCTATTTACTTTTACCCCGCCAAAAACCGAGGATCCGACTGCCAAAAACCGTTAGATATTGTTTGAATTCCGACGTAAAGCCGTGAAACTTTTATCCCCGGCAGAAAACCGAGGATCTCCCCGTCAAAAAAAACTGCGGAGCTATTTACTTTTACCCCGGCCAAAAAACCGAGGATCCGACGGCCAAAAACCGTTAGATATTGTTTGAATTCCGCCGTAAAGCCGTGAAACTTTTATCCCCGTCGTAAAACCGAGGATCTCCAAGTCAAAAACTGCGTGGAGCTATTTACTTTTACCCCCGCCAAAAACCGAGGATCCGACGGCCAAAAACCGTTAGATATTGTTTGAATTCCGGCCGAAAGCCGTGAAACTTTTATCTCCGGTCAAAAACCGAGGATCTCCCCAGTCAGAAAAACTGCAGAGCCATTTACTTTTAACCCCGCCAAAAACCGAGGGTCTAGCGGCCAAAAACCGTTAGACATTGTTTGAATTCCGCCCAGAAAGCCGTGAAACTCTTCTTCAAAATCCCGGCCCGAAAGCCGTGGAACGTTTATTTGTGAAATTGTGATTTTCGTACCCAATACCAAAGAGTCTTTTAATCGCTCTCTGTGTCACAACTAACTCACGAAATTTTCCTAGCAAAACTGGGGCAGAAAAATTCCGTTCGTTTGTTTGTTTTGTTGTCTAAATAGGTTTGATCTCGGGATGCAAGGATCGAGATAACCTACAAATGGAACATCAATCCAGGTTAAAGAAAAGAAGAAAAGAACCAAAAGAAAGATTTCAAACGTTGGAGTAAACAAAGGCGCGGATTGCTCAGAAGGTGATTGAAGTAACAAGCTCCGCCGACTCGTTTCACTCAATGTTACAGAAATAAACAAACACGTACAGCTTGTGGAGCATCAAGATTCGGATCGAGGTCTACCGCAAATCAGCTAAGATTCAAGATCAAGTTTTCAAGAGAATCATAGATAGGAATCTTGTAACTCATAGTTTTGATAGCATTGCTAGTTCAGCTTTAATTTCTCCTTTTGGTGTAATAAGGAGGTCAGTGAGCAGTAAGCAGCAACTGCAACAACGATAGCAACAGTAACAGCAAAGTGTCAGTTCAAGGTAGTCCCAACTACCAAAACTTCCCGAACTACATTGACCTGATTCCTGTTTAGCCCAGGATATGTAGGAGGCCTCCCGAAGCAAAGGCTCGGTCAAGATATTTTCAAAATGCTTCACACGGAGTGCTCAAAACGGGCAAAAATCGCTCGTATTTGCTCATTATCTTTGCACGAAAACTCTTCATATTTCCGCGCAAAGAGGGGCATCTGTGAGCACGTGATTTTTGCCCTACGTGAGAATTACTTCCAAACAATTCAAAAAAAAATAAAAATAAAATAGTATTGTGTTGTGCGTGATTTTTGTGATTTTTGTGTTATTTTTCTTATTATTTGCATTTTTATCCTGTGCATATTTGCTTGTTTAAATAAATAAAATATACAAAAAATATGTTGCATATGTATATAAAATTCAAGTTTACAATTAAGTTTATTTTACATAAATGAAAAGTCATAAAAAATATGTATTTTTGCATTTTTTAAGCATTTAATGTCCAAATCGTGCAATTTTATTTTTATTAATGTTTAATTTTGTGTGATAATTATTATTATGAGTTAATTAGTATTTCAAGATAATTTTTAGTTTTTATAAATTAATCTTAGTATTTTTGGGCTTTATTAATTAGGATGTTGAATAATGGAGAAGAACAAAATAGAAAAAATTTGATTGGGCCATCTTGGAAATTAAGTTACAAGCCCAATCCTAAGCACCCTTACCCAACCCAAAACCCCTTGGCCCAAAATGAAAATTTCAAATTTTTAGCCAAAAAATAATCATAATCACATAACATAAAGTAGTGGGGGCAAGGAAATAAAGGAAGAAAACATGGAGAGGAAAACATGGAGAGGAAAACATGGATTAAGTGGGTTTTCTTTAAATTAAAAAATATATTCTTTTTAATAAAAAGATCTGAAAATTTTCAAAATTCTTGCCTATAAATAGAAGAGAAGATTAGAGAGAAGATGGGGAGAGAAAAAAGAGAGAAAAAATCGGAAGAGAAGAGAAAATAAAGAAAATTCCCTGCTGTGGTATACACTCGATATACACTCTGGATACAGAAGTATACACGAAAAAAATGCAATTTCTGAGAGTTTCTTTTGAGAAGTGAAAAGAGTTCAAAGCTAGAAAGCCAAAACAAAGAGAAAATCTGGAATATATTTTTCTTTTCTATTTTTTACTGGTTTTTTTTGTTTTTCTCCATATTGCTGGAATTTTCGGGATTGAGGTGTTGAAGCTACTGCTGGTTGTTACTGTTGTTGTTGCTGTATTTTCACCGCCTTGTTGATTTTCCATTTTCCCATTCCTTTCAAAACCAGGTACACATTCTAAAAACCATGTGTTGATGTAAGCTCGAATTGGAAGTTAAAGTTTTGAAATGAAATAGAAAAGCAAGTTGTTGATTAATATTTGTTGTTATTTTCTATTTTATTAGTTTTTGTCAAATTGTAGTTAGCTTTATAATTTGAAGAATAAATTTGTCATTCAAGGGAACACCTTTTCTACTAATATAGAGTAGCCTTTTAAGCATGTAATTGTTTAGGACTTTTCTTTTCTTTTAGAGACAAACTAAATAGAAAAAATGTAGTCACTTTAGGATTATCCTTTTTTTTAAATAAAAATGTTACGAGCCTAGCTAAATAGAAGAAATAAAATTGCGGGGCCCCTCAATAACAATGTTCATTTTTTTTCTTTCTTAAAAAATAACCAAACGCGGTAAATGTTTAAAATTGCATTATAGTATTGAACATTTTTTAAAATCAGATATTTAGCCATTACAATAATTTAAGCGACCGTGCTAGAACCACGGGATCCGGGGATGCCTAACACCTTCCCTCGGGTCAACAGAATTCCTTACTTAGAATTTCTGGTTCGCATACTTCATTTGGAAAGTCGAAAATTTCCTCGATTTGGGATTTAAATAAATTGGTGACTTGGGACACCATAATTTATTCCAAGTGGCGACTCCTGAAATAAATAAATAATCCCATTTCGAATATTGTCACTTAAATTGGAAAAACTCCCTTGTACGTTTATCCTTCGGGGTAAGCGCGCCGAAAGGAGGTGTGACAACTACATCCTATTTAACTAGATGTATTTTACTTTTCTATGGGGTGGTGCCCCAGATGAAATTCCTTTGGAGCTTGTCAATCTGCTTAGTGACCCTAATGGGTAGGGACATGTATTGCATTATATGACTAGGGATGCTATTAAGGGTTGACTTAGCCAAGATAGTTCTCCCAGCCAGCTTGGAGTGCATGTTGTCCAAGATGAATTAGAAGTCTGCTGTTGTTTTTCTCTTGTGGAAGATGGGGAAGCCCAGATATTTCCTGAAAGTGGTGGATTGCATAATGGACAGAGTGGAGGATATGAGCTGGAAGGAGGCTTGACTAGTGTTAGAGGAGAATAACACCCTTGATTTGGACAAGTTGACCTTATGCCCTGACTGGGAGTTCAATTCTTCTAGGATGGCCAGAATAGAGGAGCAATTTTTTATGTTGGCTCTAGCAAAGAGAGTAAGGTCATCAGCAAAAAATAATTGTGAAATCTTTTAAACTGACCTACTTATACTAATAGGATCCAGTGGTTTTGGTGAACTACTTGGTCAATTAATCTAGAAAGCCTTTCCATACACAGGATGAACAAGTAGGGTGATATGGGGTCCCTTGTCTGATGCCTCTTGAGGGGTTGAATGGCTGAGTTTTCCCTCCATTGAACAATATGGATATAGAGGATGAACTAACACGTGACATGATGAGCTTGGTTAGCTTCTCTGGGAAATTAAAGGCTTGAAGTGTGTCCCTAATGAATGACCATTCCAGCCTGTCAAAGGCCTTTTGCAGGTCAATTTTCAGAATCATATTTCCTAATATACCCTTTATTTTCCTAAAATGGTTTATGTATTCCTGGACTATGACTGCATTGTCACAAGCCCTTCTATTACTTAGGAAGATCGTTTGGTTGGGCCCTATGATGTGATTGATAATGGGCTTGATTTTGCTTATAATGATCTTTGTAACTATCTTGTAAATGGTGTTACAAAGGCCAATAGGTTTGAAGTTTTTCAGCATTGATGCTTGGGGGACTTTTGTGATTAGGCACACCAGAGTTTGGTTCATGGTGCTGTCCATTATGGATGTGTTGAAACAATTCAGACAGAATTGGGAGACAGACTCACCTACCAAATCCCAGTACTTTTGGAAAAAGAAGGGGTGCAGGCCATCTGGGCCTGGGCCTTGAAGGGCTTATTGGAGAAGACAACTATTTTGATTTTCTCCAATTCAGGAGGTCTATCCATGAAGGTACTATGGCTTTGGAGAAGAATGGGGCCCAATGTGGAATGACTTGTGGTTTTCCATATAACTTGGGCAATTGATGTGGCGTAGAGATTGGAAAAGAAGTTTGTAACGGCTGAGCTAATCTCCTTGGGATTAGTGATCTAGTTACCATTGTCTTCTTTCAGGGATAGTATTTTATTTCTTCTTCTTCTTCTGTTTAAAGTAGAAGTGTGAAAGAATTTTGTGTTGGCATCACCTTCTCGAAGCCAGCTGATTCTGGACGTCAGCTTTCAGAAGTCTTCCTCATTCTTAAGGATGAGGTTTAGTTTATTTCTTAGGTTAGTTTCCAAGGTTTGGAGAGAGGTACTGAATTGGTAGATGGTGGATCTTTGGATGCCATCAATTCTGGCAAGGAGCTTCTTTTTTTGGTGGAATATGTTGCCAAAGACCTCCTTATTCCAAATGGTTGGCAGTTTTTTAAAATTATCAATGGATTGGAGCAGGCTGGGCCTTCCTTGGAAAGACTTGTTAATGATGTTGGGAAAGCCATGGTGGCTAGCCCACATGGTTTCAAACCCGAAGGGCCTAGAGTGGATATTTATTGGGGGCCCATCCAATTGGATTTTCAGGGGGCAATGGTCTGAGTGGGTCATTGGTAGGTGCAGTACACTAGCCTCGGGGTGTTGTTTGATCCACCCTTCATTTGCAAATCACTTATCAATCCTTTCGAGGATTAAGGTACTACGCGTTGTGTATCTTTTATTGGACCAAGTGTATTTACTACCCTTATACCCCAGGTCAATAAGATTACAACTATTAATATATTTCCAAAATAGGTTACTACAGTTTAAGTTTATAGGGTTGCCCCCAAACTTATCCATGGCTTTCAGGACTTCATTGAAGTCCCCTCCAATGAACCAGTTGTCACTGGAGATGCCAGCTATGGTTTGAAAATATTCCATAGTAGTTTCCTATTAGCAATATAATTACTTACATATATAGAAGAAAAAAGCCAGGGAGGGTTATCGGGTTTTACCTTCACCATAGCATGAATTCCTTGTGAATTGGTGACCATCTCGTCCACAGTTACCATATCTTCTTTCCACATGAGTACAATACCACCTGATGAGCCTATTGTAGGAGACTGGATTATCATTTCAAACCCTAGGTTTTGGGCCAGATTTTGGTGGTTGGCCATCTTGGTTTCAAGGAGAACCAACATAGCAGGCTTGTGCAGCCTTACCATTTCCTTACAATGCCTCTGAAATTCTGCTCCATTGCCCCCTCTAACATTCCAAATTATGTAATTCCTTAAAGGGATGGGGTTGAGTGGTGGTGATGCCACTTCCTTTAGACTCAGAGGGCTTTGCATGTTGGGCACTTGAGGGGGAGGAAATTTCCTTTTCAGATTTAGGAAAAGGGTTAAGTTCAGTACCAACTTTAGCTGACCTTGGGATTGAGCTAGGGTTAGGCTCAGTCCATATTTGGACATTACCCAGGACATAGAACCACCATTATTTCGCTCACCTGGGTACTGAACTCGATCGGCCTCACTGAGTCTAGGAGCAAGGAGTCTGTGGTTGTGACTGTGAAGCTCTGCTCTGGTTCGTCCATCGCATTGTTCCCCTTGAGAATCTCCAGTGCTGTGGAGATTTCCCTGTGGATATGTTTTAGTGGAGGTGGTGGGGAAGGGTTCTTCAGTGGTGGGGACTTGTTTGGAGGTATGTTTGGTAGTGTGAAGGAGGGTTCCGCCGCCAGATCCTCCTTTGACAGGTCTGGGAAGAAGGGTAGTGTTTGGTAGCATTGAAGGAGGTGACTGTTTAGGGCTTGGGGGTCCATTATCGGGTGTACATTGTCATTGCTGGCCATTGATTGCCAAAAGAGTGGCCCAAATGCCGCCAAGGCTTTGTTCAAGGCTTCCACCATGACTCGTGCAAGGTGAGCCAGATTCTATACTATTAGGATGACTTTCTTGCCGTCGATGGAGAAGTCGTAGGAGAGTCCCTAACCTTATAGTGCCACCTCTAGCCAGGAGTCCGGTTGGTATTCCGGTGGAAGTTGTAGGGTGGTAATGATTGCTGGCGTATAATGTTTTCCCATTTTTGGGTTTTTTTGATTTATTGGAATGGGAAAGGTTTGAAATGTGGGAGGATGATTGGTTTCCCATCATAAAATCCTTCATTGTCACATCTTGGAAAGTGGACGGGTGGGCTTGTGTTGGGACTAGGGATTTTTGCCGGTCATTTATGACGGATGTAATGTTAGTGACCTTTGGGGTCTTGCCAAGATTGGAGGGTAGGAGTTGCAGGCATGGCACTCGATTGCCATTGGTGTCGATTAGGGTTTCACCATTAGAAGGTTGATAGTAGATGGGGTATGGGAGACGTAGGTGTTGAGGCCTAATTTCCCTGACCTGTTTTGCGGCGTGCTTATGACCCCATTGGGCACAGAGTTAGAGGTAATGATTGGGTCCTCTTGGCTTGGGCTCAATCCCATTTGCATTTTGGGCTGGTTGTTAGTACATGTGGGGTCGTCATTGCTGAGACCCGCTTTTCTTTTGGATCGAGTATTTTGAGTGCCATGTAGGCTTGGGTCAGGCACGTGCCTTGTCCATATTGGGCCACCATTTCTTTTGTGATTGGGCCCTGATTCTTTTTACTGATTTTTGAGTTTTTTTCCAGTTTGGATTTGTCTGTTGAATTTAAAAATGCTGGGAATTGGGGTGTTACCTGAGAGCTCATCGTGGGTGTTTAACTGGCTTGACTCCGTGGGTTTGTTATTAAATTTTTTCCTGGGTTGACCTTCTGTGTTTGGATGTTTCTTGGTTGACCATGCCTTCGTCTCCTTTGGAACGTAACTATTTTCCATTGACCCTATTTTGGAATAGAGCTTTCCTGACTGTGAGTCTGCTGGTTATCGGATGCCCGTGGTTGGTTTTTGTTTTGTCTGAAGGAACATGATAATGTTGTGTGGCCTATTTTTCTACAGTTTGTACAGAGGGTTCCATCCCCTTCGTAAATGACTGTTTGTTTGTGGTCGCCGATAATCACTAAGGTTTCCACTAGGAGCTCTAGTGGGACTTGGATGCAGATACGAGCGTACCTCCCTCTTAGTGTGGAGGATGCACATTGATCGATTTTTAGGAGCTTACCAAGCTTTCTCCCAACTTTTTCCAGTATTACTTTATCATAGAACTCCGTAGGAAGTTGTGGAAGCCTTATCCAGATGGTAGTGGAGGTGAGCGTTGCTTCTTGTGAAATGAACTTTGGTTCTCATTTTCCGACTGGGAGAAAGTGTCCTGATATGAACCATGGCCCTTGGTGGAGTGCCTTCACCATACTGTTTTCCAGATTAAATTTTACTATGAAGAAGTCCCATCCCGGGTCAATCAAGATTAACTGTTCGGATGGTTTCAATTGGTCAATTAATTTAGAGCGCAGTATGTGGTGAGGCACTTTCCTTTTAAAAGCTTTGATGATAACTGAGAATTTTCATGGCTTGTATAGTCTTTCTTTATCCTCAGGTGGACTGCCCCTTCAATGTGTTTGTCTTTGTACCCTTCTGGGATGGACTGGTTTTCTATATCGTAGTAACTTTCCTGGTTGCAACTTTGTTTATCTAGGAGTGTTTCCTTGTAGCTTTGCATTGGTGCTTCTATTTCTATTTGGGTTGGCTTATACGGCGGTTCCGATGGGAGGGGTGGTTTGATTTGAGTTGTTCCATCCGCTACAGTAGTGGGAGAGACGAGAACAAGTAAAAAAGAATCAAATTTCTTTGCTCTTCTATAGTTTCATTAGCACACTAAATTAACATAGAAAAATGAATCTATTTCACTTTTTCAATATCCCTTGTCTTTAGTTCAACATTTACTAACATTCAAGAGTCAAAATTCTCATCCATTACATAAGAAAAATCAAATTTTACCCTGTTTTAGAGAAGAAAAAAAAATCTCCAATACAAAATCTTAGCGGCATTTTAACTTTCTGCATAATATCATTTTTTTTAATCACATAGTATATAGTTTATTATGACTCACCATTTGACCAAAGACTAAAAGGTAGAGTAAATTACAATTTCATGTCTAATAATCTGAATTTTCTCATTTTTACCACTCCATCTCTCTCTCCTTCTTTAGACTCAAAAATTAAAAGAAAAAACCGAATTTCCCATGGCAGTTAGTACCATTTGCCACCCCCTGCAAATAAAATACGCATGAACTGAAATTCCAAAATCGGTGCCGCCATTAATAACAAAAACTCTGAGGAACGTACAAAGTACGATAAGAAAAGTGTGACTGTTTGTGTTTTCTGTGATCAGATCTGAAGAAAAATTAGATAGGATCCCTTTACACTAATTTTTGTTCAGTGTATGGAAAATGGAGTACATAGACAATTTGCCTCCAATGGATCTGATGCGTTCAGAAAATATGACATTTGTACAGCTTATCATTCCTGTTGAGTCGGCTCACCCTGCTATTACTTACCTTGGCCAACTTGGCCTTCTTCAGTTCCGTGATGTACAGATCTATACCTCTTTTTCGTTTCTTTATTTATGTGGTTATTTTAATTTAATTACTCGCACCGTTTTTATATTTATTGTATGCGAATTTTATGTATTTTTTTTTTATAAGGATGCTAATTTTATGTATTAAGCTGGTTATTATTCTTGCTTTGCTGCCATGATCCACTGAGGTTCGGCCTTTGTTGTTCCAATTTGAAATTAAAAAGATAACATTCTATGTGTTGCTTGGATATTAGAACATTAATTATGGTAATGATGTGGATTTATTCCCTGTTGGTAGTAGAGTGGACTTGTCATGTTGGTGCAATTGGTGATTAAGAGCTGATATAATAAAAAAGTTCTTTTTTTTTTCTTTTTTAATTATGACTTGATATGGATGATACATTGTGAGCTTAAATATTGGGATTGGAGTAAGGAATTAAGGTAGAATTAGTTTTGATCACATTATGATTTGAATGGCTAGAACTGAGGGCCACAAAGTATCTTTGTATTATTCCTCTAGCTACTAGATCTGGCTGATATTGTGTTTAATAATCTTTTCATCTTTTCAGAGTCGTCGTCTTCGTCACTAGTTCCTCAGTTTTATTTTATATGATGATATTTGATTGGATGCTGTTTAAGTTAGTTTGATTGAGAAGCTGATACAAAAGAATTTATTTTTTGATAGAGAAATCATCACATGGAAAGTAAAAAGTTGAATTGCTTAATTAATTGGAAGTCTTGAAAGCAATGAAAGTTCTATATAAATAGAATGGTATAAAAATGGAATGAGTTTCATATAAATTGGGATGGAGGAGGGAGTATTAGAAGACTGATGATTAGGAGCAAGTCTCTCGAGACTTATGGATCAATATCTTGATCATTTCCTAGATATGTTATGTAATGGTCAGATAGTCTGTGCCGTCTTTTTTGGTGTAACTGTTGTACCATCTTGGTATTTTATTAATAATATTTTACCCCATCTTATTAAAAAAAAATATCTCAAGAGTTTTTCTTCATCCGTTTGGGCTGGTAATTAAGTTAACACCATCCACCCACCTTTAACCAGAATTTGATGCTCTCAAAGCCTTACATGCTATAAGCCTCTTCACCATTGCCATTCATTTAATCTGCACAAGAACTTTCAACCTTCCTAAACATATGACTAATGTTTTAATGTTCAAAGTCAGCTAGATGGAAACGGTTGTAAATGGTAAAATAAGGTAGTTCTCTTTACCTTTTGGCCTCAGTAAAGTTGAGTTATGGCGGATGATAACATGTAGAGTCCCAAAACATCTTCTAAGAGAGCTATTCTCTTTTTCCTCAGTTGTACACGTGATCAGGCCTCTTAAGTTGGAATAAATTGCTAATTGCTATCTTGCCTGAGCACAAGAGAAGTAGTCATCATTCTTTTTTCCTTTGTTTCCTGTGAATTTGGTTTGAAAAAGTGTAGCTGCTTAAAGCTTACGAACCTTCAAGTTGTGATGATTTCTACTGTCACATCTGAAATAGTGACTACATATAGGAACTTTCTTTTGATCTCTAAGCTTGACAAAACACATCCTTATTAGCACAGCACTTATCCTAATTACTGAAATGCATCTCCAAAGGAGATAAATGAATTTTAAATTTCTTGGGTTTGCCTCTGATTATGCTAATGAAAAGAGAGACCAAGGAACTGGTTTACACAAATTTGTCATCAAGTAATAAATTGAGTTGCTTTCTAACTGACAACACATTTTTTGATATTAGATACATTATTTGTATTGCAGGAAGATAATCACGGCAGGGTACAAACTTTTGTTCCAAATCACCCTACTTCTTTGGCCTCTGTTTCTTCTGAACAAAAAAATGTTGTAGGCAGGGTTGCTTTTTCTTTTGAAATTTGAAGTAGTATTTGAAAGATAGATTCAACTTTAAATCTGGTTATCTTAGTTCCCTTCATTAATAAAACATTTACTACATAAAGAAAAGGTTTTGATCTTGAAGGGCCAAAATGAAGTGTATTTCAATAAAACAGAATGTAATGTCCTTCTACCGAATTGTCTTGGTGCAGTGTCTGTATGGATTTAGTTAATTTCTTAAAGGAATGAAAAGTTCTGTTTGCTTGTTTTTGCTTTGGAGTTGGCAGGAGGATGAGTAGAGTAGCCCTTTCCTTCAGTTCCTCATGTTTCAGGGTTACTGTTAATCACATGATTTCGTCCATTAGTCTACCATTACTATTCATCTCTCTGACTAGATTTTGTGTTGTCGCAAATTGATGTCTTTACTTATGCCTTATAATACCAATGTTTGGTATTTTTTGTCTGCGTCACCTTCTTTGTTGTTGTTAACTGGGAAACATACTCACTATTTAAGTTTTCCTTGTGCAGTTAAATGATGATAAGAGTCCTTTTCAAAGAACATTCGTAAACCAGGTATACACTAATAGTGAATATCACATTTTTGTGTTGAATATTCTAAATGTTGTTACCTCAGTGGAATTCGTCTGTGTCAATAACTTAATTAATTGAATTGTTAATCATTGTTAGCATGCATTTTTGACAGATCATAATCATTATTAACTTTTGCTGAAAAACTTTGAAAGTTGATGAAAGTCAGTTACTTTAGTCAAGATAAGAAGTACCTTTGTCTTATCTCAGCTTGTAATGGTAGTGTAAAGTTACACTGAGGTTATATATAGGATATTGAAAATGTTTGAAGTAAATAATGTTGTTGCAATTCTTTGTCTTCAAGACTGGTCTGATTTTAAGATAAACTCCTCCATATAATCCTGCACTGATGCTACTATGGTGATTGATAATTCATATTGTAAAGTCAGCCTTAGTTACATGAAATATCTGATTGCTAAAACTCCTTTGGTGCAGAGAAAAGAGTGAAGCTCCATAGGGTAGGTGTTTTCACATTTTGGGTTGCATAATTAGTGCTAAAATATAAACGCCAACCTACCTCGATTCCTCAAGTTCTAACATATATTTGTCCCCATCTCTAGCTTCAACATCTAAAGCTAAGATATAACTAACATATCGATAAGAGCAACATAATTGATCTCTCCACTTTTTTGACTCCATTCTCCCCTCTTTTGTCTATTATATCCATTTTAATCTCTTTTTATTTTTTGTCTTCAGAAAACTCTTTCTTTTTCAAAATTTGTTAAAAAGGATATGCTTTAAAATTTTGATATAATATTTATTGACCAATTAAAGGTTATTTTGGACACATTCTAGTGGGAATAGTATTCAGTATTTTGCACTTAGCAAATGTTAAAAAAAAGAACTGAATTTCAAGCAATTCAATGGACCTCTCCTGTTTGAGTTTCCTTCCTAATGTACTGGGGAACGACTACTAATTTTCGAAAGCAGCATGATACCTCAGTGTTTCTGCTGGCAAAGAGGAGGTCAATAACTTGGACTGAGAATTCAGCACGTAATTTGTTAACTTATGTTTGGAGTTATTGAAGTGCTTCTCTTTTTTATAAACAAAAAACTACATTACTAACGACCAAGTTGGTATCAAAAGCATTTGCAGAATTTTATGGTGCAGTGGTGTAAAATTATCTTTTCATTGTAATCGTGGATGATCTTACATAGGTAAAAAGATGCGCAGAGATGTCAAGAAAACTAAGATTTTTCAAAGATCAGATACAAAAAGCTGGGCTGCTGCCTTCTCCGCGTCCTGCTTCACAACCTGATATTGAACTGGAAGAACTGGAGGTGTTTTTCTTCTTGCTGACAAATGAACGCCTACTTTCTTGTCTAAATCATGTTTATGCTTCTTTTTTATTTTTTTCCTTTTTATACTTTTTTTTGGTTTTCGTAAATCTCATGCAGACCTATTTCGAATGTCAGATACAACTTGCAGAGCATGAACATGAGTTGATTGAAATGAATGCTAATAGCGAAAAGCTAAGGCAATCATTCAATGAGTTGCTTGAGTTTAAGCTGGTATTACAGAAGGTACAATTTAAATTCTCTTTCTTACTGTTGCATTAATGTGCTGCGTCACATTCTAGGAAATTTGTCCATGCATGACTAATATTGCTGTCTGGATATTTTATCACTATGTGTATGCGTGTCATGCATTTGTATTTGTTATGTATACATGTGCAAGGTATTGGCTTGCATTAATGTCCATCTATTCTGCTTTTTCTATCCTCGCATTGAACTGTTTAGTCATAATTTGGGTGTAATGCTTTTACAGTTCAAAAAGCATGTATATGTCAACCTCCATAGGGATTTTTTTATATTTCTAAATGCTTAAGCTCTAATCAATCAGCATTTATGCGCTAAGCTTTTAATGGCTTCTCAAGTAACATTGTTAGTTGAGAAATTGATTCTTCGTACTTAATCTGGTGTTATTAATGCCTGACATGGTGCTTGTCAATTATGTTTCCTTCAAGCTTTTGAAACTTCAAACCACTCAACAAACTTTATGGACAAATCTGTTCTAGTTAGTTGTACCTATTGGACCAAAAGTGATACTTTTTCTTATAGTCGGGAAATATTTGCCTTTTCAGAGCTATTCTCATTTATGCTAACTATAACTCTGCAAATTTTAGGCTAGTGACTTCCTCGTCTCAAGTAGAAGTCATACAACAGCTCAGGAAACAGAATTAGATGAAAATGTGTACTCCAATCATAGCTATTCAGATACAGCATCATTACTTGAGCAGGTAATTGATTATTCTTGTTATTAGACTGATCCGGTGCATGATAATGATTATCTGTATCTATGAAGCATCTGATATAAGGTTTCTTTCAATCTTCAGGAGATGCAACCAGAACTTTCAAATCAATCTGGAGTAAGATTTATTAGTGGCATTATCTGCAAGCCCAAAGTTCTACAATTTGAAAGAATGCTATTTCGTGCAACAAGGGGCAATATGCTTTTCCACCAGGCAGTTGCTGATGAAGAAATCTTGGATCCTACCTCAAATGAAATGGTTACATTCTTTCTTCTAAATTGTTCTTGCATTAATGCCAGGAAATAGTTCTGTGCACTGGTGCACTAAGAACTTTTTCCTAATAAAGGAAACTGTCCATGAATTATCTTCTCACTTTATGCTGTATGGTTTCATCAATAACTCTAATTCCCATTCATATTCTTATTTCTTTTTATCCTTGCTTATTGAAAATGGCTAAGTATCAAGTTCACTGTGTGGTTAACTCCCAATTCTTGCTTCTGCAGGTTGAGAAAATAGTCTTCGTAGTATTCTTTTCGGGTGAGCAGGCGAGAACAAAAATATTGAAAATATGTGAGGCGTTTGGTGCTAATTGCTATCCTGTTCCTGAAGACATGACCAAGAGGAGGCAAATAACTCGAGAAGTATGTTGGTTAACTTTTTAGTGCAGTCTTTCTGATTACTAGAAGAGTTTCATAGACATCATCATTGAATGAACTTTTTTTCCTGCATCAGTCAGTGTACTTTGGGATGTACTGCTAACAGGACATGGAACAATTTCTTTTTCTTCTGTCTAGTATATTTTGTGTTTTAATGTATATCTGAGGTCATATTATGCACGGAACAAAGTATACATGGAAAATGGCCAATATATTGGTTGCACAATCTCTAGTAGTATCGCTATGTGATGTAGCTTTCACATCGGACCAGTTCGATGAGTGTAACCCTAGCTCTCTTTTGTATATTGCTCTGAGCGTATATTATCTCGATTGTAATCTTTTTCAACTGCCCGCCCTAGCATAAGACTAATGGGATAACATCTTGAGTGCAGGTTTTGTCTCGGCTATCTGAATTGGAAACCACTCTGGATGTTGGATTACGTCATCGAGATAAAGCTTTAACGTCTATTGGATTTCACCTCACAAAATGGATGAACATGGTAAGAGTGACGACGACAGTATAAGTTGTCACTTTTATAATACAGTTTAATTTGTGGCTTGTGAGAGCAAGTCTTTCTGTGACTCTGAAATA
Organism: Nicotiana noctiflora; assembly: GCA_032618575.1. Taxonomy (NCBI): domain Eukaryota; kingdom Viridiplantae; phylum Streptophyta; class Magnoliopsida; order Solanales; family Solanaceae; genus Nicotiana; species Nicotiana noctiflora. The sequence goes on from JASVEL010000962.1 coordinate 53,062, forward strand.
CGAGTTGAATGCTCAACTCTTTTTTAGGTTAGAAGGGAAAAGGCTGTTTATGATACATTAAATATGCTGAATTTTGATGTCACAAAGAAGTGTCTAGTTGGAGAGGGCTGGTGTCCAATATTTGCGAAGACTAAGGTACTCTTCTTTTATGTTATTTATGTTAGCAGTTACATATGTACTGTTTCCATATGCGTTATTTGTGATAGTATTACCACGTACATTCTTTTGACACGTTAGATACAAGAGGCTTTGCAACGCGCGACAATTGATAGCAACTCACAAGTGGGAATTGTATTTCATGTGATGGGTGCTGTAGATTCACCTCCAACATACTTCAGGACAAACCATTTCACAAATGCATATCAAGAAATTGTAGATGCGTATGGGTAAGTAAATGTATAGTGGCATTTAGTTATCTGCAAAACTGATTTACAATGTAATGAGTTAGGTGATGCTGTTAAGTTCTGCGAATAGAACGTTAAATCATTGACATTCATGATTCCTTGTTGAATCTAGTGGCAGGGGCAGCAGCTTGTTCACCTGAAATTGCTTTAACTTGGTTTATGTTTGTCTATATGATTCAGTCATTCACGGCCTCATGGGTCACGTCATCTCCTTTAGAGTGTTACTGATTTTGATGATAAACAGTACGCGTGTTTGGCTGGAATATTTGTTCCTCCTTTCCTTTAGTTCAGACAGTGACATTTGCAGTATGGTATTTCTTATGCCCGAGGCAAAACAATATATACTTAAAACAGAGAGTCCAATTTTCTTCCCTTTCTTTGTTCTTTTTACGTGTAATGTTATGTTATTAATTTGGATTCATTTTCATTTGTTTTCTTTAAATCTTATATGAAAAATCAATATCCATTTCTTATACCTTTCTGGCCTGTTTGGTTAAGATCAAGTGTAGAATCTTTAAATATCAAATTGAAATATACATGTCTTCTGTTGCTTCTGAAAACAAAACCACTTACTAATGTCTACATTGACAGTGTTGCTAAATACCAGGAGATAAATCCTGCTGTTTACACCATTGTTACATTCCCTTTCCTTTTCGCGGTGATGTTTGGAGATTGGGGTCATGGAATTTGTTTGCTGTTGGGAGCATTGGTTCTTATTTCTAAGGAAAGCAAGCTTAGCTCTCAAGTATGTCCTCTCATTGTCTCAACCTCTCTCTTGGAGTACTTAACATCATTAATTATGCAATTATATATTCCTTATGTGATCAAATAAAATTTTCTGACAGAAATTGGGCAGCTTTATGGAGATGCTCTTTGGCGGTCGCTATGTACTCCTCTTAATGTCAATATTTTCAATTTACTGTGGCTTGATATATAATGAATTCTTCTCTGTTCCATTTCACATATTTGGTGGCTCAGCATACAAATGCCGAGATGCTTCATGCAGGTATGAAATATAACCTTGTTAAATTTCCATATTGAAATACTTCGGTTTGTGATTTGTCAAAGTAATGATAATGCAATCTTTATATGCTTCTGGTCAATACTGTGATTTGCATTTTTTAAGCTTCCTCACCCAGACCTTATTACTTGATCAAAAAAAGCTTCCTCGCCACCTTTAAAAGGATAGCAAAGGACACTTTTCAACCATGTTGCAAATCTGGATTATACCGAACTGCCAAAAATAAGAGCGAAGAAGTGGTTGCTTTGGCTACAGTTTAAGTTATGTTGTTAGATCATAGATGAGAAATAAACTAATTTTTTTTTTTTGGGGGGGGGGGGGATGTTCAGATGAGGAAGAGTAGCTTTTGTCTCCACTCCTGCGTAGGATTTAATTTTTATTTTTGATTTTGTGATTAAGACTTCAATTAAATACGATCATAACAGGTTACTTATAACTACAAGTAGTCGAGGTTCTTTGGATGTTTCTAATAATTTGATCTCCGGTTAATGCCTCAATCGCTTGGTTTTTGGGATTTTCTTAGTCAGGCTTCTTATATTGTTATGTACTTATGGTGAAGATTGGCTAAGTTTATATTTGATTTCTACATATTTTTAAGTAGCCTCATTGCTTTCCGGCCAGGTACAAGACACTGTAGAAATGCAATCAAACAATCATTATCTTCTCCATATTTCTTGGACATATTCAGATATTGCTTTGCTCATCAAATAATGTTTATGATGGTTACTATTGATTAAAAAAATAATGTTTATGATGGTTACATATCATTCGTCTATACTGGCACCTTACTCTTGCCTCCCAATCGTTGAATGCATGTATAGCTTGAGTTAGCTTTTAATGCATCGTTTCCAGCCAGCCCTTTTACTTTTGCAATGTTTTAAGTGGGATTTTGATGTTTGTATTTACAGTGACGCATATACAGTCGGTTTAATAAAATACAGTGATCCGTATCCTTTTGGTGTGGATCCAAGCTGGAGAGGTAGCCGTTCGGAGCTTCCTTTCTTGAACTCCCTTAAGATGAAGATGTCTATTTTGTTGGGTGTGGCACAGATGAACCTCGGAATTATATTAAGTTACTTCAATGCACGTTTCTTCAACAACACACTTGATATTAAGTGCGTATTCCCTTTTCTTCTGTCCCCTTTTGATGGTTTTCTCGTTGAAGTTATTTATTCTGTTATTGATTTGTTATCAGGTATCAGTTTGTGCCACAAGTGATCTTTCTCAACAGCCTTTTTGGATACCTGTCTCTCCTCATTGTTGTTAAATGGTGCACTGGATCTCAGGCAGATCTCTACCATGTTATGATTTATATGTTCCTAAGTCCATTCGAGGCTCTTGGTGAAAACCAGTTGTTTTGGGGCCAGAGTGTGCTTCAGGTATGTGCCATCACATCTCTTTCTAATCTTCTGCTCTTAGGGTTCATTTGATCTGCAGACGTGATAAGGTAAAACTTTAATACCACTGGATTACGTTGTAGGATAAGATGTTAATTAATGGAATATGGATAAGATTGTAACACTTGTGTCCCATGTTTGTTACAAGGATTTTAAATCTCTGTGACAAATTTCCTTGGCGTAAATGCATTAAATAACTTATTGAATAAGGATTAATTTGAAATGAAGAATTAGTCATGATAATGTATCTCTATATATTTGTTAAAAGCTATTCGACATTAATTAAAAGCAATAAGAACAAGAAAATAAAGAAAAGGTTGGTGGCAGTGTGTGGGTGGAAGGGGAGAGAGAAATCTATGGAGTAAAAAGAACCATTTGATATCATAGGATAACTTTTGTTCGCTTCTCCCCTAGGGATAATTTATCCAGGACTTGGGGGTGGTTTGTGGGGTTGATATGATATTATTATATCATCCATTATCTAACTCTACATAGACAACCAAACAATTGACCATATTCCCCCCTCACCCCCAATCCATAAATGGAACAAACCCTTGAAAATCTCTCGTCCCTTGCTTCTTTGTTTAACAATTATTATTGCAGGTAATATTGCTGCTTTTAGCGCTTGTTGCTGTTCCATGGATGCTTTTTCCAAAACCTTTTATTTTGAAGAGACTTTACACTGAGGTAAGTACATTTGGTTGCTTTTGCTTTCTCACCCATCGCAATGAATTGAATAATGTACTATCTTGATGATCCAGAGAAAAGTATAAATGAATGGATAATCAATTTTCTTTTAAAAGGGTACTAGTAATGGAATCATTGAGGATGTAATCTTGTTTTTCCTAAGAGTCAGTTTGTGATTGTTGAGTTGAGGGAATTCTTTTGTAGAGAAGAGAGGTTGGGAATTTAGGGTTGTCAATGGGCATATTGACTAAATTGAAACAAAACAGGTTGAGTCACTAAAAGGGTCACGATCCAATCCTCCCAAAGTTTACTTGCGCAAGACTGGTTTATACAATTTTGGCTATATAATAATTGTTTAATCATCAAACCAGAAGTGTTTTTTCTTTATACACACGTGGACACACACACACACACACATATATATATATAGGGAAAGGGAGGGAGGGAGGGACATTTAACAAACAAACCAAAAGAAATTGTTTTGACATTTGACATTTTTCTTATGGTTATTTGGGCTACCTTATTATGATTCTCAGAGATTTCAAGGCGGAACTTATGGCCTTCTTGGAACATCTGAGGTGGATACTTATGAGGAACCAGACTCTGCGAGGCAACACCACCACGAGGAGTTCAATTTTAGTGAGGTTTTTGTCCATCAAATGATACACTCTATTGAGTTTGTTCTGGGTGCCGTCTCTAACACTGCATCATACCTTCGGCTGTGGGCTTTGAGGTATATTCTTCTTTTTAATTGTTTTTATCATTAACTTCAGCTTGTTTTACGTTTCTACCAAAATGATATCTTTGATGTTGGCGCAGTTTGGCTCATTCTGAATTGTCTACTGTGTTCTATGAGAAAGTTCTCCTCCTTGCTTGGGGGTAAGATTCCACGACTTTTAGCTTTTTTGATGTTCAGAATTTCCTTGTTTAGACATAGCTCAGTGTCTTCATGGACGTTAATAGTAAAGTTCGAAGTTTACTTCTGTTAAAATGTCACGTTGTTGAATCATGAATCTGGTAAATACATTTGGTTACTCAAATTTCTTTGCAATAGTATGGATTTGGAAACAAGTATTCCCTCGGAACTAGCTCAGTTCTATTCTGCAATGACTCTAATCTGTTTAGCAACATCTCATCCAAATTATTCATATTCTTATGCTGAAGTATTTGGTGTACAAGATTATCTGATCTCTTGTACTCATTGTAGGAAGTCACAGAGGAGAGGTAAAATTGGCATTTATTTAGACTATATGCTGAGAAGTGGAAGCATGAAAAACAGACAACCTAGTGTAATTACCATGGTCTTTGCTCAGGATCTGAATGCATATTTGCTACCTTGTTCTACTACAAACTTACAAATCCTAGGGCTAAATTTGTTATTATGCTTTGGTCTCTCTACTAAACGCTAGTATCTTAACTAACCCGTTATGTCCTAAGATATATCTCTTTTCCATTTTGCCTTAAAATAGCTCTTTAAAATATTCTCCACTTTTAGTTATAGCAATATATGTTTGCAAAAAACTCTTCTAGTCCTGCCCTTCCTTGGATCTTGTGCATAACGGGAGCTTAGTGCACCGGGCTTCCCTTTATGAATGCAAACAACTAAAAAAATGTCTAAACAATATGCACAATCCTATGCTATGCCATGATATACAACAACAACAACTACCCAGTATAGTCCCACAGGGTGGGGTCTGGGGAGGGTAATATGTACGCAGGCCTTACCCCTACCCGATAGGGCGGAGAGGCTGTTTCCAATCGACCCTCGGCGAAAGATCGAGAAAAGTAAAAAACAAAAACAAAACAAAAAGAAAGAGCATTAGTGACTCCAGAATAAACCACAAAAAACTGACATAAAAAGGGCAAAGTAAACAAAGCAACAATGACTCCAGAATAAACCACAAAAAACTGACATATAAAAGGGCAAAGTAAACAAAGCAACAGCATGAACAAAAGGCATTAGTAATTCTAGGAGTACTCACAGAGATATTAACCTATCTGGAACCCTCCTCCCTCGACCCATCCCTATCCCGCGAAAAAATATGAGCCCATAACCTACAACCTTGATACTAGACCTCTAGACTTTCTTATCAAGAGCCATGTCCTCGGAAATCCGCATAATAGTCATGTCCCGCCTAATCACCTCCTCCCAATACCTCTTGGGCCTCCCTCTGCCACGACTCGCGCCAACTACCGACAACCGCTCACAACTCCTCACCGGTGCATCGGGGCTTCTCCTCCGCATATGACCGAACCACCTGAGTCTCGCTTCTCGCAATTTCTCATCCATTGGGGCTACCCCTACCATTTTCCGAATAACTTCATTCCTGATCCTTTCCAACCTGGTGTGCCCACACATCCACCTTAGCATCCTCGTCTCCGCTACCTTCATTCTCTAGATATGGGAGTTCTTCACTGGCCAGCACTCCGCCCCGTACAGCATCGCTGGTCTAACCACAACTCTATATAACTTCCTCTTGAGAAACTGTGGCACTTTCTTGTCACACAAGACTCCCGACGCAAGCCTCCATTTCGACCACCCAGCCCCTATTCGGTGAGTGACATCCCCGTCGATCTCTCCGTCCCCCTGGATTACCGACCCAAGATATCTAAAACTATCCTTGGCGATTACCTGAGAACCAAGCTTCACGTCCCTACCAGCTCCTTCGCTCGGCTCGGGGATAAACTTGCACTCCAAGTATTCAGTCTTAGACCTGCTAAGTCTGAAACCCTTTGACTCGAGTGTCTGTCTCCAAACTTCCAACCTCTCGTTATCACCGACCCTCGACTCGTCTATTAGGACAATATCGTCAGCAAATAGCATACACCATGGCACGTCTCCTGGTGTTTATATATTAATCTGATGCGTGGTGACTAGACTAATGAATTAAGGTTCTTTATCTAGACAATATGCACACTCCTGTATGTGTTTGAGGTACTTTTATGTTTGAATAGGAAGCACATTTGTTCCCTATTTGAGTAACTTGATGTGGAATCAAAAGGCTTTCTCATTCTTTTGGTACCTAAAACTAGGTCTCTCTTCTACCATTATTTGATTGATATACAATTTTGTCAAAATCTTTTTCCTTTTTAGGTGAATGTTATTGTGGCATTTTCTAATGAAATGACATGACCGTAAAGACCATATCAGTGCTTACTTCTTGCCCTTGTGTCTCTCTAGTTTTGTTTTTCTTTTGGAGGGGGGGTGGGGTGGGGTTGGGGGTTCAAGTTGTGGGAGAATGGGATGGAGAAGAGCATTTCTTCATGTGTACTATGATGGTAGTAGTTTGTTGTATGCACCATAGCTAAAATATGGCTGTACAAAATTGAATGTGTTGTTTAACATTTTTCCCTCGACGTCATAGCTATCAAATGTACCTGAGTGCTAGATACTTAATATTTGCAGGTATGATAACCTGATCATACGGCTGATTGGGCTAGCAGTATTTGCCTTCGCCACAACCTTTATACTACTCATGATGGAGACTCTTAGCGCATTCCTTCATGCATTGCGTCTTCATTGGGTGGAATTCCAAAACAAGTTCTATCATGGTGATGGCTATAAGTTCAAGCCATTCTCTTTTGCTGCATTAGCAGATGATGAGGATTAGTACACAACCTTTATTTTCCCCTTTTTCCCCGGGAATTCCACAATGAAGAGGAGTTTTCCATATTCAGAGAAAAACCTGAAAAAACTTACAGGGATTTTGGAAGGACCCGATTTTGGCTGACTACTATTGCGGGCTCTTTTGATGAAGCAGCTGGCTTTTAGCATAGAATGTAAAGTTGTGGCACACATAATCTTTCAGTATAGTGGTAACAAAAGGGCTCTGCTTGAGGTAATAGCTAGCTGTTAAAGAAGAGATTTGTAAATTTTTCTTTATAAATACTTTATATATTGTTTCCCAAACACGAATGAGTAAGTTGTTTGTAAAGAGGGAAGTCTTTATAGCATTTATCTTAAGAGTATCTCATTCTTTTTGTGGAGGCAAATTTACAGAATCAGCAAATACATGCTCCTTGTATACATTTTATGAGTCTCTACAGATTTGTTGTAATAACAGAAGCCCCTCTTGAAATGTAATGCTCCTGAATCCTGATGCTTCATTTTTTTTGAATGGCCAAACTTTGATAAATGAAATGATCGTAAATTTGAATTAAATAACTACTGTATTAGCTTATCTTTTATTTATGGGATCCTAACACCGCTAATGTGGTCCGTGACACAGAAATTGAAATTTTGTGCTTGTGCATTTAGATTTTCATTTGATACTTCTTCAGAAACTAGATATCTGAATGACAAATGCAAAAATAATAAATTTGATGAATATTCATTTTTTTACAGTTTAATTTAACCACCTCTTGTCGAGTTAAAAAAAAGCAACAGGGACACAATGGAAAATGACAGGAGTGTGCCTCTCTACGCGAGTGTGTTTCTGAGAAATTAATACAAAATTGATTGGTTGGTCAAAACCAATTGCATTTGTGAACCAAAAAGACAAAATTGATTAATTGTATTTGTAAACCAAAAAGTGTATATATAAATATATATTTTATTGAGTTGTTTAGATATGCAATTCCATTTTTGGTTTAAAATATGTGGTATAGGTTTATCTCTCAACTAATTCAAATTCGAAGGAACCAAACTTTCGATCTCTTCTCTATTGCGGTAGGTTCTTTCGTATCCAAAAGGTGTTGGGAAGTAGGGGTGGGCATATATCGGGTAAAACCGATAACTCGGACCGTTAATTCTTTATTGGGTTATCGGTATTGGGTTATTGGATTAACGGTTCGGTAACGGGATAATTTTTTTTTATTGGGTATAGGTTCGGTCTCGATTTGTATTTTTGTTATTGGGTAAAAACCGATAACCCAATAAGAATGAAGTAATTTATTAATCTACCCTTAAGTATATACTAGGGTTTTATTTTACTAATACCCTTCCCTCTTCAGTTCACTCAGTCTTTGTCTCTCTCATTGTATTTCCGCCGCAGCCCCCAACTCCAAACAATCAATCGCATCGTGTAACGCCAGACGCCTGACTCGTCAATCTCATCGTGTAAGTTTTAGCTCAAGATTTTTTGTTTGCTTCTTGTTAATTGTTCTGTTTGCTCAAGAGTTTTGCTTCTGTTTGCTTCTGATTTTTGCCTCTGTTTGCTTCTGATTTATATTTTCTGTTTGCTAACCGCCAGTCTTGGTGTCTTCTCTACTCATGTGAAATTTATGGTTAGAGGAGTAGCAATTTTTGATATTCAGTTTGAGTAATTGAACACTTTTAATTTTAGTTTTATCTTATCGGGTAAACCGATAACCGAACCGATAAGAATCAATAACCGATAACTAATATTATTGATTTGGTTATTGGGTTATGATATTTGTAAACCGAAACCGATAGGCAAAACCGATAATTTTCAAAACCGAATCGAACCGACCGATGCCCACCCCAATTGGGAAGGTCCGGGAAGATGAATTGGATCAATTCCACTAGGATTCCCACGAAGCAAGTGGAAAAGAAGTGGACATAGTCCACTTTAAATATTCCATCCTAATCATACTTTAGAAGATAATTTTTTGAATTATATAGAATAATGATTTCTTTTCTTAAGAGATGCTGACTGTTTGGATAATTTGTTAAACGAAATAAATATCAGTAAAATTTTTGAGGATACATCTAAATTTCTGTATAACAATTATTTTAAATTTTCAGACAATTTATTTAACACAATTAACAAGAAATAGGAAATGCCCAACTAGAAGACAAAAAACTTTCACATGCTCATGCAATTCTACATTACTTATCCTCGATCCATATCATTCATATTTCAAAGTTTTTATACACTTTGAATTTAATAGCCTTAATTATAAAAAATATTGGTCTAAAATACCTTTATCTCTCTCTTATGCCTCATTTAATTTACAATAAAAAGTATGCTTCTTATTTCTTAACCTCAAATGTTGTTGAACAAATTCAATTGATCAAAAGTCAAAAGCAGTAATATTTGAGATAAGATGAAGTAATAATCAAAGGCAAAATACTTAAACCACCCCTAAACTTGGCTCAAATTATTGGTATCCTCCCCGAACTATGCATAGTCTTAATTACCTCCATTAACTTGGTCTTTTAAGAGCCATTATCCACTAGACGCCGACAAAAAGTGTGGGTGCACTCGCCTGCCACGTGGATTTTTCTGTATATCTGACATTTCTTTGGAAAAAAAATAATAATATACTTTTACCTTTTTAAGAATATTACCTTTTTATAATTTTTTTCGAATATTATTTTTAATAAAACTTGGATAGAACTACATTATTTAGGAAAAATATTTTTTTTTGCCAATAATAATAAAGTTTTAGTTAAATTTTTTTTGAATTTGATTCAAAAATAAAGATTTATACAATTGAAATAAATAGTCAAGTCATCTAAAAAGTTATAAAAAATATATAGTTTGAAATTAATTATTTTGGCTATAATTTTTTATATAGCTCTAAATTAAGGTGCTCTAAAAATATATATAATTTTTTTTTTACAGATTTTACCTATAAAGGTAAAAATACAAATTTAATATAGTCACTGCATCAAAAAAAGAAATAAAAAGAGTGTACAATTGCAGTATTATGCAAGTGATTCATTTTATTTCTTGTAATTGTACACTCCTTTTGTTTCTAAATTTGATACAATAACTATTTATTTTAGCTGCATATTTTTTACTTTTTTTTAGATAAAATATGAAAAAAAATATTTTAGAGCACCGTAATTTAGAGTTATATAAAAAATTACAGCGAAATAATTCATTTAAAATAATATATTTTGATAACTTTTTAGATGCCTTGACTATTTATTTCAATTGTATAAATTCTTTATTTTCAAGTCAAAATAATAAAAATATTAACTAAAACTTTATTGTTTTGGCCAAATAAAAATATTTAGCTAAATAATGTGTTCTGAAGCTTTCTCTTTCTACCTTCACTCGTGCTCCCGGCGCATGTTAGCTAAACATACGCCAGTGTGGATATGGCAGGGGCGAGAGGCCGGGGACGAGAAAGGTGATGCGGACGACCTAGGAGAAAACCTATTGTAGCTTTTGGGAGCTCAGATCAAACGGAAGTAACACAAAAAAATACACCAATGGTGTTTCCTGTGCAGCTAACTGAAGGAATTAGATCTATTGAACAAGGATTTCTTCAAATACTAAGGAGATACCAAAGGATTTAAAGATGAAGGAAAACTATGAAGGCAAATACAAAGGGCAGAATGCAGAAGGAAATAGAGACAACTCTGAGCAATAATTGAGAAGCAGACCGATGTAATAGTGAATTCAACACAAAAGCCAGTGGACCGAGTAGCTAAAGCAGTTAAATCGTCAGGAGCTTGGACAAACCTATGCAAAGGCAACATATCTGCAACTAATGGTATGGCTCTAATATATATTCCACCACAAATCGTAGATGGGCAAATGGTGGTACAATTGGAAGCAGATGAAGTAGAACCAGAAGAAGAACCATAGAAATGTGCTTTAATCGTTTATGTTATTGGAGAAACACCTGGGTATAATGTTATGAATATGTATATTAGTCAAATTGGATAAATATAGATACTCCAGAAGTATATTTCCATGATTAGGGGTACTATGTGATTCGATTTAATTTCATAACTAACACGCATGCTGTATACAATAATGGACCATATACTATCAGCAAACGACCTATAATTTTGAAGCCATGGACAAAAGATTTTGATTTCAGTAGAGAATTCCCAACTGAGATACCATTGTGGGTGAAATTCCCTAATTTACCTATGAATTGCTGGGGTAGTAAGTCTCTGAGTAGAATTGTCAGTGTATTAGGGACTCCTATATTTGCTGATAAATGTACCACAAAATAATCTAAGATTTCTTATGCTAAAATGTTTGTGGAAATAAATGTTAGTCAATCACTACGTGATGAAATTACAGTGATTCACCCAAAGGGGAAATACTTTTAGCAGCAGGTGACATATGACTGGAGGTCAGAATTTTGTGGAATCTGTCAAGTAGTGGGACACAAATGTAGAGAAAAAGAAGTGGATGAAGTCCAAAGGAATATTCAACATAGAAGGAAGAGGAACAAAACTGTCACACATGTATGGAGATACAAAGGCCCTATACAACATACATTACTAGTTGAAAAACAAATGGAGCAAGAAAAGGAGAATAAACAACAGATACAACAAGTGAATGAGGAGATGTGTGTCATTCCTGGAGATAGAACAGAAGAACAACCAGAAAAGAATAAAGGGAAAGCTGTTAAAAATCTTGATTTCAATCTCAAAAGCTTCCCCATATTGTGTTATGTTCCTACCAAAAATAGTTTTGGAGTACTACAAGGAGGAGACAGTGAAGAACAAGACCTGCCTCGAGTTAGAGGAGGGGGAACTAAAAAAATATGATGAATTGGCTAATATGGAGTGTTAGGGGAATAAATAAGAGGTATACACAAAAGGAATTAAGAAATTATTTAAAAATAAAAAAAATTAGATTAGCTGGGCTCATAGAAACAAGAGTTAAAGAACATAATTCAAAGAAGGTCAGGGGAAAACTTGATCCAACATGGAAGGTATATGACAATTACCAGGCTGCTATTAATGGAATAATATGGTTGGTTTGGGATTCATAATGGTGTGAACTGAGCATGGTGAGAGCTGGAGCACAAATTCTACATTGTGAAATTACAAGCAAGATAGGAGACATCAATTGATTTTTTACTATTATATATGGCTTCAATACCATAGAACGCAAGAGATCACTATGGTAACATCTGAAAGAAGTGGTTGTAGGCATTAACAAACCATGACTTGTTGCTGGAGATTTCAATGCAGTGTTGAACCAAGATGACAGACTGTTTGGTAATCCAATCACTTATAAAGAAATTCAAGAATACTCTGGGTGCATACATGAACTGCTATTAATAGAAGTTCAGTGGAGTGGGGACTATACACATGGTCCAATAAACAGATGAATACAGAAAGAATATATAGTAGATTGGATTGGGCTTTTGGAAATCAATAATGGATGATGAATTAAGGACATGTGATAATGCAGTATGATGATCCCTACATTTCATATCATGTACATATGTTACTACTAATGACTGCTGCTAGATATAACACTAAATTTTCTTTCACGTCCTTCAATGTATGGGCAGAGCACAAAGACTTTATGAAGAAAGTAAAAGACATATAGCACAACACATGTTCCACATGCAGTATGGAAAATATCTGGAAGAAATTGAAGAATCTTAGAGTAGTCCTGAGGAAGATAAATAATTAGGAGTTCACGTTTATGAAACAAAAAATAGAGAAGGAAAGGAAAGATTTAAAGAGCACTCAGGAACAAATATAGTTAAGAAACAATGCATATTTAGTTGCAGAAGAAAGAAAGCTGTTACATGAGGTGGAGAAATGGTCATTGATAGAAGAGAGTGCCTTACAACAAAAAGTTAAAGCTAAATGGATCAAGCTTGGAGATTCAAACAATAAGTATTTTTAAGTATTGATCAAAGAAAGGACACACAGGAAACAAATCACTCAACAAATATCTCTTGATAACAGGAAGCTATAGGATCCAGCGGAAATCAGAGAAGAGATAATCAAGTTCTACAAGAACTCGATGGGTTCAGAAGCTCATATTCTGCCAGCAGTTAACAAACAAATAATGAGAAAAGGGCCAGTCATTACTCAACAACAAAGGATTAACTTATGTGCAGAAATTACAGAATCTTCAATATGAAAATGATAAATCCCCTAGAGTTGATGGATACAATGCCTATTTTTTCAAAACAGTATGGCCTCTTAGGAAGGAAGAAGTTATTGACGTTGTCAAAGAGTTTTTCAAAATTGGGAAATAATATAGGGCAATCAACTGTACTACTATCACACTAGTCCCAAAAACTGCCAAGCCAAGCACTGTGAAGGAGTATAGACCTACTGCATGATGTATTGTATTATACAAAATGATTGCGAAGATTGTTTATGATGACCTGACCTATCGTCATATGAGTTACCATCCCGTTATCCTTATTTTCTGATTCTGTGTGTTTTATTTAGATGGAAATAAGACACCTAATCTCTTTAATGAAGGTTTGTAATGGAAAAGTCAACCAAATGTTGAATTATGAGTTAGAGTGCTTGAATATAATTTTCGGTATTTCGATTAGCTTCGAGGGATGATTTGTGACTTAGGAGTGTGATCAGAATTAATTTTGGAGGTCTGGTATAGATGAATTGGCGAAGTTGGTATTTTGGCGAATTCCGGTTGATAGGTAAGATTTTGATCCGAGGGTAGGAATACAATTCTGAGAGTTTCTGTAGCTTTTTTAGGTGATTTGGAATGTGTGCGCAAAAATTTTAGGTCATTTAGAGGTATTTTGATCAGCTTTTTTATCAAATACGTAATTTGAAAGTTTTAGAAGAACTTAGGCTTGAATCCGATGTAATTTGATAGTTTTAGTGTTGTTTGTGGTGTTTTGATGATTGGAGCAAGTTTGAATGATATTTTATGATGGTTTGGCACTTTTGGTTGAGGTCCCGAGGGCCTCGGGGTGATTTTGGATGGCCATCATGATGTATTTTTAACTTGGGCATCGGTCCTATTTGCTGATACCTGGTATTTCCGCATCTGCAAAAAAGGGGGCTGCAAATGCGATTCTCAAATACGAAGGGTTAGGGCGCAGATGCGAGTGCTGGTCAGTTGGATAATTTCCACAGAAGCAGAAGTATTCCGTAGGTGCGTTCTTCACATGTGTGGTCATTGACCGTAGAAGCGGTCCATGTGTGTGAGGGAGATTCCGCAAAAGCGGGTGGTTGACCGCATAAACAGTGTCCTCAAGAGCGACATTTGACCGCAAAAGTGGTACTTAGATTATTAAAGATCTGCAGAAGCGGAGGAAGAACAACAGAAGCATTAGTCGCAAATGCGGTAAGTGAACCGCATATGCGAAAAGGACTATTCAGAGAAGGGTTTTACAAGCTTATTTTGTTCCGCGAGCTAAGGGTTATTTCCACCATTTTTGATCGACCTTGAGAGATTTTGGATGGAAATTGAAGGAGATTTTGACTAGGTGTGACTGGAGGTAAGTTCCTTGACCTAAATTCATGATTTAATGGTAGAATTAACATACAATTGTGGAAATTCATCAAAAAGGGGGAAAAGCTAGGGCTTGGAATTTGATATTTTAAAAAGGAATTTGATGGGACATTTGGGCTTGGATTTGGGAGTTCTTGATATGTATGGACTCGTGACGAGATAAGGAATTCATTGATGCTAAATTTTCTGATTTTTGAGAAGTGGGCTCGAGGCTCGGGTTTTGGTAATTTTAGGATTTGTGCCCACTATTATTTGTTTTTGCTTGGGCTTTGTTACCTTATCATATTGTAATGTATTCGCTCTAATTTGTATAGATTCGACGCATGTGGAGGCCGATTTTAGGGGCAAAGGCATCGTGAGCTAGAGATTTCGTCGGTTCGAGGTGAGTAATGATTGTAAATGATATCCTGAGGGTTTGAAACCCTGAATTGCACATCATAGTGCTATATTAAGGTGACCTGCACGCGAATAGCAAGCATGGGACAGAGCACCATTAGGGATTGTGACTTGGTCATTTCCGATTGATGATTCTACCGTGTATTTGGCTGAATTTTATTTGATATTTTCATGATTTGGGCTGATTGCCATAGTTGAGCTTCGTGCCAATTATTTGAACCATTCGAGGATTTTAACACTGTTTTCTCACTATTTTAAATACTACTTGAACTCAGTCCTGTTGATTATACTGTTTTACAAACTCAACCGTTTTAATTAAACTTTGAGACTTAAATGATATTTCTACTGTTGTTTATGCTTAGCACCACTATTTTATTGATGCCCGAGGGGCTTATGATGTTTTCTGGACTGAGTGAGGCCGGGGCCCATATATGAGGATGCATTGAGTGATGTGAGGAGGCTTTCAGGCCTCGAGTGTTATGTGAGAAGGCTTTCAGGTCTCGAGTGTTTTGTGAGAAGGCTATTAGGCCTCGAGTGTGATGTGAGAATGCTTTTAGGCCTTATTTTATGTGCCACGAGGTGGCTTGATATTGCACTTGGATCGTAAGGGGACCCCCCGGAGTCTGTACCCAGACAGTGAGCACTGGTACCCATATGGATCAGGCTGCATGCCGCAACGAGATGTGGATTAGGCTGCACGCCACAACGATATGTGGATCGAGCTGCACATCGCATTGGCTATTATATGCTACTGTTCTAAGAGTGTTTCTGAAAGTAAGCCCGAGGGGCTGGTATTGTTTTGAGATATTGCCGAGGGGAAAACTTTTATGTGTGAATCTTGCATATTTATTTGCCTTTTTACCTATTATACTGTGGTGTTTGTGCCCGAGGGCAGATTTTTCTGTGCTTATCAGCACTAACTCTTTTGAAATCATTTTCATAACTGTTGAAAAGGTCATTTTTAAAAGAGATTTAAACTGAGGCAAGATATTTCCAAATATTTTACCGTTTCACTATTTTCTCAAAGGATTGTACCCTGTTTCTATACAACATGATGGTTTGCTTTACGTGATTTCTTACTGCTCAGTTGTTATTTACCTTTATTACTCAATGAGTTGGAGTACTCACTTTACTTTCTACACCTTGTGTGCAGATACAGGTATCTATTCACTAGTAGTGGGTTTTGGCCGATCGGAGGCAGAGTTACATGAGTTAAGGAGGTGACTGCCAGTGTTCGCAGCACCATGATCCTCTCGTTTGTTCATTTTCCCGGTTTTGTATATTTTAGGCCTTGTAGTGGATTTTAATTTTGATAGATGCTCGTGACTTGTGACACCCCGATTAGGGCTGTGTTGGGTTGTAATTATGTTAATTAATATTATCAAGTCATATTTTTGTTGTTCATTTATCATCCAGTAGACTCTCTTCGTTACTTCCAAGTCACATAGATACATCTCGCAGTACCAACATACTCATCGCATGGCTATCCAACTGTCACTTCCACTAATAGGGACAATACTGAACATATAAGTTCAAAACTACGTGTTTACATAACCAGGACCTCGGTGCTCAAGCCATAGGTGAAGATCTGGCCTCAAGTCTTCCAAGCTGGCCCAACATACTCACAAAGATTACATCTTGCCCCTCGATCGGGGAATCACAATCCATCAAGGCACATCAAATTTTGAGCACTCATGCGGACATACGAATGTGTGGAAGGAATTTCAAGAGTTATATCTCAAGCTGAATCAAGTACACACGATAAGGATTCCAAGAATGTGAAGTTTTCCTAAAGGTTCTGCAGCCTTTTGAGGATAAATATAGACGTCTTCATACCAATCTGTGAGACTCTACTAAACATGCTCATGACTCATGAGACCTAGTAACCTAGGCTCGGATAACAACTTTTCACGACCCAAATCCCGCAATGGTCATGATGGCACCTCTTGTGAAGACAAGGCCAGCCAACTAACCCAACTCGTCTCTTTCAAAAATAGTTAAGTGGAAGGATAATATTGGCTCGGAATCTGCTGTTGTGTTAGGCGAAAGGGAAGTGGATCCATAAATGGTTGATCTGAGAAATGGTTACGATTTATTGTGTGTTTCATTTATTATTGGTAGTATATGAAGTGCTAGAATAAGACCTTAGTTGATAAGAGGTTTTCTACCGGTATTCAGATGTTGTGGGCAACTGTAGTGAATAGAAGTTATCGTTTCAAGTGTTTGGGTTATGTAGTATATCATATGATTGCACCTGAGGTTTCAAGTATGGGTTATTACAGCTGGTTCGGGTTTTGTTCTGGGTATAGATGTGAGTTTCTGATCTTGTGTATGATTTCAAAAAGTGCAATGTGGTTATATGGTCTATGTTCTAGACTGAAGTGTGTGATTT
The DNA here is from genome assembly GCA_032618575.1 of Nicotiana noctiflora. Taxonomy (NCBI): domain Eukaryota; kingdom Viridiplantae; phylum Streptophyta; class Magnoliopsida; order Solanales; family Solanaceae; genus Nicotiana; species Nicotiana noctiflora. Next base: position 70,479 of record JASVEL010000962.1, read on the forward strand.
TGGTTTAAACGTGTTATTAGACCTATATAAGATATGGTGACATGGGATCACCCCCAGTTATATGCATGGTAAGGTTATTCAGCGATTGGTTGGCTTTTAGAACAGCTTTGGGTACGTTCAAGGGTGAACATGTGTTTAAGTGGGGGAGGGGGGGATATGACGACCCAACCCATTTTTAGATGAGTTACCTCCCCATTTCCTCCATTTTCTGCTTTTGTATGTATCATTATAATAGTCTTAGGTGAACAATTTGAATTGGATTGGTTTTAGATGGAAATGAGACACTTAGTCTCTCTAAAGAAGGTTTGTAATGGAAAAGTCAACCAAATGTTGGCTTATGAGTTAGAGGGCTCGAATGTGATTTTCGGTATTTCAGTTAGCTTTGGGGGATGATTTGTGACTTAGGAGTGTTATCAGAATTGATTTTGGAAGTCCGGTATAGAATTAGGCTTGAATTGGCAAAGTTGGTATTTTGGCGAATTCCGATTGATAGGTAAGATTTTGATCCGAGGGTCGAAATAGAATTCTGAGAGTTGCTGTAGCTTCGTCAGATGATTTGGGATGTGTGTGCAAAAATTTTATGTCGTTCGGAGGTGTTTTGGTCGTGTTTTTTATCGAATACGTAATTCGGAAGTTTTAGAAGAACTTAGGATTGAATCCGATGTAATTTGATAGTTTTGGTATTGTTTGTGGTGTTTTGATGATTGGAGAAAATTTGAATGACGTTTTAGGATAGTTTGGACTTTTGGTTGAGGTCTCGGGGGCCTCGGGCTAATTTCGGATGGCCATCGGGATGAAATTTGAACTTGTGCATTGCTGGTATTTGCTTATACCTGGTATTTCCGCATCTGCAGCAAAAAGGGCCACATATGCGAAGGGTAAGGGCGCACATGCAAGTGTTGGTCAGTTGGAGAATTTTTGCAGAAGCGGAAAGATTCTGTAGGTGCAATTATTGACCGCAGAAGCGATCCGTATGTGTGAGGGAGGTTCCGCAGAAGTGGGTGGTTGACCGCATATATGTCCGCATGAGCAATATTTGACCAAAAAAGCAGTCCTTGGCCTAATAAAGATCCACATAAGTGGTAAGTCAACCGCAGATGCGAAAAGGACTGTTCAGAGAAGGGTTTTAAAAGCTCAATTTGTTCCGCGAGCTATGGGTTATTTCCCCCATTTTTATCGACCTTGAGAGCTTTTGGACGAAAATTGTAGGAGAATTCGACTAGGTGTGATTGGAGGTGAGTTCCTTGACCTAAATTCATGATTTAATGGTAGAATTAACATAGAAATTGTGGAAATTCATCAAAAATGGGGAAAAGCTAGGGCTTGTAATTTTATATTTTAAAGAGGGATTTGATGGGTCATTTGGGCTCAGATTTGAGAGTTCTTGATATGTATGGACTCGTGATGAGATAAGAATTTCGATGATGTAAAATTTTCTGATTTTTGAGAAGTGGGCTGGGGGCTCAGGTTTTGGTAATTTTGGGATTTGTGCCCATTATTGTTTTTTTACTTGGGCTTTGTTCCCTTATCATAATGTGATATATTCGCTCTAATTTTGGATAGATTCAACGCGCGTGGAGGCCGATTTAAGAGGAAAGGCATCGCGAGCTAGAGATTTTATCGGTTCGAGGTGAGTAATGATTGTAAATGATATCTTGAGGGTTTGAATCCCCGGATTGCACATCGTAGTGCTATATTGAGGTGACTTGCATGCCAGTTAGCGAGCGTGGGGTAGAAAACTGTTGGGGATTGTGACTTGATCCATCCCGATTAATGATTTTATCGTGTATTTGACTGAAACTTATTTGATATTATCATGATATGGGTTGATTGCCATAGTTGGATTCGTACCAATTATTTGAACCCTTCGGGGATTTTATCACTGTTTCCTCACTATTTGACATACTACTTGAACTCAGTCCTGTTGATTATACTATTGTACAAACTCAGTCGTTTTAAGTGAACTTAGAGACTTAAATGATATTTTTACTGTTGTTTGGGCTGAGCACCACTATTTTATTGATGCCTGAGGGGCTTATGATGTTTTCTGGACTGAGTGAGGCCGAAGGCCATATGCGAGGATACGTTTAGTGATGTGAGGAGTCTTTCCGGCCTCGAGTATTATTTGAGGAGGCTTTCAGGCCTCAAGTGTGATGTGAGAAGGCTTTCAGGCCTTATATTATGTGCCACGAGGTGGCTTGATATTGTGCTTGGGTAGTAAGGGTCCCCTCAAGAGTCTGTACCCCCATAATGATCGGGTACCCATATGGATTGGGCTGCACACCGCAGCGAGATGTGGATCAAGCGTCACGCTGCAACGATATGTGGATCGGGCTGCACGCCGTAGCGGTTATTATGTGATACTATTCTCAGAGTGTTTCTGAGAGTGTGCCCGAGGTGCTGGTACTGTTTTGAGATATTGCCCGATGGGAGAACTTTTATATGCGAATCTTGCATATTTATTTGCCTTTTTACCTATTATATTATGGTATTTGTGCCCGAGGAGCGCATTTTTCTGTGCTTATCAGCACTAACTATTTTGTAATCATTTTTGTATCTGTTGAATAGGTCATTTTCAAAAGAGATTTAAACTGAGCCAAGATATTTCCAAAGATTTCACAGTTTCACTATTTTCTCAAAGGATTGTACCTTGCTTCTATACAACATGATAGTTTGCATTATGTGATTTCTTACTGCTCAGTTGTTATTTACTTTTATTTATTACTGAGTTGGATTACTCACTTTACTCCCTGTACCTTGTGTGCAGATGCACATATCTATTCACCTGGTAGTGGGTTTTGACCGATCAGAAGCAGAGTTACATGAGTTAAGGAGGTGACTGCCACCGTTCGCAGCACCATGTTTCTCTCTTTTGTTCGTTATCTCGGTTTTGTATGTTTTAGGCCTTGTAGTGGATTTTATTCAGATAGATGCTCGTGACTTGTGACATCCCGGTTAGGGTGTGTTGGGTTGTAATTTCGTTAATTAATATTATTAAGTCATATTTTACTGTTCATTTATCCTTAACTATTTTTGAAAGAGACGAGTTGGGTTAGTTGGCTGACCTTGTCTTCACGAAAGGCGCCATCACGACCAGTGCGAGGTTTGGACCATGACATTTTTGCCTCCAGAATGCAAGAAGTGATGCTAGGCATTATAAGTGAAGCTCAGGCTGGTTTTGTTCTAGGGAGGAAAATAACTAACAACATATTCCTTGCCCACGAGTTAGTTAAAGACTATACAAGGAAGAATTTATCAGCTAGGTACATGATAAAAATTGATCTACAAAAAACATATGACTCTGTTGAATGACCTTTTGTGAGACATATGCTAACTGAGCTTGATTTTCCTAACCAATTTGTTTTGTGGATAATAGAATGTGTGCAAACTGTGAACTATACTGTAGTGATCAATGGAGAGCAGAGTAAGCCCTTTAATACAACTAGGGGACTTATACAAGGAGATCTAATATCTCTTTTTCTATTTGCAATAGCTATAGAGTACTTGAGTAGGCTGCTCAATGAATTGAAAGAGGATAAGAGATATCAATTTCATTCAAAATGTGCAAAATTAGGTGTAACACACTTAATTTTTGCAGATGATCTACTGATGTTTGCCAAAGAAAATTTGCCCTCTATCTCTACACTTTATGACTGTTTCAGAACCTTCTCTACAACCTCAGGACTACAAGCTAATCTTGGGAAGAGCTGTGTGTATTTTGGAGGAGTTAAGAAGGAAGAACAGGAAAATATCCTGAAACACTTGGGTTTTATCCCTAGGAGCCTTCCTTTTAAATACTTGGAGTGCCTTTATCGATAAAGAAGATTTCTATGGTGCAGTGCCTTTGATAGAATAAATAATAGCCAGAATCACCTATTGGACATCAAAGGAACTATTATATACAGGGAAAACACAGTTATTGAAATCAGTTTTGTTTAGTATGCAAGGATATTGGGCTCAACTATTCCCTATCTCTGCTAAAGTTTGAAGATTATAGATGACAATTGCAAAAGTTATGTGTGGTCAGACATCAATTCAATTACTAAGAAATCCTTGATAGCATGGGATATAGTATGTATGCCTAAGTCTATGGGTGGAATAGGCAACATAAAATTATGGAATAAAGCAACTCAAATCAAGACATGTTGGGATATTGCTCATAAATAAGACAAGTTGTCGATTAGATGGATCCACACTTACTACATTAAAGGAAAGCCAATACTGAAAGTAACAGTTCCAACACAAGCAAGCTGAATTCCTAGAAAGATATTGGAATTTGAAAAATGAATTGCAGTTGATCCCTGTAAATCAGACCACAAGGAGTTTGACAAATGCTATCTACTACAAACTACTCCCTGAAATGAGGCCAGTATCCTGGAAATGCCTTATGTTAAAAAAATGATGCAATGCCAAAAGCAAGCTTTATAATGTAGTTAGTATTACATAGGAGATTGGCAACAACAAATAGACTAATAAGATGGGGTATAATTGTAGACAATACTTGCTCTTATTCCAAGCAGAATTGAAAACTAGAGAACATTTGTTTGTGGAATATGACTATGCTAAAACTATATAGAAGAGACTGCATAAATGGTTGCAATGACTGCAAGCACCAGATGAATGGAACCTGCATGCTAACTGGGTTATCAAAAGTGCTAAAGGGAAATCACAACAAGCTAAAATATTTAAATTGGTATATGTAGAGTGTATCTATGCTATATGGATAGAAAGGAACAATAGAGTGTTTGAAAAGTAGGCTAGAAGCTGGGAAGCAATTGTAAAAGAAATTGTCTATACTTGTCATGTTAGAGCTAGTAGAGTCCAAGTACTGGTGCAAAACTTTACATTCTAGATGTTAAGAAGTTTAGTTAGATGAGATCCTCTTGTATATAATAATAGTGAGGAATATAGATAGAGTTTTATTTTCTTTTGAGATAGCTAACTATGATGTGGTTAGCTAAGGCTTTGTAAAGTTTCAAAGGTGATTAATACAAAAGTTAGTTACTAAAAAAAATAATGTAATCCAAGTTTTATTCGAAAAAATTTATCTAAAAAAGTTATATTCTTAAAAAGGTAAAAATATATTTTATTTTTCAAATTAATGCCACATATGTAGAAAACTCCACGTGGCAAGTGAGTGTCACACCTCCTTTTGGCGCGCCCCCTACCCCGGGAGGTAGATGCGCAAGGGAGTTTTTCCAATTTAAGTGACAATATTCGAAACGTGATTATTCTATTTATTTCAGAGTCGCCACTTGGAATAAATTAAGGTGTCCCAAGTCACCAATTTATTTAAATCCCGAATCGAGGAAATTTCGACTTTCCAATGAAGTCTGCGAACCAGAAATTCTAAGTAAGGAATTCTGTTGACCCGAGGGAAGGTGTTAGGCACCCCCGGATCCCGTGGTTCTAGCACGGTCGCTTCAATTATTATAAATGGCTAAAAATTATCTGATTTTAACATGTTTATAAATTAATATGCTTTAGTTAAATTTTATATCGCTCTATTAATTTTGAAGAAGAGTATCTTGATTTAAACATATTTGAACTATCAATAAATGAATAATAAATAATAAAAAAATTATTTGCTCCAAGTAAAATTAAAATTTCGTCCCCTTTTATTCCATTTAGTACCCTATATAAAATGAACACTTTAATCTCTAAATTTTACCTTTCCATTAACCCGACTCCGGTATATATCTCTTAATAATTAAGTTAAACCACAAATGTCGTCCCTTTTGGAGAAAACTTGTTCAGTTTATTTTAAAATACTAATGATAATGCAAGGTTTTCATCACAAAAGAAAATGAGTTCAAACTTTTAAAAATGAATCAATTCAAATATTCAACTAGACTATCAAAATACTTTAAAGTGAAAACCTATCATTCTTAAATAAAATGAGTTTATTTATAATTATATCAACCTAACTATTTTTAGTTACAAAATTCGAAAATGTTCAACAATTGTTATTCAAGGAGGTTAACGTTCACTGATGGATTCACGGGTGTTATTAAAGTAAAACGGAAACATAATAGCACCAACAACTAATTAATTCAAACGAGCTCGAATGGACACTACAAACAACTCGATTTTACTTTCAAATGTGATCATCATGTGATTTTGCACGGGACTTAAATCACTATCATGGAATGAACAATCTTAAATTCGGATTTAATCTGCCCGGATTAACTCCAAACGGTCCTGATATAGCCTCTCACCATTATAGAAATCCAAATTTTGTACATAAACTATAACTAATACCCGTTATACAATCCAATTTCCAGTCTAGTTTTCACAAACTTATATTAACTGGAGATAATCCTAACTAAGCAAATCTCTGTTAACTATAACTCAAACCAAATCAAAAAAACTAAAATTAAAACAACGATTGATTAATCGAAATTAACAAACAAAGTGGCTATTAGAGAGGAAATGCAGCAACAGAACTTCGTTTCATACTTCATTTCATTTCACAACACCGGGATCGTAAAAATGTATACCTGGAAATGTTTTACAAATGAAGGAGAAGGCCATCAACAAAATTTGGTAGCAGTAACAGCAGTAATCAGTACCAGCAACGACCAAGCAAAGTCAATACAATAACAGCAGCAAACGAACAACAGTGACACCCAAATTCCAACAACAGCTTGAAGAAACAAATGACCAAAGATAACAGGAAGTTCCAGGAATGGTTTAAGCCAAACAGAGAGTTTAAAGTGAACCAGCGGCAGTTTTCAAAGTGTGTGTTCTAGTGTTCTTCCAGTGAGTGTTCTGTTCTGAATCTGTTCTCAATGTGTGTGTGTTTTCTCTGTATATCAATGTGTGTTCAGTTCTGTTTTTCTTCTTCCTTTATAGACAAAACAGAGTTCTTTTAAAATTCCAAAAGTTCACTTTTTCAGCTTGTTCATTCCTTCCCATGTGCATCCCTTAATCCTTTCATCATTAACCTCATGTCTAGTTATGGGTTTTGACAATTAAACAACTAACTAAAGGCAAAGCCACTGGAATATACTGCTGTCCAGCAGTTCCAGCAACTCACTCCATGTGCAATGCACCCTAAAGCTTAGTTTCTGAATACTTATATAGATTAAACAAATAACAAACTTCACAGGCAATCCAACTTCTGTCCAACAGTGATTATGTGACGACCCGACCCGTCGTCACGGGAATTACCACCCCGTTATGTTGAAATTGTATGTTTTATGCTTTTATATCAGTGTTAAAGTCTATCAGGTGAGTTAGGAGTGAATTGGATTGAAAATGAGGCATATAGCCTTTGTGAAGGAAACTTGAATAAGGAAAGTCAACCTGGAGTTGACTATTTGGTTAGAGGGATCGGAATCGAATTCTGATGATTCGCTTAGTTCCGGGAGGTGATTTGTGACTTAGGGGAGCGATCGGAATTTAATTTGGAGGCCCGGTGTAGAAATAGGCTTGAATTGGCTAAGGTTGAATTTTGGCGAAATCCGAACGGTGGGTGAGAATTTGATCCGCGGGTCGGAATGGAATTCCGACAGTTGCAGTAGCTCCGTTAGGTGATTTTGGATGTGCCTGCAAAATTTCAGGTCATTCGGACGTCCTTTGGTCGGGTTTTTGATTGATTGTGTAATTCGGAATGTTTGAAGGAATTTAGGCTTGAATCCGTGTGTAATTGGTGATTTTAATGTTTAGGATGGTGTTGTTATGATTTGA
>JASVEL010000963.1:0-29159 GCA_032618575.1 Nicotiana noctiflora
GAAAATCAGGCTATGCGCCTTCACCAACTAATTCAACTACAGTTGAATTCGAACTCGGGCTATGCGCCCTCACCTCCAAATAATCAACAAAGTTCAACAATAGTTGAACTGGGACTCAGGCTATGCGCGTTCACCAACTAATTCAACTACAGTTAAATTCGGACTCGGGCTATGCGCCCTCGCCTCCAAATAACCAACAAAGTTCAACAATAGTTGAATTGGGATTCAAGCTATGCGCTTTCACCAACTAATTCAACTACAGTTGAATTCGGAGTCGAGATATGTGCCCTCGCCTCCAAATAACCAACAAAGTTCAACAATAGTTGAACTGGGACTCGGGCCATGCGCCTTCACCAACTAATTCAACCAGGATTGAATTCGGACTCAGGCTATACGCCCTCGCCTCCAAATAATCAACAAAGTTCAACAATGGTTGAACTGGGACTCAGGTCATGCGCCCTCACCAACTAATTCAACCATGGTTGAATTCGGACTCGGGCTATGCGCCCTCGCCTCCAAATAACCAACAAAGTTCGACAATAGATGAATTGGGACTCAGGCTATGCGCTTTCACCAACTAATTCAACTACAGTTGAATTCAAACTCGGGCTATGCGCCCTCGCCTCCAAATAATCAACAAAAATCAACAATAGTTGAACTGGGACTTAGGCTATGCGCCTTCACCAACTAGTTCAACTACGGTTGAATTCGGACTCGGGCTATGTGCCCTCGCCTCCAAATAATCAACAAAGTTCAAAAATAGTTAAACTGGGACCCAAGCTATGCGCATTCACCAACTAATTCAACTACAGTTGAATTCAGACCCAGGTTATGCGCCCTCGCCTCCAAATAATCAACAAAGTTCAACAATAGACGAATTGAGACTCCGGCCACGTGCCTTCGCCAACAAAATCAACTACTGTTGAAATCAAACTCACGTTACATGCCCTTGCCGAAAAATTCAACTACGGTTGAAATCAAACCCAGGCTATGCGCCCTCGCCTCCAAGTAATCGATGAAGTTCAACAAACAGTTAAACTGGGATTCAGGACATGCGCCTTCGCCAAAGAATTACCAAGAAAATTGAGGCACAAGTCAAGCACCCTTGCCGACCAAGTAAGTACGTTCAACTCCAACTAAAATTAGAGACACGTAAAATTCGGCCCCGGCCGAACCACCAGGTCGCATTTTCATCCTCACTACAAATAGCTTGACCACGCCCGAAATGGGACTATGGCTAAACAGCACCAACCCCAAAGGGATGGCTTGACTCGACCACCCAAGTTGCGAGAGGAATAGCCGCCAACGTCCGAAAATTGGTACTCATATCGAAGTCGAATATCTAAATCAAATGACCCCCTCAAACGCGGGCAAAACAATCACTAAACAAATGATGAAAGGAGAATTCCCTCTTATTCATAAAACAATCACAGGCCACGCCCGCTTACATCCGGCCAAGTACCATCCAAAAAAAAGAGAAAACAACAACGAACAAAACAAAAAAATAGCAGCCACGAAAAAGAAGAAGAAATTACATTTTTCACTCAACGCCATCTGCACCGCCACCTTCGCCATCCGCATTGTCACCTGCACCACCTACACCGCCACCCGCAGCCTCCATGTTGTCACCGGCTCCCCCCAAACTCCTGCCATCACTATCGTCAATCCCAGTCATTGCATCGTTGAAACCACACTCCATGCAGGCCTCCCGGGCCCTTTGGCGTGCCCCCTCGAAAGTGGCCTCGGACACGATACCGGCCTCGAACAAGTTATTAAATACGTCCCGCTGAGCCTCAGCATAGACCCAAATTTTGGGGGACAGGCCTGAAAAAGCGGACTGCTCCTGGAGATACATTTTTCTCTTTTTCCAAGATCGCAATCTGCCCCGCCACATCTTGAGCATCCTGCTCTAGGACCCCAATCCGCTCTTCAAGACTACCCTCTCTAAAGGCAGCAGAAGCTCTTACCAACGACAACTGGGATTTGCTGGCGTGGATAATCCCCTGCAACTCATCAACTCGGGCCGAGGCGTTAGCCAATTAACGCTTTAAGCCGCAACCTCCCGTTCCAGATGGCAACCTTCCCACTCCACTCTGAGGTGACTTCTGTCACCTTAGTCAAATACAAGCGCTCACACTCAATCGAGGCCCTCCTTCCGGTCTCGAGCTTATCATCCTTCTGATGCAATTGATCCTATAAAGCCCTCACACGACCAAGCACATTTTGCGCCTAAAGTTCCCTCCTCGCCAACTCTTCGACCAAAGCTCGGCTACGGTTATTCCTCATCGAATGCTCATCTCCCTGCACTTATCTCGATAACGACGACACTTGTCAAGCATCCGCAAAAATACCCTCGACCGAACGTTGTCTCGACGGATGTTCTCCACCTGCAACAAAAAAGCCTGCAAAATAAGAGACAACGGTTTAGGCAGGAAATGAAAACATGGCAAAAGAAAAGCAAATAAGTCTCCATCTCTGAACACATACCCTCATTCCCATCACAGCCACTTCGTTCATGAGACCGACATCTGTAACCTCCCTCAACGACTCATTCTCTATCACAGAACATAGTTGCCCAAACTGCAACACCAGACTCGAGTCCAGCAGCAGCAAATTCTCATCTGCAGGAACCTCAAATAAGGCACGGACTCCGCTCCGGAAGGACAGTTGCACTTATGACACCCTCACATAACATGGACATCCTCAAAATCCAAATCCGAGTTGGATTCAGACTCGTCCCCTGCCACCGCCACCTCCGCTGAAGGGGTACTCGACCCGCCAATATCTACGATCACCTGGGAAGCCTCCCCTATTTCGACCACGTGGGTTGAAGACTGGGTCGTTGGGGTAGCGGTTCCTTCCCAATCCATGCAGACATGAATATCATTCTCCCTTGGCCCGTCCTCAGGAGTACGCGCCTCGGTCGTACCCTTTCCCACCTCCAAATGAGGAGAATCCATATTTATTATGATAGGAGGAACAGACACGATCGCCACAGAAGGAGCCGGAGTGAAAGAAACCATGTGCCTAGTCAAAGGCCTTTCTTCCTCGTCACACGAAAATGAGCCATCTCGAGGATGAATGGTCCCCGATGGCCCTTCGTCAAGAAATAAAGGACAAGAAGGAGAAGAATTCGCAGAAGATTCAACCGACACAGCCCTCGGTACACGGCATGGCGCCGGTGCCGCAAAAAGAATCTAGCAATCGTGCCAGGCTGCCAAAAGGCTAGTTGAGGAGCTCTACCGCGATTTACTCTCCCTGCAATAGAAAGATAAGGTCAGCCCGAAAAGCTACTAAACTCTAAACTTAGCGAGTCAGAAGAACAAACTTCTTACCCACGGCGTGCCCCCGGCTGTGCTTCTCCCAAAAGGACGCCCACGTGCAAATCCCCTCGGTGTGAGGAACTATGGCTTTGAGCCATCCATGCATCCCAGCAAATAAAGCCGGTGGCGACCTCTCGGCTATGAAAGCAACGACCAGACAATATTAACTTAAACATAGTGAAAGAGGAATGGAAGGAATAAAATTGTTGTTCGATAAAGATAACTCATGTCTATGGTTCCAGACCTCCGGGAACCCCCAGAGAAGACACCACTAGATGCTCGGTCCTGATATAAAAGAATTGCTCGAACAGCTGAGGCTCGACCTCATTGTCCAACGTGACCGTCAGCCCCGTCGACCCACGTGGGCTCATCCGAAGCATGGTTCCTCGCACTCGTTGAGGAGCGTGTAGGGCGAGCATGTGCTGCAATGTGACCGTCCTGCCGGCCAACTCCCCTTATTTCGAAAACATCGACAAGAGTTTGTAGAGAGAGGGGGTGAGCTGGCCCGGACATACCTTATAGTAACGGCAGAAGTCCACCACCAAATTGGGAAGTGGAATCCTGAACCCCAACTTGAAGGGTACGCATAAAAAACACAGTACTCTGCATGATCAGTGTGAACCCACTCCTCATGATGGGCAAGAACAATATCGGCATGAGTAGGCACAGTCCCCTGCTCTCGCAATTGGGCGATGCCTACCTCCCCCATCAGTGGGGCCTCATCCACGGGGTCCTCCCCTCCATCGGTGGTGAAATCTATCACCGGACCCCCAGCTACAGGGAGTATTTAGTCTATCGATGGAACTCCCTCAGCCTCAGTCTGCCCCTCTCCTCCCAGCACCGGAGATGGCCCTTCAATCATCGGGGGGTTGACCGGCAGACCAACCGGAAGAACTCCACGAGAAGAAGAACTGGCCATGTTTCAGTTGTTAGAAGAATGAAATGCCGAATTTGATGGAAAACGACAAAAATTATCGCAAAAGAGAAAAGACGATGAATTCACAGAAGACAAGAGCTCTAGAATCTCACAAATAAACAGTAAAGTATCAAGAATCGGGTATCCCAAACCACCTTTATAGGTAACATAAATGACTTTAGGAAAACAGATGGATGTTATTAACTGCACATCCAACCGTAATAAATAGTTCAATTCTACTAAAACGGGCGCCGCCACGATCAGCATCATAAAGTGCCCACCCGACCATATTCGTCATCTCGCTAATCAGGGTAAACGAAGAGTCTTGTCAATAAGGACGAAATGAACCCTGTGCCGTTAAAGCTTTAAACAAACCATGTACATCGTACTTGCACACACTACATACGGATTGCCTCCCGTCGCCGACGACGCCCGTACGACCAAAGCAAATTCTTAAAAAGGAATGAGACTGATCTACCGCTATAAAAAGCATGGCCCCGACCCAAGTAACAATCGTCCGCTCCTTATCCGAAAACTATCTACATCATGATTGACAAAGTCCGCTTATCAAGCTCGAGTTCGGGACGACCCTGATAAACGGAGGGACTAACTGTACGGGTCGGAATTTGAACATATGATAATCGACAACAAGTAGGGTTAATAAACGGCACGACCTCTCTTAACTGAAGTCATTTAAATGCCCGATTAAGATGATCAGTAAGGTTATGACCTATTCCCTTTTGTTAGAGGTGGTCTCTTAACGTGGGCCATACCACTAATATTCGCCAGGCATATTTTATCTCTATAAGTACGAAGAAAAAAAAGGGAGATATGGTTCCTCTCCTCCCCCAACGGGGCTCTTAAAACAGAGAGCAAAACAAGGAGAGAGAATAAGAAATAAATCAGAAAAATGGAAGATCAAAAGAGAAAATGGTTGTAAGGTTCTGAACCTCTCTATGGGGATGCAGACCACCATATTATCATCAATAAAGATCATCCATATTTTCTGTTATTAGAGGAACCACTCTTTATTACTGTTTCTCTTATTTGGTTCTCGATTCATTATGATTTGTTATGATTGGCTCTTAACCTATATGTATTGTTTTGTGTTCCTAAAGTAACTGATAATTTTTTAGCCAAACACTTTGCATCATGAAAATAATTCTGAATTGAGCAAGTTTTAGATAAAGGATGCAGATTCCTTTGGATCAGTAATCTAAGATATGGGAAGAGTTTAGATGCATGAAGAGTTTACTTGTAATACATGAAATGCAACTCAAATTATTAGAGAAGTAAACAATGTTCAAATCTCCCGAACAATCTACTAGGTATAACCGGTTGTGTTGGTTGGTTGCTTTTGTGAAGTTGTTACAATGTAGTATTACTCTTGGTACCGTCGCTGAAGACAAGTGTCGCAGAAAAGAAAGGGATTTGTATTGCGTTTTGCCAAAGAAGAAACCGGCAAAAATGGGTTCTACTTCTTTACTCTACTAATTTTTTAATTATCTTCCCTATGTGATTTCTGAAATTTAGTGTTCAATAAATGTTAGGGTAGATTGATCTTAAAGTCTACTTGCATGCCATAAAATACATTAGGTATATAATTGGGTAGCATGCATGATATATGTGATATTATTTTTAAGATTGTAATACATGAATTAGGCTTATATTAATACTTGAAAATATTCTTGAGATCATGTTAAAATATAAATATGTACATATATGTGTTTGATTAGAGAAAGAGATCAAACTGATTAAAATGCCATAATGGTTTAGTTGAAAAACCATTTGGAAAGGGAATTAAATTTTTGTGATTTTATACCCCTGGTTTTGGAGATTAAAATCTTTTTGATTTTCTATTCCTGCTTCGAGATAAAAATCTTTATGATTTTCTATTCATGTTTCGAGATTAAAATCGATGTGATTTATACTTGTTCGTTGATATTAAAGTCGTAGTTTATACTCGTGTTGGAGATTAAAATTTTAGTTATTTTCTACTCCAATTTATTATTCGATTTGAAGATCAAAAACTTTATTAAATTTGATTGTGTCACGTATTATTCAGCTTGAAGATTAAAAACTTTACCTTTTATTAGATCTAGTTGTATCACATGTTACTCAGTTTGAAGATTTAAAAACTTCACCGTTTATTAATTCAGAATGTGTCAAATTGGTTTGAAGATTAAAAACTTCACCATTTATTAATTATGGCTGTCGTGACATAAACAACAATTCTTGGGAATTGGTTGATCTTCCTCCAGGAAATAAACCTTTGACTTCTACATGGATTTTCATAAAGGAAACGAAATTTGATGTTACTATTCAAAAATATAAGGTAAGATTAGTTGTCAAATGATTTAGACAACGAGAAGGTCTTGATTATTCGTACTCACCGGTAACGAGGATTACATCTACTCACGTGTTAATAGCGTTAGCCGTCGTGTATGGCCTTAAAATCCATCAGATGAACTTAAAGACAACCTTCTTAAATAGAGATTTGGAGAAAGAAATTTATACGGAACAACTTGAAGGGTTCGTGGTTCCCGAAAAAGAAAAGAAGGTGTGTCGACTTGTTAAGTCACCCAAACAATGACATTTGACCAATAATATTGTCAAATGATTTCAATAATTAATGAGTGTAAACACATGTATTTACATTAAGAATACTTCAAGTCATATAGTCATTTTTTGATTATACGTGGATGATATGTTGATGAAATATTTAAAATGTGGGGGATTTTAGCTTATGCATAAAAAAACCCAATGTTAGACGTAATGTCTAAATAATAAAATTTTGGAACCCCATTGATATACTAGTTGTTAAATTCATCAGTTGTTTAGTCTTAATGAAGACTAGTTGATAGAAACTACTAATTTGGAAGTTGGTCACGTGCCTTTCTCCAAAGATCATTTTCTTTATTGAAAATTTTATATTGTTTAGTTCTTTTATGAAATGTTGTCACTTTGAAGGTTGTGACTTTTCATAGAAAGATAAGTCTGTACGTTTTTGTATGGACATGACCGTTCATGAACGAATGTATTAATACATTGGTCTATAATGAGGTTAACCAACCGATGAACATGACCAAAATTCATAGCAAGTTGGATTTGAGGTGCTATAATTTGCATATCATATAGACATATGAATAAATAGCATACAAATGCTTGAAAATGATAGAATGATTGATAAATGTGTTATATATTAAAAGGTTTTGGTCACAATTGATGCCAATCAGTCCAGCTATTGTTATAATATACTATTACTACATTAAATGTAGTCAATAATATGATATGCAATCGAAAGTCGAGACGTATTAGTCTACAACATAAGGAGGGTTGTATTGAACGTTCATGAAAATGAAACGAGTTTTGATTACTCCAAATTATATTTTGCACTACAATAAGTATTCCGCGATAATAGAGGGGTATAGTGATGAAAATTAGATCGCCGATTCAACCGATTCTAAACAGTTGGTAGATGAGCGATGTATTGGAAATCGTCCAAACAAATGTGCATTGATCGATCGGAGGCTGAGTTTATAGCATTAGACAAGGCTGGTGAAGAAGCTAAATGGCTTCAAAATTTCTTGAAAGATATTTTATTTTTGCCCAAACTTTTGGCACCTATATATATAGATTGTGACAGTCAAGCGACAATAGGAATGGCTGTGAGTGTTATGTATACCGGAAAGTCTCGTCACATAAGACACAGACATATAACCGTTAGAAAAATACTTTTTAGTGGAATTATCACAATTAATTATGTAAAATCAAAGGATAATATGGCGGATCCGCTTACAAAAGGCCTAACTGGAGAGGGAGTTAAGAAATCATCTAAGGGAATGGGATTATGGCCGAGGACAAGTCATTATGGCATTAACTCTACCTAGATTCTTGGAGGTCCGAGATCTAGGTTCAAGGAGCGCAAACAAAGTTATGCATGACCGATTCAACATTGTCAAATATAATATTTTAGTCCATTCTCGTGATGAAGACAATGTCCAGTAATAAGGATAAAATGTTAAGACATTTTTTAATGGTTTCTAAGTTTGATACAGGGTATATCAAATAGTGTATCTACGGGATAACACGTTTAGGAATCACCTATGTAAGTGTGAAGTGTAAGCCGTTTCAAGGAGAATTCTATAAGGCCAATTCTTTACGCACTTATGAACCAGGTGGCGTTCATGGCTGAAATTAACACAACAATGAGAACCGAAGACGGTTAAGGATTGATTGTGTGACTTATGGTTATATAGGTATACACCAAATCTCGACAGTTCAAAGATATCAATTCTACCGATTAACTGAGTATATCCGACATCATTTCACTACGAAAAGTTCAAAGGGAAGCATACTTATCCAGATGCGATTAATCCTTACTTGTGAATCACACAGTATTTTCATGCATATTTTTCACATATATCCATTCCCCATTCATGTGGGGGATTATTGCTTTTTTCCTTTAAAGGGTGTGAATAGAAAATGCAGAGGCACCTTTTGGATTGCATCTCTCCATCTCACCCTTCCTTTGTCTATAAATTTAGAGGCTTGCCTCATTTTTGAGATATGGAAAAATCTGAAAATTTCTCCCCTTTATTTTATATTGTTGCATTATTTTCAAATAAACATACGTGTCGAGTGTGATTTGCTCCGTTTGTTGAGTTCACTGAAATTCTGTAGTTTCGATTATCAGTATTGCAGAATTGTTATCCCATTATATTCTGGGAGGAATTAATCCAAAACCTAGTGAGGAAATTAAATTCCTTAATGATACACAAGCAACTGTGGGCTCGGAATTATTTTCTGTTTTGTTTATTAAAACTAATATTTCTTTGCTTCTTTGATTTTCTGATTTTGATCACAATATTACCAACAGAAGGAGATTCTACAAGTGCCCTAAACCTGAGGTAATTTTCCCCTTCCATATATATTAATATCCATTGTTTCAACAGTTTTTTGTGATTCGTTTAGAATGAAGGATATGGTTATTGGCAATTGCACAAAAAGAATTCCCCGATGTTGCATTAATTATAATTAATAATGTACGATTAGAAACTATAAATCGAGAGATAAAAATATTGAATGTTTCTTTGAAAGCTCTTAAAGTTGAAAGTGATGGCTTGAAGGAAAGGATTAAAGTATCTGAGGCAATGAAGAATTCTGAAGTATAAAAAATTATAAAATTGAAAGATAAATTGTTGAAGATGAAGACGTTCATCATAGTTTTCAGTTCCCTAATTGTTGGGTTTGCTTCCTCGTTTATGAAGTAAATTACTTTGTACAATCTTGTATCTTTAATGTTTTCGGTGCCCTAATTGTAAGATTTGCTTCCTCGCTTATGAAGTGAACTACTTTGTACAATCTTATATCTTTAATATTTTCATTTAGTACCAATGGAAACTATTAGTTAGGTGACTTTTTTGGCTAAAGTAATGTTTGTAATGCATGGATTTCAGTCTTTTATCATTTCAAATGACAATGAGTAGTTCATGTGAGCACGTGATTTTTTTTCCAAGCAAATTATTCCAAAAAATATATAAAAATAATTTTTGTGTGAAAACTTGTAGATAATTGTGCAGAAATACCAGTGTTTGTTTTTATTTTTGAAAAATAAAGCAAAGAAAATTAAAATTAAATACATTTTCTGTATTAGTTAGAAAATACCAAAAAATATAAGAAAATTATTCTTAATTCTAGAAAAATCAGAAAAAATTAAAAGAAAATACAAAGAGATAATAAATATAGGAGTAATACAAATATAGAAAAATATTAAATAAAAAATACATAATACGAAAATACAAAAATAATACAAGAAAATACAAAAATATAATACATAAAGTGGGCAATACAATGGCCCAAATACACTATACACAGTCCAGGCCCAAAAAGTAAGTGACCGGTCTGCCTAATCGAGTAGTCAAAACGACACTGTTTAAAAGTTGGATCTGGACCGTTGATTAATTGATCAAACGGCCCAGGAATAGCGGTTGTCTAACAAATAAAATGATGTCATTCAAATGAAATAATCGAGACCGTTCATTTGATTCATCTAACGGTTGAGGATAAGGGCTTCATTTAATCACACGACGTCGTGTGATGTTAAATAAATTCTGATCATCCGTTTAATCTAATCCAATAGTGGAGGTGCATCGTTACATTTTCAATATATCAATACACCTCATGTGTATTCAATTTATTATACACCTTCAGCCTTATAACCCCAAACCCTAGCTGCCCCTATTCCCCTTCTTCCCTCCACCCGAGCCACCGGAACCCTACCCGTGGTTCAATACAGTCATCTTCTCCGTTCATCACTAACACCCCTGAACCCATTCCTCCTCTTCTTTCACCCTATCACCCTAATTCCGGTCACAAACCCTTCATTCGTTTCAAATCTAGAAAAATAGTTTGCCGGAACCCTAGCTGGCGACCACCACCTTTTGAACCACTATCCACCATTAACACCCCTGAACCACCATGAACCCTATCTACCTACTTTCCTTCAAATCAGACCCAAACGCGTCGAATCTTGAAAAATATCCCACCGGAACCATACTCCAGCGGATACACTTAACCCAAAAGGTACCCCATCAAACCCTAGCCTCTTTACCAATATCTTTCTTACAAAAAAGAAAACTCAAAGAGTCTGTTTGAAAGTCCAATATCCAAGAAAAGGCTTATGGACTCCTGATGCTGGAAAATTAAGAACAAGAAAGGAAAATGAGGAAAAAGAAGAAAGAAGAAAGAAAGAAAGAAAAGAAAAAGGAAAAATACATGAAAAAAGCTAAGTATCCCAAAAAAAACCCTAATTTTCTCTACTGTGTATACTTGTTCTTATTTGTCTTTATTATCTGTTGGTTACTTGATATCTTCTGCATGCTCAAAGTTCTTTTGTTTGTACATGAAATCGACTGTGGACTCATATGCTATATGCTTTCTTTTCTGATTAAGGTCACTAGTTAAATCACATGCTTTGTAGCCACTTAGGATTCTTACTTGATAGATCTAATTCTTGATTGAGTGTTCTGTTAATTGAGATTCAACCTATTATCAATTTGTTCCTCTGAGTCCTGTTAATCGAGTGTTTAATCATAATATGACTATATCTGTAAGATTGTTTAATGCTGGCTATCATTGCAATGTAATTTTGACTTTTGACTTTTCTGAATCTCCGATTAATTAAAGGGTTAATTGGGTAATTGGTCGTAATTAGGGCTATGTTTGTAAGATTGTCTAAATGTTGGTTATTTCTGCAACTTAGACCTTCTAATTGAATAATAGGTTTAATTAGTCTTAAAATTGACTATGATTGAAAGACTATTTAGTAGTGGCTATTTGTGAAATCCAATTTTGACTTTGACCTCTAAAGGTCTGATCGATTAAAGGGTTGGTCGAGTAATTAAAAGTAAAGCACATGGGTTAAAGGGGAAGGAATAAATGGCATTCTGCAATTACATAAAAGGGGTAGGGGTATAAAAGGCAAAGCTGCCCGATTCTTATGTAATTAGTCAAACAATAAAGGGTATATTAGGCAAAGTGAACGGGTAAACCAGTAGAAATTAATAGCAAGTGAAGGTAGTAAAGACATTTAAGGGTAATTGAAATAATGTGGATGCCACTAGAACCTTCTAGCAGGGGTTCTAGTGCATTCACGGCTAAAATGTGTGGACCAAATTGAAAAATAAGTTGAAAGAGTAGGGGTAAGAAATCTGAATAATAATTTTAAATTTTCCTCCCATTTTGCTCTATAAATAGGCCTCCTTAGGCCACAATTAAAGAGGTTCAAAAATTTGATAAGTCTGAAAATACATACAAATTTGTTTTTAATTACTATTTCATCGGTTTATTGGCAATTCGAGAAGAGAACTCTTGAGTCCTGGGGTTTTCGTCTACTGTTTTGCATTGTTTGGTTGAAGCTGTTGGGTTTCTATTGTGAATACAAGTTTGTTGCTGTGATACTGTGGTGTTATTGATGTTATCACTTGGATTTCCTGTCTTTTGCTGATCTTCTTCTTCCTTACAACCCTAGAACTCATCGAGTTTTCTCTCAATCTGACCAGGTACACTCCTGACCTTCAAGGATGTAATTGAAGCTTTGAAGAATAAAAATATTCATTAGTTTTTCTGTTTTTTTTTAATTATGTTCATCTTATAGCCGTAGAATACTTAGATCTATGTAATTCATTAGGATTTTTAGAAAGGCAACATAGACGAGCATAGACTTAAGAATCCATGGAAAAATGAGAAAGATCTTACTCAAGATCGAGCCAAATGGCCTGAAATAGGCAAGAAAACCCCAAGGTATAAATAGACCGCCAACGTCCCTTGAGAATCTCCTCAAGGATCTAAGAAATGGAGATACCATAGCAAGCAGGAGGCCTATAGATGTAACGATCTGATTGGTCGTTTTGTATTCTCGAACCCCGTTCCCTTAAATAATCCTTTCTACATTTGCTTTAGCTGAATTACGACTTGCGGGGGCGGGTGGTTCAAAAGTTAGAAGAATTTCGGGCAAGAATAAGCCTATTCGCTTCATTTTTTATATTCAAAAAAGGCCAGGTTTGACGTCGGTCAATATTTTGGGAAAATGGACCCGAAATCGCAATCAGACAATTTTTTAGGGTCTGTGAAAAAATATGGGACCTGAGCGTGTGCCAGGAATCGAATTTCGAGGTCCCTAGCCCGAGTAATGGATTTTTTCGTAAAAATTGTTAAGTTAAGTTTCAGAGAATTAAATAAACTAAGAAATTATTATTTTTATAGGTATCGGGGTCAAATTTTGATTCCAACACTTGGTACGAGTCTGAAATATCATATAAGACTTACCCGTAAAGTTTGGCGTCAATCCGAGTAGCTTAAGGGCGTTTTGACCCATTGGTAGAAAAATAAGAACTTGAAGTTCATTAGATTTGATTAATTGCTTTTGGGGTCCCATTCCGTGATTTAATAATGTTTTGGGTGTTCCGAAGGTTCGACTAGGTCCGCCTCGTGATTTCAGACTTGTCGGTATATTCGAGCGGGGCTCGAGAGCTCCGAGCATCAAATGATCGAGGTTCGAGCGAAGGTAAAATTTGAAAAGGAGCTACACCTACTTTCTGAAATCATATGCCCAATGCTAATCCCATGCCTATACTCAGGATACACTCGAATCCACTGCAATAACCCATACTCACTACTCCGGGTGAGATCATATGATGTATCAACAACCCAATCACTCGAGACGATAGTCTCTAATCACAATAACTGGCCACGATAACCAAATACTAGCAGAAAGAACCTTTCTCATTAGCTAAGGTCTTAGTCCAACACCTTCATATACTGCCCACGGCAACCGAACACGCGATATATCGAATCCATCTCTCCGGTCACCTATTCATGAATCCATTTCCCTTTTAACTGATACCATAGTAGATTTCGGAGCCGAACCTCGATATTACCTTTCTAACCAGCTGAAATCATATATACTCACACTCATTATTGGCTCCAACGATCATTTCGAATATAACACACCGCACTGGTGATATGACACCTCAACACTGGCCTAAGCCATGACGAGCACAACACAGGCTCCAATAAGAAACGTCTGAACATACTCAAATCATGACAACTAGATCAAACAAAAGAGCTATAATTCAATTCCTCTGTGCCATCATAACAAAGAACTGAGATCGCGTCTCGCATTATAGAAATAGAGTACACGACTCCTTCTCGAAAGGTCATAACATCACGTGGCCTTTCCACAATTCATAATTCAATCCAAGCACTATTACTCATGAAGCACCTCAAGTTACCAAGCTCCAAATGGTAAGCCACGCACATATTTAGGTCTGAACCCATCAATCAACCTCACCCACGGTGAAACAATTAATGTATGCTATCAAATCCTGAAAGGACACAACCGATGTGCCATTCGCCGAGCGATACTCAATACGGACTTTTCCTCGGAAGCCAGGAGGTATTGTATACCAGGTAACATATAACTAACTTTATTTTCACATTATACTATTGCGGCGTGCAACCCGCTCTAATGACATACCCGTGGCAGCGTGCCACCCGATCTAGATACCATACCCGTGGTGCCGTGCCACCCGATCCTAATAACCCGTGGCGGCGTGCCACCCGACCCACGCATAAATCTCGCAAAAAGAAATTGCACACCGAGTCGAATTACTCATTACAGTAAACATATATAGCCTCAAGCCCGACCACAAGAAACACATCCGACAAAGTTCCTCAATACCAGAACTAAATCAATGGTAGAAACCTCTGCACTGATATCTGCCACGAAGGCCCAACTGACAAAGCAATACCCACCAGCCGTCCGCTGGTCCTGAGGTACAACTACCCCGCTGGAGCATACTCTGATGCACTCCGCTACGCAATTTGTGCCATCCCATCATAGTCCATATCACATTAGTCTAGACAACCTGACCCATGACAACCAGTCAGCAATCAAGTATCATTAATCTGAATTCGTCATATCAAGTTGAGAGATAGCCACTAAGGCTTCCGATTACCAATAATCATAAAACGGTGCCGATACACACGATATACAACCACTGCATAGGCGGACTAACGAGAACTTCAAGTCTCCAACACATATATAACACATGAATCACTATGCCTGATTCCGTACTTCACCGTACGAATACATAACGCACATCAAGCATCCATTCATACCACGAAAGCCATTTAGAAATTTCACTATGCCATCAACGACTCAATTATTACAGTCGATCCAACAAGAGAATACCACCATACCACTAGATATTATCAGTTTACATTACCTTGTCCTTTGGACCATATACCCTGCCAATTCACTAGAATAGTTGTACCATTTTTCCTTAATCACCAGAAAGATCGATTCTTATATCACCTGCAGTTGCCCGCGCTGCTCAATAATTTTAATGACTCCCCATATATTATGAACTGATCTCAAAACCTTGAATATGCCATTATCAATTTTCCATAACACATCGCATATACTATACCACACTAAGATAACATGGAAATTCATATTCCTTTCCTACGCCGCAAACATCGGCGCACTCAACTAGTCAAGGACTTTCATGATCCCATATAGAGAAAACTCATTGCACATTCCAGGCCTTGCATACCAATAGGAAAAATACACTCATTTTCAAACCACGGTAAAACACATCATAAACTCTTTCTCCCAATTACATTGCATAAGTTAAACTGCCAGGACTGAGTCCTTATACCCATATCGAGTTACACCACTGCTAGCACTCAAGAGCTTTGTTGCACAATATCTGCAAGACTCATTACTTCAATCACATACCAAGAATTAATCGTATTCCTTATCATTCCGTTCGGTTTTTTGACAAGTTGTTCCATTTACCCAGTTTCCTTTCTGATTCGTTTTTAATTTAATATTAGCCTTTACTGTAACACCATAATACATCAACTCATGTTACCACACTAGACTAGTACATAAGACCCATAGTCCACTGAATACTCTCTCAATGTTTCCCAGAAGTACCACATTCTACAATACATTATTTTGAAGAACTTCCTGCAATTTGAATTTGTTATCATTACCTTCCAATACGGTTACATAGAATCCCATCATTCACATAATATAACACAAGTATTGATCTCTTCTAACGAAACCACCGTCTTTAGCCACATGCACAATCTTAAGACACCTGACTGTTACAAGCAAAATCTTAAACACCGTAAAACAATTCTCGGGTGTCATTCACCCTCATTCAACTGTAATTCAACTGTCTTATTGAACAAAACCACTCGTGCCTTGCTAGAACTCTGACACCGCAGAACATGATTACATACAGATACAATTAGCTATCTCTCTTTTCTATACACCAAACATTCCTTACCAACATCAGTTCAAAACATCCTAGTATTTCTTCACATCTACGAAGCATCATAACCTTTATCAAGATTTCCCATCATACCTAGAGACAGAACCAACATAGCACACAATAATGCCATTAATTAATCAATGACAACCTCCCCAACTTGGCTTGGAGCCATACATCTAAGCACTTTTAGCCACTCATAGCATTCTTACTCAAATGATGTCACAATGTTCTAGTTAGATTAAACTCAAGTCATTTACAAGCTTCGGCGGAGATTCGAATCATCAGACATCTTAACTCTTTTGCAATTCTTGTATTCATTCACACACAACAGTTAAGCTCATTCTTTAGGTGACAAAAATCTTTTCTAAGTCCCAAATTTTCCAAAATTTTTGACAAAGTTTCCTTTGTAATTTGGCGTATCCACCTGCCAGAGAATCACCAAAACCATCCTAACAATACATTCACAACTCGACAAGACATCACAATGCATATTGTGAGCACGTGATTTTTGCTTTACATGAGAATTACTCCCAAAAATCCAAAAAAAATAAAAATAAATAAAAAAAGGGTTTTGTGTTGTGCGTGATTTTTTCTTGATTATATTCGCATTTCTTGTCCATACATGTTTATTTGTTAATATATATATATATATATATATATATATATATATATATATATATATATATATATATATATATATATATATATATATATATATATATATATATATATATATATATATATATTGAAATTTAGGATTTAATTAAGTAATTTTGGGTGCCTTTGCATTTTTAGTCAAAATTGTGTGATTTGATATTTAATTGTTTGTGAAACATTACTATTTAGAGTTAATTAGTATTTGGCTTAATTTGTTTTTGTAATTAAAATTATGATTTTTAGTTTTGATTCTTAAATTGAAACAAGAAAAAAGAAAAGAGAAGAGAATGGAAAATAAGAGAAAACTGGACTGGACCATTCCAAGCCCAAAATCGGATAGCCCATGCCCAAAATACCCGACCCAGTCCATCTCCCACTTAACAAAAACGGCGTCGTTTAAACGACATCTGATCTCAGCCTTCAATCTCTTCCAATCCGACGGCTCAGATTGATTCACCATTTTAATATACCAAAAAATAAATCCGCACCCTAATTCATCTTCATCCTTCATTCCCAGAGAAGACGCCGCCGTTACCCAGCCGCCCTCCGCCTACCGGAAATCGCCTCACGGCGGTTCCGGTAGGCCAAACACCATCATTTTAACACCATAAAGCCCCCATCACACCCTGAACCCAAATCTACAAACCCCTTGGCTCAAATCTAGCTACATCTTCTCGAATCTTCGATCGAAGATTCGATCCAAAACCCAACTTACCCCAAATCGCCCCAAATTGATACCATAGCATCTCCAGACTTCCCTTACACCTAAACCACCATTGGTTTCACTTGAATCCGGCCGGAATTAGTCGAGCCCCAAATCCGAACTAAGAACCCTAGAATACCAAATTGGGGATTCCGCCTAAAATTGAACGAAATTGAAGTTTAATAGACTTTAATTGAGACATTTTCATTTGAAAATATCTCAATTAAAGTCCGTTCGACTTCAAAATTGTAATTTCAAGTCTCAAGCCTTTCGATTCCGAATTTCTCTCCTTTAAGGTATTTTCTTTTCCTCCTTCTTTTCTGTTTATATATTTGTTTTCGTACTCGTTGGTTAAGTATAATTTGTTTATCATTTTCCTTTGTCGATTGATTTTCTCTGTTTCTTCTATCTAAGACCTTCTTTTTGGTCATTCAGATGTTTCTGTTATTTGTTAATTAGGTTGTAATACATGTTCGATTCGACGTTGAATAGTTAGTTTCATATTCCCTTTGATTTTGCCCGATCATGTGGATCACTGCCAACATAATTGTGATCATGTATTGTGTTATAATCAGGGTCGTAAATGTTGTCGATCAATCATGTTATATATGTTAGAAGAAAAGAGTAACACTGTTAACAGTGATTTGAAGTTTTGTTGTAATTCATTTGTTCTGTTTTAAGTTGATTGTGAATTGGATATAGTTGTTTCAGATTTTAGTTTAGAAATTAAAAGCCAACAGCTAGGGATCAAAGTGCAGTGCACATGGTTTAAAGTCAATGGAACCTGTTTTACAGAAGGATAGGCATTACATTTAAATTTCAGAATGGTTTTTAAAATAGAAAAAGCTTTGCCTGGATGGTCCTAAGTGGAACTGTTAGTCTTTATAGGCTGGATAAGATCTGAACATGGAAAAAATTAATTTCTTAATTGGTCTAGTGCTTTAAGAGCTGAAAAGTGGAAAAGGGGGCGAATAACATGGGTTGAAGAATTAAAAATAGACTGGATGGCTGTTAAGTTTGGCTATAACAGGGCCCTGAAACAGATGCTGAAGGGGCTCAGAATTTTTTCCAACAACTTTCTTTTTCATATACACATTCTGAAACAGATTTTCAGACACACATACACTTACACTTTAAAAGAGAGACTTTTTCTGAAACATTCATCTAAAAAAACAAAATATAGGAGACAGATTTGAGAAATATACTTCAGCAGTTCTTTTAGCTGGAGTCAAACAGGTTCTGTCACTTCAGTTCGTAAACACCTCTAGTTTCCTCACTGAAACTTGTTCTGTTTTCTGCTCTCTCTCTTGGTTTTCTGGATTCTCTGTTTTTGGTTTCAAATCATCCTTGAGATTGTTGGTTGTCTTCGGTTTCTGTTTTCTCCTGGATTTCTGGCCGAGAGTTGCTACTGCTGTTGTTGTTAGTTTAAATCTGGTTGTTTGTTGCTGCATATTGTTGCCAACTCCTCGTTTATTTCGATTCTACTTCCAGGTACACATTTTTTATACTGGTATACGATGTAGCCGAAATTCGAAGCATGAATAAGAATGGAGCTTTAAAGTTGGAAGTCATTTAGTCATATTTCCATATGTTAAGTTGTATATGTGTTAGTTATTTAGCTTAGTAGAATCATGTTGAGTAGTTTTTTATTAATGTGTAAATAAATGTTGATCGCTTATTAGTCTAAAATTGCGGATTCATTCCCATGTATGCTAGTTTAGACAAAAACCGATGATGAAGCATCCATGTACCGCTATGACTAGTTTCCTTTCATTTATAGCCTATTTAAATGCCTATCAAGTTTAAAGGTTGAGTAATCAGTAGCTCATGCCCCCTTTAGTTAACCATTTGTTCTGCTTAGTCTCATAAAAAATAGTTTCCTTAGTATCAATCTCATTTTTCCACATGTTGAATTTAGGGTGTGGGTAGCACCATGTAGTTGGGCTCAAATCAGAATAAGTTGGCCTAAGCCCAATTTGCATCATTCACATTGGGTTTGGGCCCGTAGATGTTAAATGGAGGCCCATCTTGTTCATTTTAATTCTAACAAATCATGTTCACAATTTAGCTCTAGAATTCTAATATAAAGATAATATAGGATGTTATTTCTTTCTTTTTATTTTTTAGAGATACGACGAGGCAAAAACGTAGTCGCTTTAGGATATCTCTTTAGGACACGCCTTAATCACTATTTGCCTTCC
The DNA here is from genome assembly GCA_032618575.1 of Nicotiana noctiflora. Classification (NCBI taxonomy): domain Eukaryota; kingdom Viridiplantae; phylum Streptophyta; class Magnoliopsida; order Solanales; family Solanaceae; genus Nicotiana; species Nicotiana noctiflora. The sequence goes on from JASVEL010000963.1 coordinate 19,650, forward strand.
TAAGCTCGGGTGCACATCTATGCGACCCAAATTCGAATCTCAACGGGTTTGAAATATGTCAACAACCATGGGTGCGTTGATCGCAACGCGGTCCGAGACATGTGTTCATGACGTTACATTTCTATTAACAATAATAATAAAAGCGGCCTAGAATCGATTAAAAGCACATGATTTATGATACGTATTAAAATCAGATATTTTTAGCCATTTATAATAATTGAAGCGACCGTGCTAGAACCACGGGACCCGGGGGTGCCTAACACCTTCCCTCGGGTCAACAGAATTTCTTACTTAGAATTTCTGGTTCGCAGACTTCATTTGGAAAGTCGAAATTTCCTCGATTCGGGATTTGAATAAATTGGTGACTTGGAACACCATAATTTATTCCAAGTGGCGACTCTGAAATAAATAGAATAATCCCATTTCGAATATTGTCACTTAAATTGGAAAAACTCCCTCGTGCATTACCCTTCCGGGTAGGGCGCGCCAAAAGGAGGTGTGACAGCTCTGGCGACTCTGCTGGGGACTACAAACCCAGAACCACTGGTTCAGTGTTTAAGAATTCGAGCTTTGAATAATTATTCTATTTGGCTTATTTATTACCTAATTTTATTATATGTTTGTATTTAGTGTGCTAAATGTTGCTTTTACCGTTTTGATATTTTGTGAATTGTATATAAATTGTGCCGATACCCATTTTTCCTCTTCTGAGTCTTTTGAAATATAATATCGGGCATTTGCTGGACATAGCCCATTTTTCTCAAGATAGCTGTGGTGCTTGGCACCCGGTGAAGTATTTGTAGTCACACATGTTTAGGCGGAGAGTTTTGTCAATTAAGCCGGAAAGCCATGCTACCGGTGCACTGACACTCTTCGGCTCGAGTTGTCCGCTCGAGTTAAAGCCAGTCTAGACACCTTTTCCAACAGGATAATGACTTAGAATAACAAAACCTTATGCCGGATCCCCGATAGGAACGTTTATTTGCATCATGTGCATATTTGACTTAGGAGGCTCAATACAGGGGTTAGGCCTGTATAGGACAGGTGTACCTGAAACAAAAGACCAACTTGTTGCATCTTTCTCTGTGCATTTATTTGTTTCGATCTTACATGCCGACCGGTTTGTTATTAAAAAAAAAAGGTAAGAAGTGGAAAATGTCAAGGTGAAAATCAAATTAATGTTATGGAAAATGATATGTTTTTCTTAGAAAATAATTTTTGAAAAAAAATGAAAAAAAACAAAATGAAAAAAAAGAAGAATATCCGAATAAATTTTGTTAATTTTAAATAGTTAGTTTCTTTGAAATTTTTTTGAAAAAAAAAATTCCAAATAAATTTTCTTAATTTTACGAAAAATAGTTTAGTTTCTTTGAAAATAATTTTTGAAAAAATGCAAAAATTCCAAATAAATTTTCTTAGTTCCTTTGAAAATAATTTTTGAAAAATTCAAAAAAAAAAAGTTGTTGATTTTATTAAAGATAGGTTAGTTTCTCTGAAAATAATTTATTTTAGAAATGCTGTTTAAAAAGAGTTTGTTTTCTTTTCTTAAAATGATTTAGTTCTTTTATTTTCGAACTACGCAAGTTTGATTCTCACCAAGCGTGAGATACGTAGGCAACCCATATCGGGCTCAACTAATACTGATTTTTCAAAAAAAAATAATAAAAATATTAAAATTAGGAATTTTGTCCTTAGTCAAGAGTTAGGAAATTTTTGCAAAAATAGCCAAACGCTTCAAAAGGGACGCCGAAGGACTAATTTTGCAAAAACGGAATATAGACATCACACTGGTACCCTGTTATACAGCCTTCAAATCTTCTTCAAGTGATGAAAGGCCGTGTTAACAAGATTCGTTTTTTAATAATAAAAAAAATAAAAATAAAAATAAAAATAAAAACTTTTGAAAAAAAAAATCTTAAGTTTCATTTTTAACTTTTCTAGGATCAGCATGACTTCATCGCAAAGAATCGGCCAGAAAAAGGCGAGAGATGAAATGCCACCCATGTTCATGGTCCAGGACAAGACCCCGAGTCAGCTCTGTAAATGGTGGACTAGTTTTTCGGCTTGGGAAAGAAATCAAGTCCACAAGCACCTCAAGTTTCTTCCGGACATTATGATGATAAAACCGGACAAAAATGTGATCAGAATTTTAGTGAGTTTTTGGGACTCAACAAGCAGTGTTTTCAGATTTCGGGACTGCGAAATGACACCCACTTTGGAATAACTTGGTCGACTCACAGGGCTTGGGAGAGATTTGCACAAAAAGAGACCCGCAGCTCCTAGGCAAATGGGTGTGAATAATTTCTTGAAGAAGTTATGTCTCCAACGAGTTCCCATGGGTTGTTTGGAGAACGGTTGGGTGCCGCTGGAGTATCTCTATGACAAATTTGGTGATAAGAAAGGGTTCGGGAAATTCTCAAACACTGAATTTGTTAACCAATTGAATTATGACGCCTGGGGAGACTTAAGAATCTACGCCTTTATGATCGCTTTTTTGGGAACCATGGTTTTTCCCGAACTTGGCGGACGCATCAGAATCCGTTTGGCTGCGGTGGTATCATATTTACAGAGTAACGAAGAACACACTATTTTTTCTATGATCCTAGGATACATCTTTCGGGCCTTAACTCGGTGCCAAGAAGGACATGATTATTTTGAAGGTTGTAATATTTTATTACAAATGTGGTTTGTAGAGCATCTCTATCATCATTCAATTGTGATAGACTTCAACGTGGACTGGCTGAATCACATTCGTTGTCATGTGAACAGAGCTGCCCGTTGTAACCTTCTAGAAGATTTAAGGACTTGGCAAGAACTTCTCAACTCTTTGAGAGCAGATCGACTTAACTAGAATTATTATTGGTTCCCTCCCGCTAGAATCATGCACATGTCGACATATCGCCCATTCTACATACTAATAGGCTTCAGGGCTTTCCAACCATATGCCCCGCTAGGGGTCATGCGGCAGCTAGGTAGAGAACAAAAAAGACCCCCGATTGAAGATATGCGATCATTTACGTGGGAATTCACGACAGAGGAGCTCCCAAGAGAGACTTATGCACAAAAGGTATGGTTCGGTAGTCAACTCTCCGACATCGACGAAATGGTTGCCGATCGAGAACGGGGAGAAGTGAGCCTCGCATATCTTGAATGGTTCCACAACCAATCAATGCCCGAGCAAAGGTCAGAAAGGTCGGTAAAGTATGCCGTCGATCGGGAGAAAGAGATAGAAACCAGAGTTAGGGAGGCTAAACGTGAAATGGCACAAGATTTCCAATCTTGCATTAACACCTTAAAAGAGGACAAGGGAATTCTGGAAGCTACCATGGACATACAACAGGCTGATTTCGATCAAGAAAGGGCCGGTTGGGAGCAGGAAAGAGAAACACTCCGAACTCAAATTCAGGAGATGCACTTGACCGCAGAAAGGTCAAGGAGAAGTCGGAATGATGAGGTGCTTATAAACGATTTGGAAAGGAAAGCCTTTGAGCACCAGGAAGACTTGGAAAAGGCAGAAGCGGCTTTAGTTGCAATTCGGACAAAATGGAGGAGAGCAGCCCACCAAGAAGCACTCCGTCTACAACGAGTAGAGAAAGATTATGGGGTGATTGTGAGCACATGATTTTTGCACCAGGCAAATAATTCCAAAATTAAAATAAATATATTTTTGAGTGCAATTACTTGCTTTGCTTGAAATTAGTTATATTTTTGTGTGTTTGAATAAGTAAGAAATTAGAAAAAATCAAAAAAATAGTAGTAATTAGTTTGTTAGTTTAGTTAATTAGGAAATTAGCAAAATAGCTTAAGTAGTAGAAATTAGGGAAAAATAGCAGAAAATTACCAAAAAATACTAGAAAATTAGAGTAAGTAGGAAAATTAGGATTTATATTTTTTTTTATATAAAAGAAAAGAAAAAAAAAGTATAAAAGAAAATACATAAAAATCATTAAAACCAGAAAAATACAAAAAAATATATAGGTATAATGAATTGGGCTAAGTGAAAACCCAATTGAGATGGCCCAGTATTTTGGCCCAGAGAGAACCGGTCAATAAGCCTGTGAACTAGTTGATCTCGGCCGTTCATTTGCATCATCCAACGGCTGAGATAATTGTTGGGATTAATTAGTTATTGAATTATGTGAGGATGGATCTAAGCCGTCCGTTTGATTTAATCCAAGGGTCTAAGACTTTGGCCTCATAAGTAATAGGACGGCGTCGTTTAAGTAACGCTCATCCAGAGCCGTCGATCTTGATCAAACGAACGGCCGAGATTATCTCGGATATTTGGCCTATTTAAAGGCCTTGTCGGAAGGGGGCCGATCATTTTGCCATTTTCACAACCCTAATAGAGACGCCGCCCTGTTTCCTCTCTTCTTCATCCATCTTCATCTTCACAGCAACCCTAAATAGCCATGGCGGCCACCACCCTCCACGGTGGTCGCCGGCTCCTCTTACCGCTCCCTTCACCTTCATCTTCTTCTTCTCCGTCTTCTACACCCAAAAACCCCAGAAAATACCTTGCTCTTCAAAACCCCGGTCACCGGAGTTACACCGGTGACCACCCAAAGTATGAAGAACCACATGAAACCAATGCCGTTCTATTCCTCTCCACTAGATCTACCCAACCATACCATTGGCTACCCTCGAATGTCCCTCAAACTTCTCGAATATCCCGAAGAAGGTCGTCGGAACCCTAACTCCGGCGACCCCAAATTCAACCCTCAATCAAGGCCTCATCTTTCACACCCCTGAACACCCCTTACAACTCAAAACCACAAAAAGGCTTCCCCTTTGAGCCTAAAAGAAAAATCAGAGAAAAATCGAAAAAAAAAAAGGATCTGAAAAGAATGAAAGAAAAGGAAAACGAGAAGAGAGAATAAAGAAGAAAACAACTCGTGAGAGAAGTGAGAAAAGAAGAGATTTAGGAAGCTTGGGGGACCGGCCCCGCAAGCTAAGTCCCTGACCCCTTTGTTTGCTTTCTATGCTTTATTTTTGTTTAATTGGTGTATTTGCATGCCTATGAGTATTAGTTTTTGTTTCTGTTCATCATGTTAGTTCTAGAGCCTTGCTTTGCATACTTCTCTGATAAACATAGAGTCTTGTCTTAGCTTCTTCTTTGATTCATGCTTTCTTTGTTTGATTTCGTATGGCTTAACTTGTTCTTTTGAGATCCTGTTTAATGTTAGGGTGTTTATGATCATCTTTTATTGTCCTGTTTTGACTATTTATTACTAGGGTTCTTTGTATATTCTGTTTGTTTTGAGTTAAAAAATCTATATTTCCCTCTTCATCTTCTGGGTATTGTAGTTATTGATCCGTTAGTTTTCAACAAGCATGATTGCTCTTCTTTTTATGATTCTTTACATGTCTAGTTGTTTAGTCATTAGGTTTACCTGACTGGTTTGGATTTTTGTTTCCATGACTTAACTTGAAACTCTCTCTTTGACCTCTGATAATAGTAGTTTACTTCATCTTGTTAGTTTAGATATCTTTTTTCCATGTTTTTGGACTTTAATTTTGTGTTAATTTATCTTTGTCAACTTTCACTAGTTTGAATGACTGTCCTCTGCTGTCTCTTCTCATATTTAGACCCTGGCTACCATGTCTATGTTATTCTATGGTCTGTGTGACTAAAGTGAGTCATGTTCCATCTATTATTGGCTATTTTCTAAAGTCTATGCTTCTGTGTGCCTATGCCATGAACCATTAAAGTTTTGAAGTTTTCAATGTGTTATATAACATAAACTGCTTGTAACTAAGTCTAATTTGACATTGATTGACATATGAAATTGGGTAATGTGAACTGATTAATTAAGATTCAACCCTATCAATTGTTCCCTTCTGAGTTTTGATTGATTGTTTCACACTGTTTGATATTATGTGGCTATACATGTTGAAATGACTGAGTTCTCAGCAGTTCTTGTTAGTATGAGCATATGATTTACATTCATTAACTTTAGGGGTTTGGTTATAGTTGTTAGTACTAGTTCCATGAAGGTGGTCAGTTTTGAAATAGGACTAAAACTGAAAATGAACAAAAATAGGCTATAAGTTTAATAATTGGCCTAAGAATGGTCAACCTTGCAAAGGGTTGACCAATTCTGTGAGCCCTAACACACAGTCCACCTTAAAACAGTGGCTGGTTGTGCAAAGGGTTATGTCTGCAAATGCAGACTGGCCCAGGCTCTATATTGAGCCCTGAACAACATAGTGGCCAAACTTGTAAAGGTTTTGGGCCCAGCTGTTCAGTATATGGCTTTGATAGCCCAAGCCAAGTCTCAACTTGAGACTGGTTAGTTCTTAAATAGGTTAAGCATAACAATAAAGCAGGCTATGCCTGCAATTAGCTTTAATTAGGAATAAATTGGTCTTAATTGACTGGAATTAGTTTAAAAGTGGCTAAAATTGAAATAGTTCTTAAAATAAATCTGGCCAGCCCTTAAATACTAATGCTAGGGCTGGCTATTAGTTAAATAGGTTCAAAACTAGCTAAAATCTGCCCTAGGCAAGGTGGTAAATCAGCAGTGCTCTTAGGGGCACAATTGGGTATTGAAAAGGTAAAATAGTAACTAGTAAGAACTTAGGAGGGTAATAGGGACATTCATGCTCCTGATTTCTGCGATTTTGCAGAGATTTAGGGGTATAATGGTCTCCTAAAAATGGGAAATATGTAAAAATCTCAAACCCCTAAGGTCATACTAGTAAAAACCCATAAAAGAGAATCTTTGGAACCTTCCAGCACATGCTGGAAGGGTTTTGATAACTGAAAATATGGACTAAAGTGTAGAATGGATAATTTTAGGAGGGGGGAAGTGGGATTAATCCCATACTTCCTCCCCAAGTATTCAGCCCTAAAGGTTAGCTATAAATATCTCTTAAAAGGGGCTAAAAAAAGGGTTCCAACATTTGAGCAATCTGAAATTCATACTTAGGCTAATTATTGATAAGAAATACTAGGGAAAACGTAGCAATTTGGCAGTAATCATTCTGGAAATTCCGGGTGTGGAAAGCTTGTGGGTTTAATCTGTTTTTCTGGGTTCCTTGTTCGATTATCTGCTGGGTTTCTCCCATATTGGTGTTGCTGTGTTGCTGTGTTGCTGTTGCTGTGCCTTCTCACTGTTGCATTCATTGCTTGATTCCTTACTGTTGTTACTTACTCGCTTCTGCCCCCCCCTTAGACTCATTGGTGTTCTTTCATTTGACCCAGGTATATTCCTCAATCTACTGAAGATGTAACTGCTGAAATAATGAAATGAAGCCTTATTTTTAATTACCCTGTTATGATCTTGTATTGTCTTTTAGTTAGTTTCAGCATTTATAGCTTGATTGATGTAATATGTAATATTAGGAAACAAAGAACAGAAACAATGTAATAGTATAGTAGTAGTAGTATAGTAGTAGTATAATGTAGATAGTTTACCACTTAGTTTAAATAGGTAAAGGTTCTAAAACATAAGTTAATTAGTAATAACCTGCAATATTAACAAGCTGGTAACGAAATTCATGAGAAAATCAGTAGTGTAATGTTAGTGTTGGTGTAGATCATTCATCACTTAGCTAAATATGAGTACTATTAAAACTAGAGCTCATCAATTCATTTGCCTACATTAGTAATACTGAGCTCATTCAGTTAATCTGTTTCATTAATTAATCTTAGTGTTTGAACAAGTTTAAAAGATAAGAAGTGAAATAGGCAATGATGTTAAAACGGGTTCAGTTTTGGTGTTAATTGGTGCTCAAACATGGCTATAAAGTGGTATAATAGGTTCAAAAGAGAGAATAGGCAGAAGAGTGGGTAGTTCATTCGCGACTGGGGTTCATGGCATAAGCTAAGTTGAATTAGAATCAATGATACATTTGCGTACATATAAATAGATCATCCAGTCTTGGATAACTCAGTTAACATTAGCAAGTAATTGGGTCGATTAAGCACTGTCATGTATAGGTTAATTACTTAATTTTGGTCATTTGTAGATAATTAGTTTAATTACTCTATGAACTTCTGGAATAATCGAATTGCTCTCCTTTAGAATATGTTAGTGTTAGTATCAACTTGTTAACAAAGGTTGAGATCATAAATAGCCTTTAGCTCTAGTCTGAGTTGTAATAGATAATCGATTCACAATAGGTTGTGTACTGATTTCTCTTTAATGAATAAAACATTTTTAGTTCATTCTATTCAACTTGCGTTTCTGATTTTAATTATTTCAATCTGTTATATAAACTCTCTTAACCCCACGGCATGAATTATATCAAAGCCTCAAGCATGAACCTGAAGACTACCTGGGCTTTAAGGCCTGGGCTGATTTAGTTAAGCAAAATGAAGAAGACCAGGCCCAATTAACAACAAACTACACGGGCCTGGGGTTATTCTAGTGTTAGTAATACGATTAAGGAAAGAACAAGTGTAGAAAACGTAGTTAAATATTAGTATCCTTTAAATAAAATTGGGACGAGCCTCGCCCGAATAACACCGGGGCCCCCATTTAGTGATGATATAAACACAAATAGATCCGGGAAAGCTAATAGCAAATTCCATAGCTTCTCCCAAAATATTTAAAAGCCGATAGACGTTACTTTAGGGCACGGTTTTAATATACCTTCCTATGAACGAGTGTGCACTTGGTGCGACTCAAATCCAAATCTCGGTAAAGCTGAAATACACCAAAAGTCATAGGCGTACTGGTTGCGGTATGACTCGAGGCGTGTTTTCGCGATACCACAAATTCCTAAAATGATATTCAACGTAAAAGCACATTATGTTATTAAAATCTATAACCGAGTCAAACAAAAGTCAAGAACGACAGTGGAGCGACCATGCTAAAACCATGGAATCCGGGAGTGCCTAACACCTTCTCCCGGGTTAACAGAGTTCCTTATCCGGACCTCTGCTTCGCATACATTTTAAGAGTCAAAATTCCTCGGATTCGGGATTAACCGGTGACTTGGGACACCATTGTCATTCCCAAGTGGCGACTCTGATTAATCTCTAATAAAATCCCGAACCGGTTGTCCTTTAATTGGAAAAACTCCTTCCCTTACGTTATTTTATCCGTCTTGGGTAATTGAGCGTCGGGGTATACCCTACAAGTGTATTTATACGCTTTACGCATGTTGGGGTAGTAAAAAGGGAGGTGTGACAGCTCTGGCGACTCTGCTGGGGATCCAACCCTGAACTTCGGTTTCAGGGTTTAAGAACTCGAGCTCCTTAGAACTGCCGTTTGCGTTTTTGTTTGACTTCATTATGTGATTTGAATAACATGCTATGTGCTTTATCACTTTTGATATTATGTGAACTGTATATAAAATTGTGCCGAAAACCCTTCTCTCTTCTCCCCCGGGGATGTGCTTACTGGTTGAGACTCCCCTTTCCTGTTAAAGTCACCTTAAATTAAGAAAACAGAGGCCGGATAAGTTACAAAGCCGATTGACTCCGCGGGTCACCGTACGTAGCCCCCTCCTCGATTCGAGTTGTCCGCTCGGGTACACGGTCTAGCAGTCCATGAAACC
>JASVEL010000964.1:0-69744 GCA_032618575.1 Nicotiana noctiflora
TGAACACCTATGTCTATTGCAATTATCAATCCCAATATGCATGCTTCATACTCGGCCATGTTATTAGTACAAAAAATCAAAGATGAGCAGTAACAGGATAATGCTGACCCGTTTCTGAGATGAGTACTGCTCAAATTCCGACTCCCTTGCTATTGACGGCCCCATCAAAGTACATTCTCCAGCCTAGCTTATCATCTTGCTCTACTTCTTCAATGTTCATGGTCTCTTCATCAGGAAAATATATCTTTAATGGTTTATACTCATCATCGACCGGATTTTCAGCCAAATCGTGAGCAACTGCCTGTGCCTTCATTGCCGTACGAGTTACATAAATGATGTCAAACTTTGTAAGTAGAATTTTCCATTTAGCAAGTCTTCCTGTAGGCATAGGCTTCTGGAATATATACTTCAGTGGATCCAACCGAGATATCAAATAAGTGATATAAGCCGACAAGTAATGTTTCAATTTCTACGCAACCCATGTTAAAGCACAACATGTTCTCTCCAACTGAGTGTATTTTACCTCGTAATATGTAAACTTCTTACTGAGATAATATATTGCTTGCTCTTTCTTCCCTATTTCGTCATGCTGCCCCAGTACACAGCCAAAAGAATTATCCAATACAGTCAGGTAAAGGATCAGAGGCCTTCCCGGTTCTGGAGAAACCAATGCATGAGGATTAGCCAGATATTCCTTAATTTTGTCAAATGCTTCTTGACATTCATCAGTCCAATTTATCGCAACATCTTTCTTCAACAATTTGAAAATGGGCTCACAAGTCGATGTTAACTGAGCAATAAATCTGCTGATATAATTCAACCTGCCCAATAAACTCATCACTTCTTTCTTGTTTCTCGGTGGAGGCATATTCTGGATTGCTTTTATCTTTGATGGATCCTATTTAATACCACAACAGCTTACTATGAATCCCAATAACTTTCCCGACGGCTCCCCGAAAGCACACTTTTCTGGATTGAGCTTGAGATTATATCTTCTGAGTCTCTGGAAAAACTTTCTTAAATCTTTGACATGGTCACATTGCTTTTTGGACTTAATGATGACATCGCCCACATATACTTCAATCTCTCGGTGTATCATATCATGAAACATAGTGGTCATCTCCCTCATAAATGTAGCCCTGACATTCTTTAACCCGAATGGCATCACCCTATAGCAATATGTTCCCTAAGGCATGATAAAGTCCGTCTTTTCTGCATCTTCTTCGTCCATCAGGATCTGATGATAACCCGCATAACAATCCATGAAAGAACCAATTTCATGCTTGGCACAATTGTCGATCAATATATGGATATTCGGAAATGGAAAATCATCCTTTGGACTAGCTTTCTTGAGGTCTCGATAATCGACGCACACCCTGGTTTTTCCATCCTTTTTGGAATTGGCACAATATTAGCTAACCAGGTGGGATATTTTGTGACCCGTATGACCTTTGCCTCGAATTGCTTGTTAACTTCTTCTTTTATTTTCACACCGATGTCCATTTTAAATTTCCTTAACTTCTATTTTACCGGCCGACATTCTGGATAAATGGACAATTTATGTACCACCAAATCAGTACTGAGCCCGGGCATGTCATCATAGGACCAAACAAATATGTACTTGTACTCATGTAACAACTTGATTAAATTTTCTCTAAAGGAAGCCTCCAAATGCACACTAATCTTTGTTTTTCGGACATTCTCCTCACTTCCCAAATTAATAGACTCTGTCTCATTTAAGTTCGGTTTGGGTTTTTCCTCATAATGACTCAAATCTTTACTAATTTCCTCCAGTACTTCCTCATCCTCATATTCCACCTCATGTTCACTTTCAATTTCATGTATAACTATTCGATTATCAAGACTGGACCGGGAATCCTTCATGCATGACATATCATTGGAATCAACAAATATTGAACTATACAAAAGAAGAAAATTAAAATAAGGAAAAAATGGAGGAAGAAAACAAATTGCATTTCATTGAATTTTTAAAAGGTAACAAGAGTTGGATACATTTGATTTGACGGGATGTGGGATTATAATTTTAAAACAAGATAGTTTTGGGGGAATGAAATATTAAAAGCTAACTACCACAACTCCCTCCTGATCGAAAGAGGAGTAGCTTCTGATCCCACAAATTGAACATCCATTTTGCTTGTTCCTTCACCCGTCTCCAACAAATTCACATCTTCAAATAGCCAAATCTTGCTAGAAGTTCTTCATTCGATTTTATCTCAGCACGGTTTGGCATAACAGTCGCCAGACGTCTCCGTGTACCAGGCCTAACAAAGAATTTGGATAGTTTTGGGATAGGTTTTGAGGGACCACCCTTTCTTCTTCAATTTCTTAGCTCTCTGGATATCAGCAATGGTTGGATTAAAACCCAAACCAAAAGTATCAGTACTGCTCGGAAGGTGGATTGGCTGTGTTATACCTTGCAAAGTCACTCCTAAGCCATTTCCCGGAGAAAACCTGTCACACGTCCTTTTAGCGCACACCCGCGAGGGTGCGAGTGGAAGGAGTTTTTCCAATTAAAGGACAATCAAAATGAGATTCATTTATTAAGAGATTCAGAGTCGCCACTTGGGAGATTTATGGTGTCCCAAGTCACCGGTTTGAATCTCGAATTGAGGAAAAGTTTGACTCTATTTAACAGTCCGCGAACCAGAAACCCGGATAAGGAATTCTGTTAACCCGGGAGAAGGTGGTAGGCATTCCCGAGTTCCATTGTTCTAGCACGGTCACTTAACTGTCATATTTGGCTTAATCATTTGATTTTTATAACATGCTTTTAACTTATGTGCAAATTTTAACTTTCAACCGCTTTTGATTATTATTTACAAGAATTGCAACGCCGTGAAAATGTATTTCGGATCACACCATACCAGTACGCCTGTGACCTTTTACGCATTTTGACTTCATTGAGATTTGGATTTGGGTCACATAAATGTGCACCCGTATTTAGGAAAGTAATTTTAATAACATGTGCCTAAAAGTGACTATGTATTGTTAACTTTGCGATAGCCATGGAATATGCTAAAGGCACACCTCGATTCTAATTTCAGAGGATCATAATTACGTCATGCAAACGTGTCCACTACCACGATAGTATATTTACAAGTGAACTCCACATACATTACACTTTCTCAAACTTTCGCGGATCCAAGCTAATGAATGGCATGAGCAGATTGTTCATTTTAGCAGCAATATTGATGGTGATGAATGATTGGATTTGTGTAATGCTACCCATCTTTAGTTTTTTTTCTTTAAGGCAGTGAAACTAGTTTAATACAACAACCTCTAATCATTTGGGAGCTAACTGTATGGTGTGTACAAACAACAAACATGAAACTTCCTTTTGACTTTTCCCTCCAAAAAAAAACTGATGCCATACCTTAGAACCAATAAAGACTAAACATTAACGATAAAGAATGGAATATGTATAAAAGGTTTATTGAATCAGATCCTTTTCAAGTAGAACAAACAAATACACCACATTTAATAGATGTAACGATATGAACCAAGTTCTTGTGCCTTTTTATTCAACAAGTGAATTTAGTTTAAAAATGGTCTGTGCAATTTAGTTTAAACTTGGTCGCCAGTAAACCTTCATTTCAATATGACAAAGTCAGCAAAGCAACACGGGGTACTGGGAAACCAAACAAATTGGCCACGTGGTATTGCCGAGTCCTTAAGGAATTAACAATTTTCAACTAGAATCATAACATTCTTCGTAAAATCATGATGGCTACAGTATTTCAAAACTAAGAAAACCGAGTTGACAATGATCAAGACACTGAAGGAGATAACTAAGTTTATAATTCGGAGAGTAACAATTTACATAAAGCAAACTTAAGCAAAACAGAGTATGAGAAGTCGAGGAACCGAACCTCAAAAATGGATCAGCACATTACTCATGAGGCGACTTTAAACTCAAACACGATACCCATTGACAGAGACCTCGAACGGCAACCTACGGACACTACCCGACGCCTCCGGTGACCTCGACTCTCAAACGGAAAATGAGATGCAACGACCTCAAATAGAGATCTCCATCACCAGAAATTGAACGTGAAAACTTTCTTTTGAAGAGCTGGAGCTTTGCGAACTATATTTATAGCTATTTTTCATAAAAAATGAAGGCTGGCCCTATTCGTTAGTGCTGATGGCAACGTCGTCACTGGCTGGCGATCAACTCCAGCGAGGCAGCAGCCCGAGCGGAGGAGATGAGGAAGTGAAAGCTGGCGAGGTTGGCTAGAGGGGGACAGCAGCTGCGGCTATTTTCTTTGTTAAAGGGAAAGGGTTCTAAGGTTTTTGTGTAGTGTTCATGAAGAGGATGATGATAAGAGGGGGTGTCTGGGTGTTGTGATTGCCATCGAGATGGAGGTTCAACTAGGGTTTTTTTTTCTCTAAGTCCTCACCTCCGCGTGAATGTCTGTTCTCTAGAAATGCAATCACAGTGCCTTCTTTATTATCTTCTGTTTTGTGTACTTTCTTTAAAAAATGAATTCCCTCTCCCTTTACAGATTGTTCCCATGTGTATATGTGTTATATTTTTGTCTTTTTTTTCTGTCTTCTTTCTCTTTTCATTTTTCAATTGTTTTCCCATCCCTCTTCATGTGATGCCCATATTCTTTTGTCTGTCGTGCTTGCATGTATTTGTATGTGTTTTTTTTTGTCCGTCTTCCCCGTGTGGTGGACTCGAATTATTATGGGCTAGGTCCAAAAAATATAAAACCGGGTAGTTTAAACCCGAATATTATTCTTCGCGCGTAACCGAGAATGAGAGCATGGTGTTATTTAATTAATCCTAGGTAATCAAAATAACTATAAAAGTAAGACCGACAACTAAACAAAACTATTTTTATTTTTTCAAGATTGAAGTAACCACAAAATATTAATTATATTATTTTTGTTTTGTAATTTTTGTTTTTTAATAAAGCTAAAAATATAAAGTACTATATTTGTATTTTTCAAGTTTAAAATGACTACGAAACATTAATAAAACTATATTTTTGTTATTTTTTATTTTAAGATAAAAATAAAGTGAAAGAGTCAAAATTAGCTAAGATAGCTGTATCAGGACTAAACTAAATATTTTACGCTAAAAATATAAAAAATCTCGGGGAGGGTAAAAAATCATGCGTTTACAGCTGCCCCTCTTTGACTGAAAACACAAAGAGTTTTCAGATAAAGAATGACTAGACAAGTGTTTTGACCCGACCCTTATTCGAAGAGACTAAACTAAGAGGAAAGGAAGAGAATGCGATCGAGCCCTGGTATCTGAGCTGCCTACATATCCTTGTCTATAAAGGAATCAGGCCACGTGTAGTTCGAAAGTGAGTAAGAATATGGAGTATACCAAGGTGGAGAGCCAGTCGTGGTGTCGTCCAGCCGAAGTTCCGTTCCATCGAGGTTCCGGTCCGTGGTCCTGCTATTACAAAAAAAATCAAAACATGAAAAAGATTAACTAAGCCTATCAGCTCCTAGTTACAAGATTCCTATCTATGAGTCTTCTGAAGCTTGATCTTGAGTATTGGTTGGTGCTTCATGTAGACTCTAAATTTGAACCTTGATACTTGCTAGTTTTAGGTGCTAGTTCAATCTTCTTCAGTTTTCTAGATCAGGACCAGGCTTGCAGTTCTTGTGTCATTGACCATGTCTTGGACAACTTTCATCAGCTTCTGCATTTTGGATTGGCTTCTTGCCCCTTTTTTTTTCTTTTTGTTTATTGTGACTAAACTTCTGTTGGTCACCTCGGACTGTGGCTTCTTCTACATCTATACTGGGACTTTTGTTGTAACCCTTCGCTCTCCTGACGGGCTACTGACTTCTTGAATTAAAAGGTACGCATTTCCGCTCTCCAGGCGGGCTCCTGACTTCAACAACATCTTTTGAAAATAAATCGCCATTCCTCTCTTCAGGCGGGCTCCTGACTTCAACAACATCTTTTGAAAATAAATCGTCATTCCTCTCTTCAGGCGGGCTCCTGACTTCAACATCAACTTAGAAAATTAAACGTCATTCCTCGCTTCAGGCGGGCTCCTGACTTCAACAATATTTTTTGAAAATTAAAACGCCACTCCATTCTTCAGGCGGGCTCCTGACTTCAACATCAACTTTGAAAATAAAACGCCATTCCTCTTTTCAGGCGGGCTCCTCACTTCAATCATCAACTTTGAAAAATTAATCGTCGTTCCTCTCTTCATGCGGGCTCCTGACTTCAACAACATCTTTTGAAAATAAATCGTCATTCCTCTTTTCAGGCGGGCTCCTGACTTCAAAAACATCTTTTGAAAATAAATCACCACTCCTCTGTTCAGGCGGGCTCCTGACTTCAACATCAACTTAGAAAATTAAACACCATTCCTCTCTTCAGGCGGGCTCCTGACTTCAACAACATTTTTTGAAAATAAATCGCCATTCCTCTCTTCAGGCGGGCTCCTGACTTCAACAACATCTTCTGAAAATAAATCGCCACTCTATTCTTCAGGCGGGCACCTGACTTCAACAATATATTTTGAAAATTAAAACGCCACTCCATTCTTTAGGCGGGCACCTGAATTCAACATCTTTTGAAAATAAATCGCCACTCCATTCTTCAGGCGGGCACCTGACTTCAATAATATTTTTTGAAAATTAAAATGCCACTCCATTCTTCAGGCGGACACCTGACTTCAACAACAAACTTTGAACTTCATCCCATCCCTATTGTCTTCCTTTGCTTCTTGCACCACTTTCTTCTTCCTGCATCGACTCTTAAACCATCCTTTCTCCTAAATTACCTTGTTCTGGAATTACTTTCCTCCTAGGTCGTGTTGTTTTCCCTCCTGACTGCTGGGGATATCTTTAGAATTGTTTACTTGCCTGCTGAGGATAATGATGCCGGGAAAATTTTCCTTCATTCCCTCCCTTCCTTTGACTCATGCGCTTGAATTTGAGCTGGGAACTCTTGTTGTAACCCTCTGCTTTATGGTGGGCTACTGGTTTCAAGACCTGAAATGTAAAGACTAAAGAAATGCCTCTTGTTATACAAGTAGGCGCCTATTTTTATTAGCAACTTTTGAATTTAAAATGCATTTTGACAATAATTTACGAAATATGCATAGGACAATGTAAAATAAAACAAACGTAAAATATCCTATTCGAGGGCGGATAGTCCCATCGTATTCTATTCGAGGGCGAATACTCCCATCGTATCCTATTCGAGGGCGGATACTCCCATCGTATTCTATTGAAGGGCGAATACTCCCATCGTATTCTATTCGAGGGCGAATGCTCCCATCGTATCCTATTCGAGGGCGAATACTCCCATTGTATCCTATTCGAGGGCGGATACTGCCATCGTATTCTATTCGAGGGCGAATACTCCCATCGTATTCTATTCGAGGGTGAATGCTCCTATCGTATCCTATTCGAGGGCGAATACTCCCATCGTATCCTATTCGAGGGCGGATACTCCCATCGTATTCTATTCGAGGGTGAATACTCCCATCGTATCCTATTCGAGGGCGGATACTCCCATTGTATCCTATTCGAGGGCGGATACTCCCATCGTATTCTATTCGAGGGCGAATACTCCCATCGTATCCTATTCGAGGGCGGATACTCCTATCGTATTCTATTCGAGGGCGAATACTCCCATCGTATCCTATTCGAGGGCGGATACTCCCATCGTATTCTATTCGAGGGCGAATACTCCCATCGTATCCTATTCGAGGGCGGATACTCCCATCGTATTCTATTCGAGGGCAAATACTCCCATCGTATCCTATTCGAGGGCGGATACTCCCATTATATTCTATTCGAGGGCAAATACTCCTATCGTATCCTATTCGAGAGCGTATACTCCCATCGTATCCTATTCGAGGGCGGATACTCCCATCGTATTCTATTCGAGGGCGAATATTCCCATCGTATCCTATTCGAGGGCGAATATTCCCATCGTATTCTATTCGAGGGCGAATACTCCCATTGTATTCTATTTTAGGGTGAATACTCCCATCGTATCCTATTCGAGGGTGAATACTCCCAACGTATTCTATTCGAGGGCGAATACTCCCATCGTATCCTATTCGAGGGCGGATACTCCCATCGTATTCTATTCGAGGGCGAATACTCCCATCGTATCCTATTTGAGGGCGGATACTCCCATCGTATTCTATTCGAGGGCGAATACTCCCATCGTATCCTATTCGAGGGCGGATACTCCCATCGTATTCTATTCGAGGGCGAATACTCCCATCGTATCCTATTCGAGGGCGGATACTCCCATCGTATTCTATTCGAGGGCGAATACTCCCATCGTATCCTATTCGAGGGCGGATACTTCCATCATATTCTATTCGAGGGAGAATACTCCCATTATATTCTATTCGAGGGCGAATACTCCCATCGTATCCTATTCGAGGGCGGATACTCCCATCGTATCCTATTCGAGGGCGGATACTCCCATCGTATTCTATTCGAGGGCGAATACTCCCATCGTATCCTATTCGAGGGCGGATACTCCCATTGTATCCTATTCGAGGGCGGATACTCCCATCGTATTCTATTCGAGGGCGAATACTCCCATCATATCCTATTCGAGGGCGGATACTCCCATCGTATCCTATTCGAGGGCGGATACTCCCATGATGTTAATGTTTGAGAGTGAACAAACCTGAGACGTCCTGTTCGAAGGTGGACAAACCCTGAAACATCCTATTTGAAGGTGGACAAACCTGACACGTCATCTTGAATTGCCTTCCTCGTTTCTCCGAGAAAATTTTCAACAACGGCGGAAAATTTTCTGCCCCAGTATTGGTGTTCTTCCTTGTGGCATGACTTTCTGCTATCAATAGCACTTTCTTTCCCCTGTTTCAAATCAAAGAAAATTTGTTAGTTCAAAACATTGTGAGCGGTTGTGCCGCTCCCGTGGGGTGGTTTTTCCTTTTCCCCTTTTCCTCGCTCGGGGTTCCCAAAACTTGTTGGGGAATAATTTCATTTGCTGGAGATGATATTCTTGATGGGGATGGGTTTTTCCATTTATCCCTTCCCCGTTCTGTGTTTCTCAACTTGTTGGGGGTTATTTTGTTGAAGATGAGATTTCCTTTCTTCCTTTACCACTCTGTGTTGTCCGACCACCTCGAAACTTGCTATAGATAACATTGCTGGGGGTTTTTCATTTCCTCAAAATTGGTGTTTCACTTTTCTTGAAGGCTGTTGAGGATGACACTGGTTCGAAGACCATTTCCCTTAAGACTTTCCTTCTTTCCCAAGTGGGTATTGACTTCCAGAAAACTTTCAAACTGAAAAGAAAATTTTCTGCCCCAGTTTAATAATCTTCTTTGCACCATACTTCTCTGCCGTCAATGGCATTTCCTTGCCTTGAATAATAATTGGAAAGTTGGTGGCAAGTTTTGAAGTCATTTCTCACTATGTTTTGACTAGACAGACTTTGATGGGGGAATTTTTGACAAAAGGAGAAAGATAAAAAGAAACAACAAAAAAAAGACAAGGGAGAACTGACTCTCTAACAAGAAACAACTATAAAAACTTATCAAACGTGAATACCAACTTGTCACGCCCCAAATTGAGGGACATGACCGGCGCCTGACCGGGTTGCCCCAGTCTTAAGCGGACCTGGGTGCCTTTCATTCCCACGCGTTACCCCTGTGATGACTGCTTCTCATTAACCAAATATATTACTAATCATAATTGATTTCATATTAAACAAATAAAACGATACGAGTGATTCATTAACAAGATTTCAATTTTTACAACGCCCGACATAACACAATATATACATAATACTGGAGTCCCACAGCTTACATGTCTACAGAGCCTCTAGGATACAAAAGGGAAATACAATACTTGCCGGTAACAAGGCTCCGGCTATACCTTACAAAACCAAAATGAAATCTAAACCGAGTGGCATGAACCACACAAGGCCCCGAGGAAGAAAGTGGCTCACCAAAAACGGGCAGTGGAGGATGAAAGATACTACTGCCGATGAGCTGAAGTGCCTGCTACCTGATCCACCTACAATCATGACACGAATGTAGCGCCCCCGGCAAAAGGGACGTCAGTACACTTGAATTGTACCGGTATGTATGGACAAACTTTGTCCCAAGTAAACTCAAGCCATTAAATTACATCAACAATTAATTAAGCCAGCCAACCATGTTTCCACATTTTCCTCATTTCAAATAATTCTCACACAAAGCACTTTCTACAATCAACCAATTTAACAATAACCAATCAATCACGTAAAGCACAAGTAGTCAAACAAAGGGGCAATCGGTGCCCCACAGGTTGCAAACTCTCCTGCTGTCTCCTTTCACAATTTCACATTATTGATTTATGTATCAATTTTCAATAGCGATTTCGATCGCTTTCCATCCTTATTGCCCCCGACCACCCTTATTACCTCGGCCACCCTTATCACCCCAACCCACACCTTATTTCACCACGTTGCGGCGCGCAACACGACCCCGCCTTACAGTTGAAAACACAACAATTTCAAACAGCAGAAAAGGTACTACACACAATTTCAACAAGTTCAAATAAGCAACTTACACATTGGTTCATGTTCTCAATTTATTCTCAATGCAATATCACAACCATGTTACAATATTTCCACAATTCAAGTGTTTCATCTCTTTCCACAATAAACCAATTCTCAAGTGTTTCGTTTGTTTTCCACAAGGTGCCATATAGGCCATCATAGTCATTATTCACAATTCTTTTGCCAAATTAAACTCTCATTTTACATCACTCATGGCTCAACAACAAACTTTGAATATTCAGCAACAACATCAAGAATTTCACCATTTATCAATTTAACACGAAACAAACAAACTTCACACATATAGGCGATTTCACAAGAATCAAAATTAGCCATACATACCTGGTGATGAGTTTTCTTCCGTTAACTTCCTACTTTATGCTTACCCAAGCTATCTTACTCTTGCCAACCTCGTTCTTGAAGACTCTTACTTCTACTCACTTCTTTTTACTAGAAATCAAGTTCAATAATCATGCATGAGTGTAAAAATTCTATTTTTAAAAGCTATTATATGCAAACCTCTCTTTACCCAATTAAAACTGAAAATCAAAGAAAATAGTTAGGGTTTTTACCTTGAAAATATTGGGGAAGTTGAATCCTTGCCCTAGGATCCCTTGGAATTAAGTAGTTGGAACAATCTTTGAAGATGAAGAACTTCTCTCTCTAAAAACCCTCTCTTCTCTCTCTAATTTTGGTGAGATGATATGATAAAAATGAAGAAGAAAGGTGTTATATTAAAGAAGAGATCGGGTCAAAATGTTACAAAAATCTGGGCCGGAGTCAAATATGCGGTCACTATGCGACCGCAGAATCAACATGCGGTCCGCATAGTGACCGCAGAATGGCTCAAAAATTACGCAGGTTCTGTTAAGACATGCGGTCACTATGCGGACCGCATGTTGATTCTGCGGTCGCAAAAGTGCACCGCAGATTGACATGCGATCGCATATCGACCGCACATTTGACATGGATTTGGGCAACTCTCTGGAACGATTTGCGGTCAGAATGCGGTCCGCATGTCAAGGTTTGCGGTCGCATTCTTGACCGCACATTTGACACTTTTTCGGAAAAATTATTTCTCTACATTTTTGAAACTTAAATCATTACCAAGGGTCCGAACCGCGGCGAGCAAGCTCGCCGCGAAGAATTCTACGCATTCCTAACACATTATTCGGACCATGACACCACAAAGCTACTAGGTTTTATGCACAAAAATTTTACGGGGCCTTACACAACTCTACTGGTCATGACATGCACATATGGCATATCCTCCGTCGTTAATCGCCTTTCACAATTTATGTCTCGTGATTTCCATCTGATTATCACCTTTATTCGACTAGTAGTGCCCGAAGGGTTTTCACTTTCAAGCCTCTCTCATTTTGATTTTCTCTCAGCTTTCGTCGCCTTATGGTGACTGTGAAGGTTTTCACCGGTAAGACTCTCTCATTTGTATTACTTTTAGCCGGGGATTGGGGTGTCACTGCTAAGACTCTCTCGTATTTCCTTTCTGCTGGGAATCAGAGTCTTTTCTGCTAAGAATCAGTGTGTTATATTCTGATAGGACTCTCTCACTCACCTGACGTGGCATGTTTTGAAGACTGATCGGAAGGTCTTTCTTTGGACCGTAATGTGGGATTTGGATAGGGCTAGAAAGAAAGGGTATTGAAGGCTCAAAACAAAATCAATTTTGGGTTCAAAATTTACAACCTTCGGACCTAAATTTATTTGTAATCAACACAATTTTCTTTGCCCCAATTTTTACTTGGAGATTTTATTTCTTTATTTACACTATGACCGAGCTGTGAAGTGCCTACGTATCCTCTTTAAGGAATCAGGTCAAACGTAGTTCCCAATTCCCTTTTTTTCAAGTTTCTCTTTTTTATTCTTTTTTCTTTTTCTTTTCTTTTCTTTATCTCTTTTTGTTGTTTTATTTTTCTTTTCTTTTTCTTTATCCCCTTCTTCTCTTGTCTTTCAAACTTGTGTTTCTAGTCTTTGCAACTAATTCTGAAAGAGGTGTATGAAAGATTTTAAAATAAGGCTCAAAGGGTTGACGATGGATAAAGTGTTTGGATAGCAGAACAAAATGCCTTCGTCATTCCAATCTTCAAAACATGCCAAGTACAAACAACATATTCACGACATCTTCTGGTTGTGCCAGGATTGATAACCATATCGTCCATTCGCCTTTTCATCTGTCATTTTAAAGCATTGCTGGATGACACTTTTATTTCAGTATCACGAGCAAACCCCGTCTTAGCATGTCCAATTTTCCCTTAAGGGTTTCTTTGTGTTTTACCGGCCTCAGTCTCGCATGATTCGGGCTCCAAATAATCTCAAATCGTTTTTATTTCTTTAAAAATGCCATGATTATCTTCCAATTGCTTCATAATTAACCCTTAACATTAGGCCAAAATTATGTGCGATGTCATGTCATTAGAATCGGTGTTCGAACAAATGACCAATCTAAAGATAGAAGAACTAAACAAAAAGACGACTGGGGTAATAAAAGACCGAAAGTTTCATTAAACTAAACGGCAAAATGGTTCAAATACAAACAAGCAAACCAAAATACAAACCTGAAACAAAACTTGACAAGACTAAGCAAACTGCAATGACCAAAATGGAAAGATAAGAGGGTTTCACTTCAAGACAAGATCCGAGTCACAACCAAAATACATTCCTAACACATTATTCGGACCATGACACCACAAGCTACTAGGTTTTATGCACAAAAATTTTACGGGGCCTTACATCCTCCCCCCTTAAGATCATTCGTCCTCGAATGAGGATTTTGAAATAAATGAGTTTTGAAAGACATGATATGCAAGCTATCAAAATTTTGACTAACTCTTATATTTTAGAAAAATTTCGCCGGAGTTTCCTTTGTATTATGGACATATCCACCTGTCAGAGGGCCCCCGAAACACATTACCAAACAACAATATACAACTACAACACTTTTCACAACCGGTATACACTTTCTTACCTCAACGAATGCACATATTCTATCACATTGTTACAATTGCACATAAACTAGTCACTTCAATGAATTCTTACCTTATTTAACCATTTTAACACACCATGTACACTTAACAAACCATTACCAATCTACACTTACTATTAGTTGTTTATTAAACACGTAAATCTTTATAAGGCTTTCATTTGTCAAGAACGGTTCAAATGACCCAAGGTAACAACACATTTAACTCATTGCAAATAAAGGAGACTTTATTAATACTAAGAGGGAAACAACTTAGGCAAGATGACAGTTACTAGGAGTAGGAGGGTCACCTAATTTCTTCTAGGCTTGATCAAACAAATGGGGGTACTTTTCTTTCATCTCTTTTTCCGCTTCCCATGTGGCCTCCTCAACTTGCTGACTTCTCCACAATACTTTAACAGAGGCAACTTCCTTATTTCTCAACTTACGGACTTGCCTATCAAGAATGGCAACTGGAACTTCTTCATATGACAAATCTTCATTAACCTCTATAGCTTCGACCGGCATGATGGTGGATGGATCTCCAATCACTTTCTTCAACATGGACACATGGAATATCGGGTGCACTGATGACATCTCGGGAGGCAACTCTAGCCTATAAGCAACTTGACCAATCCTTTGAACGATCCGATATGGCCCGACATACCTAGGACTCAATTTCCCTTTCTTTCCGAATCGCATGACTCCCTTCATAGGAGATACCCTCAAGAACACCCAATCATCGACTTGAAACTCCAAATCCCTTCGACGAACGTCCGCATAGGACTTTTGACGACTCTGTGCTGTTTTCATTCTCTCCTGAATAACCTTGACCTTTTCCATAGCTTCGTACACCATATCTGGCCCTAGCAATTCCGCTTCACCTACTTCAAACCACCCGATTGGCGATCTACATCTTCTCCCGTACAATGCCTCAAACGGGGCCATTTGAATGCTAGCATGATAGCTGTTATTGTAAGCAAATTCTATCGGTGGCAAGTGTTCATCCCAATTACCTTTAAAATCTAAGACACAAGCCCGCAACATATCTTCAAGCGTCTGAATGGTCCGCTCGGCCTGTCCATCGGTCTGTGGATGGAAAGCTGTGCTGAGATTCACCTGAGTTCCCAAACCTTGCTGAAACTTCTTCCAAAAGTTAGCGGTGAACTGAGCCCCGCGATCCGAGATAATAGAAAGTGGAGTGCCATGAAGCCTTACTATCTCTTTGATGTACAATCTTGCATATTGCTCCGAAGTATCAGTGGACTTGACAGGCAGGAAGTGAGCTGATTTGGTGAGTCGATCTACTACCACCCATATTGAATCGAACTTACGCTGAGTGCGAGGTAACCCTACCACGAAATCCATATTGATCATCTCCCATTTCCACCTTGGTATTTCTATAAGCTGAGTTAATCCACCAGGCCGTTGATGCTCGGCCTTCACTTGTTGACAGTTCGGACATTTAGCTACAAAGCCCGCCACATCCCTTTTCATACCGTTCCACCAATAAATCTCCTTGAGATCGTGATACATTTTCGTTGAACCAGGGTGCACAGAATACCTGGAAGTATGAGCCTCTGCCATCACTCTTTCCCGAAGCTCGTCCACATCCGGAACACATAGCCTATCTTGACACCGCAACACACCATCTTCGCTGCTGAGTACAAATGCTGAGGTCTTGTCATTCATGACTGCTTCCTTCACCCGAACCAATGCCTGGATCCATGAACTGTTTTTCCTTGATTTCCGCGACCAATGATGATTCTGCTCCATTATGCACCAAGATATCCCCCTCGTCCGACGCCGAAATACGAACCCCCAAGCTGGCTAATTGGTAGACCTCTCGAGCCAGGGGTCTCTGATCCACACCCAAATGAGCCAAACTACCCATGGATTTCCGACTAAGAGCGTCAGCTACCACATTTGCCTTCCCTGGATGGTACAATATGTCCATATCATAGTCCTTGAGTAGTTCTAACCACCGCCGCTGTCTCAGATTCAGCTCTTTCTGCTTGAACAAATATTGGAGGCTCTTGTGGTCGGAAAACACATCTACATGAACCCCATAAAGATAGTGTCGCCATATTTTCAAGGCAAACACAACAGCTGCAAGTTCCAAATCATGCGTCGGATAATTCTTCTCATGGTTCTTGAGTTGTCTGGAAGCATAAGCTATAACCTTTCCGTGCTGCATCAATACACATCCCAAACCGACTCTAGAGGCATCACAATAGACTACAAATCCCTCCGTGCCTTCTGGCAAGGCCAATACTGGTGCCGAGGTCAACCTTGACTTCAATTCCTGGAAACTTTTCTCACATGCTTCGGACCACTGGAACTTAACTGCTTTCTGCGTCAATTTAGTCAATGGGGAGGCAAGGGTTGAGAATCCCTCTACAAACCTCCGATAGTACCCTGCTAGACCCAAAAAGCTGCGAATCTCTGTCGGGGTCGTGGGTCTAGGCCAATCTTTCACTGCCGCAATCTTCTGAGGATCCACCATAATTCCCTCACTGGAAATAACATGCCCTAGAAAAGCTACGGACTCCAACCAAAACTCACATTTTGAGAACTTGGCATACAATTGATGCTGAAGAAGGGTCTGCAATGCTGCTCTGAGGTGAACGGCATGATCTTCCCCGCTCCGAGAGTAGATGAGAATATCGTCAATGAATACAATCACAAAGGAATCTAGGAATGGCTTGAAAACCCGATTCATAAGGTCCATGAAAGGCTGCTGGGGCGTTGGTTAGCCCAAAAGACATGACCAAAAACTCGAAGTGACCATAACGAGTTCCGAAGGCGGTCTTAGGAATATCCTGCTCCCTGATTTTCAACTGGTGGTACCCAGACCGTAAATCAATCTTTGAGAAGAACCTCGCTCCCTGCAATTGGTCAAACAGATCATCCACTCGAGGCAATGGATATTTATTCTTAATGGTGACTTTGTTGAGCTGCCGATAATCAATACACATTCGAAGTGACCCATCCTTCTTTTTGACAAAAAGAACTAGAGCAACCCACGGCGACACACTCGGTCGTATGAACCCTTTCTCTAATAAATCCCTCACCTGCTCCTTTAACTCCCTTAACTCTGCTGGCGCCATTCTGTATGGTGGAATGGATATTGGCTGAGTATCCGGCATTACATCGATCCCGAAATCAATCTCCCTATCCGGCGGGATGCCTGGAAGCTCATCTGGAAACACTTCAGGAAATTCATTCACAATTGGCACGGACTCGAGGGTAGGCACCTCCGAGGTGGTGTCCGTTACCCGAACCAGGTGATAGATACACCCCTTCTTAATCATCTTCGAAGCCTTAAGGTAGGAAATAAACCTACCCCTTGGCACTACACCATTTCCTCTCCATTCAATAACTGGCTCGTTAGGGAACTCGAGCCTCATAACTCTCGTTCGACAGTCAAGTTTGGCAAAGCACGAATAGAGCCAATCCATCCCCATAATTACATCAAAATCTACCATCCCAAGCTCAATAAGATCGGCCGTGGTATCACGACCACCCACCGTAACAACACAATTCCTATAGACTCGTGAGGCTGTAATAGAATCACCGATTGGAGTCGACACAGAGAACGGCTCATGAAGCTGTTCGGGTTCTATCCCAAAGCTTGAAGCAATGAATGGAGTGACATAAGATAAGGAGGACCCTGGATCAATAAGGGCATAGCAATCAATAGTCTGAACAGACATGATACCTGTAACAACATCCGGGGAAGCCTCGGCATTTTGGCGGCCACTCAATGCATAGAATCGGCTAGGTCCACCCCTACCCTGAGCTCCACCCCTAGCTGCACCACGCCCTGCTACTGCTGGAGTACGCGCTGATGATGTAGCAGCTGAAGAACCGGATGACTGAGCAGATCCCCTACCTATACCCTGACGGGGCGCACGACAATCTCGCTGAATGTGACCTCTCACCCCGCACCCGAAGCACACTGGGAAGGTCAAGGTAGCATGTCTCTGTATGAAATCTCCCACACTTGGGGCATGTTGGTCTCCCCGGTTGCTGGGATCTCACCCCAAGATGACCAGACTGACGAGACCTTCTGCTGTCTGAACCAGGTCTCGAGTAACTGCCCTGCTGATGACTGTGCACGGATGGCGGTGCACTCGCGGAGGACCGAGCATATGACTGGGATGGCCCTGATGACCCCTTCCCTGGAAGTGATCTCCCTGAACGACCCATTGACCGGGCCCTGCTGCTACTTTCTCTTTCTGCACGAATCTTCAATTTCCTGGCCTCTGTGGCCCGAGCAAACCCCACAATCCTCCCATAGTTCATGTCTGAGTGCAAAGCTGCTGTGGCGGCCTCATTCACCACTAAAGGGCTAAGGCCCTGAACAAACCGTCGAACCCGGGCATCCATGGTCGACACTAAATGAGGAGCATATTTGGACAACCTTACGAACTCCATGTGATACTCCCAAACACTCATACTGCCCTGTTTGAGAACCTCGAACTCAGTGGCACGGGCTGCCATTGCCTCAGCAGGCAAGAAGTGGTCCATGAATGCATCCACAAACTCATCCCATCTGGACGGAGGGCTCTCTTCCTCACGGGAATCCTCCCACATTTCGAACCATGAACGTGCCGCTCCCTTCAGCACGTAAGAGGCCAACTCTACCCCCTATATATCTGTAGCCTTCATCACTATGAGGGTCTTGTATATCTCATCAAGGAAATCCTGTGGGTTAGCCTCTGGATCGATACCTGAGAATTCTGGAGGGGCCAACCGCAAGACCTGGTGGACTCTGGAGCCGGAGGAATCTCCCTGTCCGCTGGAGGATGCAGGGGCATCATGGGATCTCTGGGCCTGTGCGGCCACTAGCTGTGTTAACATATGGATGGCTCCCCTAAGTTCTTCATTAGAGATACCAGAGCCCGAAGCGGGAACCGTATCTGAGTCAGGAACACCGGCAGGAGGAATGGTGGCATCCTCTGCCGCGGCTGGAATAGGGACACTTGGGTTTTGAACAGATGGGCTAGGCAAATTCGGGACTGGTGGGTCATTCTCTCCCACGGCATCGGGTACATGATTAACAGCTGCACTTGGGCCGGCATTGGCCCTAAGGCCGAGTCTAGCCTTCTTCTTAGGTGCCATATTTTGAAAATTTGGGAACAAGGCACGAATTAGACACAGATATCTCCACATTACACTTTACCGCACGATATAGATTATCAAAGAAGTAGGTAAATTCCTAAATGCTCGTGTAGCCCCCTACTTATATGATGTGGTCGACAACACACCTATAAGAAGGGCACTACTAGACACGGCTCCGAGACATCCTAGGACACTTTAAAACCTTAAGCTCTGATACCAAGTTTGTCACGCCCCAAATCGAGGGACATGACCGGCGCCTGACCGGGTTGCCCCAGTCAAGCGGACCTGGGTGCTTTTCATTCCCACGCGTTACCCCTGTGATGACTGCTTCTCATTAACCAAATATATTACTAATCATAATTGATTTCATATTAAACAAATAAAACGATACGAGTGATTCATTAACAAGATTTCAATTTTTACAACGCCCGACATAACACAATATATACATAATACTGGAGTCCCACAGTTTACATGTCTACAGAGCCTCTAGGATACAAAAAGGGAAATACAATACTTGCCGGTAACAAGGCTCCGGCTATACCTTACAAAACCAAAATGAAATCTAAACCGAGTGGCATGAACCACACAAGGCCCCGAGAAAGAAAGGGGCTCACCAAAAACGGGCAGTGGAGGATGAAAGATACTACTGCCGATGAGCTGAAGTGCCTGCTACTGATCCACCTACAATCATGACACGAATGTAGCGCCCCCGGCAAAAGGGACGTCAGTACACTTGAATTGTACCGGTATGTATGGACAAACTTTGTCCCAAGTAAACTCAAGCCATTAAATTACATCAACAATTAATTAAGCCAACCAACCATGTTTCCACATTTTCCTCATTTCAAATAATTCTCACACAAAGCACTTTCTACAATCAACCAATTTAACAATAACCAATCAATCACGTAAAGCACAAGTAGTCAAACAAAGGGGCAATCAGTGCCCCACAAGTTGCAAACTCTCCTGCTGTCTCCTTTCACAATTTCATATTTATTGATTTTTGTATCAATTTTCAATAGCGATTTCGATCGCTTTCCATCCTTATTGCCCCTGACCACCCTTATTACCTCGGCCACCCTTATCACCCCAACCCAAACCTTATTTCACTACGTTGCGGCGCGCAACACGACCCCGCCTTACAGTTGAAAACACAACAATTTCAAACAGCAGATAAGGGTACTACACACAATTTCAACAAGTTCAAATAAGCAACTTACAGATTGGTTCATGTTCTCAATTTATTCTCAATGCAATATCACAACCATGTTACAATATTTCCACAATTCAAGTGTTTCATCTCTTTCCACAATAAACCAATTCTCAAGTGTTTCGTTTGTTTTCCACAAGGTGCCATATAGGCCATCATAGTCATTATTCACAATTCTTTTGCCAAATTAAACTCTCATTTTACATCACTCATGGCTCAACAACAAACTTTGAATATTCAGCAACAACATCAAGAATTTCACCATTTATCAATTTAACACGAAACAAACAAACTTCACACATATAGGCGATTTCACAAGAATCAAAATTAGCCATACATACCTGGTGATGAGTTTTCTTCCGTTAACTTCCTACTTTATGCTTACCCAAGCTATCTTACTCTTGCCAACCTCGTTCTTGAAGACTCTTACTTCTACTCACTTCTTTTTACTAGAAATCAAGTTCAATAATCATGCATGAGTGTAAAAATTCTATTTTTAAAAGCTATTATATGCAAACCTCTCTTTACCCAATTAAAACTGAAAATCAAAGAAAATAGTTAGGGTTTTTACCTTGAAAATATTGGGGAAGTTGAATCCTTGCCCTAGGATCCCTTGGAATTAAGTAGTTGGAACAATCTTTGAAGATGAAGAACTTCTCTCTCTAAAAACCCTCTCTTCTCTCTCTAATTTTGGTGAGATGATATGATAAAAATGAAGAAGAAAGGTGTTATATTAAAGAAGAGATCGGGTCAAAATGTTACAAAAATCTGGGTCGGGATCAAATATGCGGTCACTATGCGACCGCAGAATCAACATGCGGTCCGCATAGTGACCGCAGAATGGCTAAAAAATTTACGCAGGTTCTGTTAAGACATGCGGTCACTATGCGGACCGCATGTTGATTCTGCGGTCGCAAAAGTGCACCGCAGATTGACATGCGATCGCATATCGACCGCACATTTGACACGGATTTGGGCAACTCTCTGGAACGATTTGCGGTCAGAATGCGGTCCGCATGTCAGGTTTGCGGTCGCATTCTTGACCGCACATTTGACACTTTTTCGGAAAAATTATTTCTCTACATTTTTGAAACTTAAATCATTACCAAGGGTCCGAACCGCGGCGAGCAAGCTCGCCGCGAAGAATTCTACGCATTCCTAACACATTATTCGGACCATGACACCACAGCTACTAGGTTTTATGCACAAAAATTTTACGGGGCCTTACACAACTCTACTGGTCATGACATGCACATATGGCATATCCTCCGTCGTTAATCGCCTTTCACAATTTATGTCTCGTGATTTCCATCTGATTATCACCTTTATTCGACTAGTAGTGCCCGAAGGGTTTTCACTTTCAAGCCTCTCTCATTTTGATTTTCTCTCAGCTTTCGTCGCCTTATGGTGCCTGTGAAGGTTTTCACCGGTAAGACTCTCTCATTTGTATTACTTTTAGCTGGGGAATGGGGTGTCACTGCTAAGACTCTCTCGTATTTCCTTTCTGCTGGGAATTAGAGTCTTTTCTGCTAAGAATCAGTGTGTTATATTCTGATAGGACTCTCTCACTCACCTGACGTGGCATGTTTTGAAGACTGATCGGAAGGTCTTTCTTTGGACCGTAATGTGGGATTTGGATAGGGCTAGAAAGAAAGGGTATTGAAGGCTCAAAACAAAATCAATTTTGGGTTCAAAATTTACAACCTTCGGACCTAAATTTATTTGTAATCAACACAATTTTCTTTGCCCCAATTTTTACTTGGAGATTTTATTTCTTTATTTACACTATGACCGAGCTGTGAAGTGCCTACGTATCCTCTTTAAGGAATCAGGTCAAACGTAGTTCCCAATTCCCTTTTTTTCAAGTTTCTCTTTTTTATTCTTTTTTCTTTTTCTTTTCTTTTCTTTATCTCTTTTTGTTGTTTTATTTTTCTTTTCTTTTTCTTTATCCCCTTCTTCTCTTGTCTTTCAAACTTGTGTTTCTAGTCTTTGCAACTAATTCTGAAAGAGGTGTATGAAAGATTTTAAAATAAGGCTCAAAGGGTTGACGATGGATAAAGTGTTTGGATAGCAGAACAAAATGCCTTCGTCATTCCAATCTTCAAAACATGCCAAGTACAAACAACATATTCACGACATCTTCTGGTTGTGCCAGGATTGATAACCATATCGTCCATTCGCCTTTTCATCTGTCATTTTAAAGCATTGCTGGATGACACTTTTATTTCAGTATCACGAGCAAACCCCGTCTTAGCATGTCCAAGTTTCCCTTAAGGGTTTCTTTGTGTTTTACCGGCCTCAGTCTCGCATGATTCGGGCTCCAAATAATCTCAAATCCTTTTTATTTCTTTAAAAATGCCATCATTATCTTCCAATTGCTTCATAATTAACCCTTAACATTAGGCCAAAATTATGTGCGATGTCATGTCATTAGAATCGGTGTTCGAACAAATGACCAATCTAAAGATAGAAGAACTAAACAAAAAGACGACTGGGGTAATAAAAGACCGAAAGTTTCATTAAACTAAACGGCAAAATGGTTCAAATACAAACAAGCAAACCAAAATACAAACCTGAAACAAAACTTGACAAGACTAAGCAAACTGCAATGACCAAAATGGAAAGATAAGAGGGTTTCACTTCAAGACAAGATCCGAGTCACAACCCTGAAAACAACTCGGACAAAAGAAATGACAACAAAAACAAACCACTGAAACTCCTCCTGATTACGAAGCATGACTTCTGTAAAGTAGCAGATGGAGGTGCCACAAAAACAGGGGTAACCGGGGGAGGAGGATTTTGTCTAGCTGATGGAACCTGGGATGTATAATGGTTTTTCCCTTGATAATATGGATAGATCGGTGCACTTGTCGAGGGGTCAATGGGCGGACGCTCTGGAGCTGGTGTAAGAGTAGGAAGGTTTGGTGATGACTGTCCCCTAGCCCAGGCTAGGTGCATCTCTGTTATTTGTTGTCTCAACTGGTCCACCTCCTCTTTCATGATTCTGTATCTCTGTTTTCTCTCCATCGAGACTTTTGCCGGAACTAGACATGCTTTCTAGAATTAGACCTTTTGATCTAGTATGGCAATGATGATTGGCTAGTATATTCTGTCAAGTCAATTGCTAAACTTTCTGGAAATGCAACAAACTTGTGAGCTCACAGAGTTTAACAGATATGTTATCGCATGTTGGATGCAATGCACCTAGTCAGTTAACCATATATGTATTCACCGCATGCGTCATTCCAGTTTTTCCTTTTAAATTATCCTTGAAAACCTCACTTGTTATTAACCTCCCTTTTTTTCTTTTCCTTTTTTTTCTTTTTTTTCTAATTGGAATAAAAACCTTGTTATTACAAACACGGCATTTCAGCATCTCGGGGACGAAGATTATAAGGCTGTGAGGGTCAATTGACCAAAAAATCTACAAAATAACCCAAAAGTGGCCGTTTATGCAAAGTCAACCTTCCGGCGTCCCTTTCGGGTACATTCGACTGTTTTTGAAAACGGCATCACTCAACTTATTTACAACGAAAAATTAATTTCGATATTCTTGGCCATTTTTGGCAAAGGGGAGGTTAAACCCGATGAAGGTTGCCTACGTATCTCACACCATGTTAGAATCAAACTAGCGTAGTTCGATCAAATAAAAACAAACTACATCTGTAAATGAAACAAACTATATATTTTTTCTCTTTTTTTTTTAATCACACATTTTTTATTTTAAAACAAACGTTTTTTTTTTAAAGTAAAAAAAACAAACTATTTTGAAACTATTGTTTCTTATTTTAATCACACATTTTTTTTATTTTTACAACAAACTTTTTTTTATTTTTTAGTAAAAAAAACAAACTATATTGAAACTATTTTTTTTTATTTTAATCACACATTTGTTTTTTTTTTTAATTTTACAACAAACATTTTTTTTCTTTTTAAGTAAAAAAAAACTATTTTGAAACTTTTTTTTTATTTTAATCACGCATTTTTTTTATTTTACAACAAACGTTTTTTTTCTTTTTAAGTAAAAAAACTATTTTGAAACTATTTTTTTCATTTTCCTCAATATTTAAAAAATCGGTTAGCCTGCAAGTCTGAAGCAAATAAATGCGTAAAACAATCAGGAGGGAGCAGGATGGTCTTTTCATTTCAGGTCACGTGTCCTAGACAGGCCCAACCCCAGTGTTGAGCCTCTCTAAGTCAATATGCACATGATGCGAATAAGCGTTCCTACTAGGGATCCGGCATGAAGTCACGTTATTCTAAGTTCAAATCCTGGGTATGTGTTCTAGACTGTGTACCCGAGCGGACAACTCGAGTTGAGGAAGGAGCTCCTTTCCGGGAACCAAAAGGCCAGCCGGCTTAGAAACTTTCCGAGCCTCTTTCTTATTTCGGGGTACGACACTAACAGAATAGGGATTCTCAACCAGTAAGCACATCCCCGGAGGTAGAGAAAGTTTTCGGCACAGTTTATATATATACAGTTCAAAAAATATCAAAGCGATAAAAATATCATTTTGCACATTTAAACACAAGATAATAATAAACCAAATACAACAATTATTCAAAGCTCGAGTTCTAAAACCCTGATCCAGTGGTCCTGGGTTTATCATCTTGTTGGAAAAAGGTGTCTAGACTGGCTTTTACTCGAGCGGACAACTCGAGTCGAGGAGTGTCAGTGCACCGGTAGCATAGCTTTCCGGCTTAAGTGACAATTCTCCCCACCTAAACATTTGTGACTACAAATCCTTCACCGGGTGCCAAGCACCACAGCTATCTTGAAAAAAATGGGCTATGTCCAGCAAATGCCCGAGATTATATTTCAAAGAGACTCGGAAGAAGAAAATGGGTATCGGCACAATTTATATACAATTTACAAAATATCAAAGTGGAAAAACAACATTTAGCACATTAATTCTAACATACAATAAAATCAGATAATAAACAAGCCAAATATAACAATTATTCAAAGCTCGAATTCTTAAACCTTGAACCAGTGGTTCTGGGTTTTTGGTCCCCAGCAGAGTCGCCAGAGCTGTCACACCTCCTTTTAGCGCGCACCCGCGAGGGTGCGAGTGGAAGGAGTTTTTCCAATTAAAGGACAATCAAAACGAGATTCATTTATTAAGAGATTCAGAGTCGCCACTTGGGAGATTTATGGTGTCCCAAGTCACCGGTTTGAATCCCGAATTGAGGAAAAGTTTGACTCTATTTAACAGTCCGCGAACCAGAAACCCGGATAAGGAATTCTGTTAACCCGGGAGAAGGTGTTAGGCATTCCCGAGTTCCGTGGTTCTAGCACGGTCGCTTAACTGTCATATTTGGCTTAATCATTTGATTTTTATAACATGCTTTTAACTTATGTGCAAATTTTAACTTTCAACCGCTTTTGATTATTATTTACAAGAATTGCAACGCCGTGAAAATGTATTTCGGATCACACCATACCAGTACGCCTGTGACCTTTTACGCATTTTGACTTCATTGAGATTTGGATTTGGGTCACATAAATGTGCACCCGTATTTAGGAAAGTAATTTTAATAACACGTGCCTAAAAGTGATTATGTATTGTTAACTTTGCGAGAGCCATGGAATTTGCTAAAGGCACACCTCGATTCTAATTTCAGAGGATCATAATTACGTCATGCAAACGTGTCCACTACCACGATAGTATATTTACAAGTGAACTCCAGAGACATTACACTTTCTCAAACATTCGCGGATCCAAGCTAATGAATGGTATGAGCAGATTGTTCATTTTAGCAGCAATATTGTTGGTGTAACGATTGGATTTGTGTAATGCTACCCATCTTTAGTTTTTTTTTCTTTAAGGCAGTGAAACTAGTTTAATACAACAACCTCTAATCATTTGGGAGCTAACTGTATTGTGTGTACAAACAAAAAACATGAAACTTCCTTTTGACTTTTCCCTACAA
This sequence comes from Nicotiana noctiflora, assembly GCA_032618575.1. Lineage (NCBI taxonomy): Eukaryota > Viridiplantae > Streptophyta > Magnoliopsida > Solanales > Solanaceae > Nicotiana > Nicotiana noctiflora. The sequence continues at coordinate 25,804 of JASVEL010000964.1, forward strand.
AAAAAAAAATTGATGTCATACCTTAGAATCAATAAAGACTAAACATTAACGATAAAGAATGGAATATGTATAAAAAGTTTATTGAATCAGATCCTTTTCAAGTAGAACAAACAAATACACCACATTTAATAGATGTAACGATATGAACCAAGTTCTTGTGCCTTTTTATTCAACAAGTGAATTTAGTTTAAAAATGGTCTGTGCAATTTAGTTTAAACTTGGTCGCCAGTAAACCTTCATTTCAATATGACAAAGTCAGCAAAGCAACACGGGGTACTGGGAAACCAAACAAATTGGCCACGTGGTATTGCCGAGTCCTTAAGGAATTAACAATTTTCAACTAGAATCATAACATTCTTCGTAAAATCATGATGGCTACAATATTTCAAAACTAAGAAAACCGAGTTGACAATGATCAAGACACTGAAGGAGATTAATAAGTTCATACATCGGAGAGTAACAAATTTACATAAAGCAAACTTAAGCAAAACAGAGTATGAGAAGTCGAGGAACCGAACCTCAAAAATGGATCAGCACATTACTCATGAGGCGACTTTAAACTCAAACACGATACCCATTGACAGAGACCTCGAACGGCAACCTACGGACAGTACCCGACGCCTCCGGTGACCTCGACTCTCAAACAGAAAATGAGATGCAACGACCTCAAATGGAGATCTCTATCACCAGAAATTGAACGTGAAAACTTTCTTTTGAAGAGCTGGAGATTTGCGAACTATATTTATAGCTATTTTTCATAAAAAAAATGAAGGTTGGCCCTATTCGTTAGTGCTGATGGCAACGTCGTCACTGGCTGGCGATCAACTCCAGTGAGGCAGCAGCTCGAGCGGAGGAGATGAGGAAGTGAAAGCTGGCGAGTTTGGCTAGAGGGGGACAGCAACTGCGGCTGTTTTCTTTGTTAAAGGGAAAGGGTTCTAAGGTTTTTGTGTTGTGTTCATGAAGAGGATGATGATAAGAGGGGGTGTCTGGGTGTTGTGATTGCCATCGAGATGGAGGTTCAACTAGGGTTTTTTTTTCTCTAAGTCCTCACCTCCGCGTGAATGTCTGTTCTCTAGAAATGCAATCACAATGCCTTCTTTATTCTCTTCTATTTTGTGTACTTTCTTTAAAAAATGAATTCCCCCTCCCTTTACAGATTGTTCCCATGTGTATATGTGTTATATTTTTGTCTTTTTTTTCTTTGTCTTCTTTCTCTTTTCATTTTTCAATTGTTTTCCCATCCCTCTTCATGTGATGCCCATATTCTTTTGTGTGTCGTGCTTGCATGTATTTGTATGGGTTTTTTTGTCCGTTTTCCCCGTATGGTGGACTCAAATTATTATGGGCTAGGTCCAAAAAATATAAAATCGGGTAGTTTAAACCCGAATATTATTCTTCGCGCGTAACCGAGAATGAGAGCATGGTGTTATTTAATTAATCCTAGGTAATCAAAATAACTATAAAAGTAAGACCGACAACTAAACAAAACTATTTTTATTTTTTCAAGATTGAAGTAACCACAAAATATTAATTATATTATTTTTGTTTGTAATTTTCGTTTTTTAATAAAGCTAAAATTATGAAGTACTATTTTTGTATTTTTCAAGTTTAAAATGACTACGAAACATTAATAAAACTATATTTTTGTTATTTTTTATTTTAAGGTAAAAATAAAGTAAAAGAGTCAAAATTAGCTAAGATAGCTATATTAGGACTAAACTAAATATTTTACGCTAAAAATATAAAAAATCTCGGGGATGGTCAAAAATCACGCGTTTACAAACCCATTCTTTCATGATTGACCTTCAACTTCCCCAAGGTTGACAGTGGGCAGATATTGGTACTTGACCCGTTGTCCACCAAAATACGGGTTACTACAGATTCTTCACTTTTAACCGTGAGGTATAGTGCTTTATTATGCTCCGTTCCTTCTAATGGCAACTCACTATCTGAAAATGTTATCTTATTTGTCTCAAAGATCTTGTTTGTGATTTTCTCCAGATGGCATACTGAAATCTTCTCGGGCACATGGGCTTCATTTAAAATTTTCATCAACGTCTTTCTATGTTCATCAGAATGGATTAGCAATGATAACAATGAAATCTGCGCGGGCGTCTTTCTCAATTGTTCCACTATAGAATAGTCCAGAGCCTTCATCTTCTTCAAGAATTCCTCCGCTTCCTCTTCAGGAACTGCCTTCTTCACATGAGCCAGATTTTCTTTTACTACCTTTGTCTTTCTCAATTCTTCCCGGGCAAAGCATCGCCCGGAGCGAATTAAACCATGAGTTTTATTAATTTATCCTTTAACTTTCTTCCCTTTATACATCATTGTAACCTTATCATAGTTCCATGGTATAGCCCCGGTATCCACAACTGGCATCTGCACCACTGGTTTGATAACCACCGGCTCTACATAAGCTCCCTTCATGGTTAGCAAATGTTTCACTCCCAGTACTACTACTTTTACGGGCTCAACCACTGATGGCTTCTTTGTTGGTAACTCAATTGACATTTTATCATTTTCAACTTCCCCATCTACCTTGTTGTTCACTTTAATCATCATCACTGACTGAGAAGGTTTTCTACAGCTCTTTCCCTGCTCCAACTCTATCATATGCGTCTTGTGATGTGCTGGCAAAGGATTTAGTGTGATATTGGGAGTTTTTGGAGCTTGCACCTCAATTCTCTTGGTATCAATAAGTTCCTGTATTGCGGACTTTAAATGCCAACACTTCTCTGTATCATGTCCCGGTGCCCCGGAACAGTTCTTACAGCGGACAGATTGGTCTAGATTTCTGGGTGGAGGGTTGGGAATTTTTGGTTCAATAGGGCTAAATATCCCTAGTTCTCTCAAACAGTGAAAAAGACTCGTATATGATTCCCCCAAAGGAGTGAATATTCTCTTCCTTTGGGCCCTATCACCTTTTACTTTAGAATCTGGACGAAAATTGGGTCGATTTGGATTTCTGTATGTTTTGGAAGGCGGATAGGTATTTTGTGCATGGTAGACATTTTGTGGAGCTGGGGTACGCCATGAATGTGGAGCAGTGGGTAGGGTTGAGCATTTTGGACAGAAAATTGTGGACTGGTTGGAGGATAATATGGTGGAGGTGGATTATATGGTGATGGTGGATATGGTTGGTATGGGCGAGGTTGATGATGATATGGGTTGGGGCCCCGGGACCATGATCTACCTTCAATGACCGCAACTTCTTCCTTCTTCTTCTTGCCAATCGACCCTCCGGTTCCAGTCTTTATTGCTTGGTTCATGGCCTTATTGGCCGAGTAGCTCATGATCTTATTTGTCTTTAGCCCTTCTTCTACAAAGCTTCCCATCTTTACTACCTTGTTAAAGGTTTTTGCTATTGCAGACACTAAGTGGCCATAGTATGTTGGCTCCAAAGCCTGTAAGAAGCAATCCACCATTTCTCCTTCTTTTATTGGCGGTTCTACACGTGCAACCTGCTCCCTCCACCTAAATTCGTATTCCCGAAAGCTTTCTCCGGGTTTCTTCTCCATCTTAGTCAATGACAACCTGTCAGGGATAATTTCTAGATTGTATTGGAAATGGTTTGCAAACGATTGAGCTAAGTCATCCCAAATGAACCACTTGGTATGATCTTGTCGAGTATACCATTCCAATGCTGAACCACTTAAGCTTTGGCTAAAATAAGCCATGAGTAACTCATCCCTTCCTCCTACTCCGCTCATTTTACTACAGTAACCCCTCAGATGGGCTACTGGAACTCCATGACCGTCATACATATAAAACTTGGGCAACTTAAACCCGGCAGGTCACTGTACTTTCGGAAACAAGCACAGGTCTTTGTACGCAACACTCACTTGGCCTCCCAACCCTTGCATGTTACGAAATGACTGCTCTAGACTTTTCATCTTACAAGCCATCTCTTCCTGTTCAAGATTTCTGATAGGTTTTTCCTCCTCTGTCATGTCTATGAGCAGGGTGTAAGAATCGTGTTGCCTGAAAGTGGGTTCTGGCGGATAATAATGGGTGTCCTGAACATGGAACACAAGTTCGCTGGAAGATTGGTGTAAAGTAGCTGGTGGCGGTGCCACGTATACTGGAGCGACCTGGGGTGGTGGTGGTGGAGCTTGTTTAGACAAAGGTGGAGGTGCTTGTGTGGTTGTAGCATAGTAATGTGGGTAAGTTGTATATGTGGAGGACGAGTTCATAGTGGGTGGTTCAGGGTTTGAGTTCGGAGGAGGAATGTATGCTGGGTTGACTGGGTAGGAAGGCAAGGGTTGACCCCTCGACCAAGCCTGGTACATCTCTTGACATCTGTTGTTTTAATTTGTACATCTCTTCTTTCATACTAGCTACATCCATAACTTTTTTCTCTTGTACCGGATCCATAATAGTAGGCTCGATTTCCTGAGTTACTACTTTGGTCATGACTTTAGAACGTGTGTTGTAGCTGTGATGTGCCAGAATGCCAGTTGTCAACTGAAAATCTGACACTCATCAACAAAAAAACTTGTTAATAGTTAGCTCATAAGGGATAAACATCACAAGTTCTAAAATCACAACTTTTGCCTAGTCATTATGCATCATCCCGACATTATTCGTCTTTGAACCACCGGCTTTTTTTTCACTTTTGTTTTTTCTTTTTTTGTTGCTTTCTGTTTATTTCTTTTTCTTCTTTTCCACTGTGTTTTTTTATTTTCATTTTTTTTTCGTTCCTACATGTTTGCCTATCGCCCAAGCAATTTGCATATAAAAGAGAGAAAATAATGGCAACTTCTTTTGAATTTTCATTGATACTCAAACATTGGTTACAAATGATGTTCTACTACAAATGCAGAAAGAAAGTACAAATACAAAATGCATGCCTTATGAATACATTAAAGCTCCTAGTGCCCGGGAGACATCGTTCAGTCTTGCCGCGGGCCTATATGCTAATCCACTTTGGCGTTTGTCCAGGTCTGTCATTACTTTCTTTACAAAGAACATTACTACTGATGTGAAGGTTGACTGAGACATATCCTCGCACAATTGGCATTTCCTTGTGATGTACTGAGCAATGTTGACAATCCTTTCCTTGATGACCCCTTTTTCCTGAAGAAACCTACCAATCCGTTCGGTACGAGCATCTAAGGTTTGCTGGTTCTTCTTTTGTAGTTGTTATAGCTTCAATTCTAACCGAGCCATGGCCATATAGCAATGTTCTCTCTCTACTTCAAAGTCTTTGGTTTGTTTGCTACTTTTGCCTTCGGCTCTAATGATTTTCTTCCTCAATCGGGCTACCTGAACATTATGTACATCTTGTAACCGCTGAACCATTCAAACTCTTTCCTCAGCACTCCTGGCCAGTTGTTTCCGAACCCCGACTAATTCCTTTTTAGCTTTATCTAGATCAAAGCTATAGTCATTCACTTTGCGCCAAAGATTTTCAATTAACTTCTCATCTCGGGCAAGTTGAACTGGGGTTTCGGCTGTTGTTTTCATCTTTGCAATTTGAGCCTTCAGGATTTCATTCTCTTTCCTCAGCTGTTTCTTTTCACCCTCATCGGATGCCGCCTCTAAGCTGCTTTCGAATTTGAGGTCAAGGAATTGTTTCTCGAACAAGCTGATTCTGGCTCGGTAATCATTTTCTTTGGGCATCCAATCTTTTTGTTCCTTAGACTGCTCAGCCAACTCTTGAATGTGAGGCCTTTTCATCGGTCTCTCATGCTCAACATCCTAGCGATACCATGCAGCATACCCTGGTGATACTTCTTCTCGAGCTCGATTTCCCACACAAGTGTCTATTCTCAAGCATTGGCATTCATTCCAGATTTGTCGAATCTTTGCTTTCATGAATTGTCCGTCAGGAGTGATTTCTAAGGCTTGTAGGCTGAGGTCCTCGTCTTTTGGTATGACCTGATATCTTTCGAGTTGCCTTAATACCCGGTATAGCGCATAAGGCTGGATGCTTTTAAGACCCATTATCAGAAAATGCGACCCTTCTGTTGGCATGTATATCACCTCGTTGAGGGGCAACCATCCGTATGCCCAATCAATTTGGCTAGCAGTCAACGATCGCAAGTATGTGATCCAACCTTTTGATGCTTCTGGCAACTTAACTTCTTTTCTTCTCATATAAAACTCTCCAATGCACGTCTTTTCAGATGATCCGTAACTCGAGAATTGAGGGTGACGGCACAAATGTTCAATCATCCACATCTGGAGAAGTATATTGCATCCCTTGAAGAAGTCATGTCCTGCTTTACAGGATGTGAGGGCACAGAAGATAACAACCACTATCATCGGTGCCAGTGTGCTATTGTCTTGCACTAGGAGAGTACTAGCAATCCCGGCAACTCTTATATCAATATTTCCATCTTTCCTCGGGAATATGACCAATCCCAAAAAGGCCATCATAAAGGTGAATTGCCTGTGTTCCTCCCACATGACTCGGTTAGATTTGCTGCAGAGCTTGTTCGTTGGGTCGTTAATGTCACGCCCCAAATCGAGGAACATGACCGGGGCCTGACCGGGTTGCCCCAGCCAGTCAAGCGGACCTGGGTGCCTTTCATTCCCACGCGTTACCCCTGTGATGACTGTTTCTCATTAACCAAATATATTACTAATCATGATTGATTTCACATTAAACAAATAAAACGATACGAGTGATTCATTAACAAGATTTCAATTTTTTACAACGCCCGACATAACACAGTATATATACATAAGACTGGAGTCCCACAGTTTACATGTCTACAGAGCCTCTAGGATACAAAAGGGAAATACAATACTTGCCGGTAACAAGGCTCCGGCTATACCTTACAAAGCCAAAATGAAATCTAAACCGAGTGGCATGAACCACACAAGGCCCCGAGGAAGAAAGGGGCTCACCAAAACGGGCAGTGGAAGGAGAAGGATACTACCGCCGATGAGCTGAAGTGCCTGCTACTGATCCACCTACAATCATGACACGAATGTAGCGCCCCCGGCAAAAGGGACGTCAGTACACTTGAATTGTACCGGTATGTATGGACAAACTTTGTCCCAAGTAAACTCAAGCCATTAAATTACATCAACAATTAATTAAGCCAACCAACCATGTTTCCACATTTTCCTCATTTCAAATAATTCTCACACAAAGCACTTTCTACGATCAACCAATTTAACAATAACCAATCAATCACGTAAAGCACAAGTAGTCAAACAAAGGGGCAATCGGTGCCCCACAGGTTGCAAACTCTCCTGCTGTGTCTCCTTTCACAATTTCACATTATTGATTTTTGTATCAATTTTCAATAGCGATTTCGATCGCTTTCCATCCTTATTGCCCCCGACCACCCTTATTACCTCGGCCACCCTTATCACCCCAACCCACACCTTATTTCACCACGTTGCGGCGCGCAACACGACCCCGCCTTACAGCTGAAAACACAACAATTTCAAACAGCAGATAAGGTACTACACACAATTTCAACAAGTTCAAATAAGCAACTTACACATTGGTTCATGTTCTCAATTACTTATCAAGCCAATATCACAACCAAGTTACAATATTTCCATAATCAAGAATATTCACACAAGTATGTTCAACAATTTTCCACAATTCAAGTGTATCATCTCTTTCCACAATAAACCAATTCTCGAGTGTTTCGTTTCCTTTCCACAAAGTTCCATATAGGCCATCATAAGTATTATTCACAATTCTTTACCCAATTCAACTCTCATTTAACTTTCAGTTCATATTCTATACCACATCACTCATATTTCAACAACAACTTTGAGAATTTCACACAATTTGTCAAATTAACATTAACCAAGCAATTTTCACACATATAGGCGATTTCACAAGAATCAAAATTAGCCATACATACCTGGTGATGATTTTTTCCTCCTACTTTATGCTTACCCAAGATATCCTACTCTTGCCAACCTTGTTCTTGAAGACTCTTACTTCTACTCACTTCTTTTTACTAGAAATCAAGTTCAATAATCATGCATGAGTGTAAAAATTCTATTTTTAAAAGCTATTATATGCAAACCTCTCTTTACCCAATTAAAACCTGAAAATCAAAGAAAATAGTTAGGGTTTTTACCTTGAAAAGATTGGGGAAATTGAATCCTTGCCCTAGGATCCCTTGGAATTAAATGGTTGGAACAATCTTTGAAGATGAAAGATTTCTCTCTCTAAAAACCCTCTCTTCTCTCTCTAATTTTGGTAAGATAATATGATAAAATGAAGAAGAAGTGTGTTATATTAGAGAAGAGATCGGGTCAAAATGTTACAAAAATCTGGGCCGGTGCAGATATGCGGTGCACTTTGCGACCGCAGAATGAACATGCGGTCCGCATAGTGACCGCAGAATGGCCTCAAAAATTACTCCAGCTCTGTTACGGAATGCGGCCATTATGCGGTCCGCATTCCTGATCCGCGGTCGCAAAGTGGACCGCAGATTCACTATGCGATCGCAATTTCGACCGCATTATTGACACAATTTTGGGCAACTCTCTGGAACGTTTTGCGGCAAGAATGCGGTCCGCATGACAGGTTTGCGGTCGCATTCTTCACCGCATATTTGACACTTTTCGGAAAAATTAATTCTCTACATTTTGAAACTTAAATCACTACAAAGGGTCCGAACCGCGGCGAGCTTTTCTACGCATTCCTAACACATTATTCGGACCATGACACCACAGCTATTAGGTTTTATGCACAAAAATTTTACGGGGCCTTACATCCTCCCCCCCTTAAGATCATTCGTCCTCGAATGAGGGTTTTGAAATAAATGAGTTTTGAAAGACATGATATGCAAGCTATCAAAATTTTGACTAACTCTTATATTTTAGAAAAATTTCGCCGGAGTTTCCTTTGTATTATGGACATATCCACCTGTCAGAGGGCCCCCGAAACACATTACCAAACAACAATATACAACTACAACACTTTTCACAACTGGTATACACTTCCTTACCTCAACGAATGCACATATTCTATCATATTGTTACAATTGCACATAAACTAGTCACTTCAATGAATTCTTACCTTATTTAACCATTTTAACACACCATGTACACTTAACAAACCATTACCAATCTACACTTACTATTAGTTGTTTATTAAACACGTAAATCTTTATAAGGCTTTCATTTATCAAGAACGGTTCAAGTGACCCAAGGTAACAACACATTTAACTCATTACAAAATGAAGGGGACTTTACTAATGCTAAGAGAGAAACAACTTAGACAAGATGACAGTTACTAAGAGTAGGAGGGTCACCTAATTTCTTCTAGGCTTGATCAAACAAATGGGGGTACTTTTCTTTCATCTCTTTTTTCCGCTTCCCATGTGGCCTCCTCAACTTGTTGACTTCGCCACAATACTTTAACAGAGGCAACTTCCTTATTTCTCAACTTACGGACCTTCCTATCAAGAATGGCAACTGGAACTTCTTCATATGACAAATCTTCATTAACCTCTATAACTTCGACTGGCATGATGGTGGATGGATCTCCAATCACTTTCTTCAACATGGACACATGGAATACCGGATGCACCGATGACATCTCAGGAGGCAACTCTAGCCTATAAGCAACTTGACCAATCCTTTGAACGATCCGATATGGCCCGACATACCTAGGACTCAATTTCCCTTTCTTTCCGAATCGCATGACTCCCTTCATAGCAGATACCCTCAAGAACACCCAATCATCGACTTGAAACTCCAAATCCCTTCGACGAACGTCTGCATAGGACTTTTGACGACTCTGTGCTGTTTTCATTCTCTCCCGAATAACCTTGACCTTTTCCATAGCTTCGTACACCATATCTGGCCCTAGCAATTCCGCTTCACCTACCTCAAACCACCCGATTGGCGACCTACATCTTCTCTCGTACAATGCCTCAAACGGGGCCATCTGAATGCTAGCATGATAGCTGTTATTGTAAGCAAATTCTATCAGTGGCAAGTGTTCATCCCAATTACCTTTAAAATCTAAGACACAAGCCCGTAACATATCTTCAAGCGTCTAAATAGTCCGTTCGGCCTGACCATCGGTCTGTGGATGGAAAGCTGTGCTGAGATTCACCTGAGTTCCCAAACCTTGTTGAAACTTCTTCCAAAAGTTAGCTGTGAATTGAGCCCCGCGATCCGAGATAATAGAAAGTGGAGTGCCATGAAGTCTTACTATCTCCTTGATGTACAATCTTGCATATTGCTCCGCGGTATCAGTGGACTTGACAGGCGGGAAGTGAGTTGATTTGGTGAGTCGATCTACTATCACCCATATTGAATCGAACTTACGCTGAGTGCGAGGTAACCCTACCACGAAATCCATATTGATCATCTCCCATTTCCACCTTGGTATTTCTATAAGTTGAGTTAATCCACCGGGCCGTTGATGCTCGGCCTTCACTTGTTGACAGTTCGGACATTTAGTTACAAAGCTTGCTACATCCCTCTTCATACCGTTCCACCAATAAATCTCCTTAAGGTCATGATACATTTTCGTGGAACCTGGGTGTACCGAATACCTGGAAATATGAGCCTCTGCCATTACCCTCTCCCGAAGCTCGTCCACATCCGGAACACATAGCCTATCTTGACACCGCAATACACCATCTTCGCTGCTGAGTACAAATGCTGAGGTCTTGTTATTCATGACTGCTTCCTTTACCCGAACCAATGCTGGATCCATGAACTGTTTTCCTTGATTTCCGCGACCAATGATGATTCTACTCCATTATGCACCAAAATATCCCCCTCGCCTGACGCCGAGCTACGAACCCCCAAATTGGCTAATTGGTAAACCTCTCGAGCCAGGTGTCTCTGATCCACACCCAAATGAGCCAAACTACTCATGGATTTTCGACTACGAGCGTCGGCTACCACTTTTGCCTTCCCTGGATGGTACAATATGTCCATATCATAGTCCTTGAGTAATTCTAACCACCGCCGCTGTCTCAGACTTAGCTCCTTCTGCTTGAACAAATACTGGAGGCTCTTCTGGTCTGAAAACACATCTACATGAACTTTATAAAGATAGTGCCGCCATATTTTCAAAGCAAACACAACAGCTGCAAGCTCCAAATCATGCGTCGGATAATTCTTCTCGTGATTCTTGAGTTGCCTTGGAAGCGTAAGATATGACTTTCCCGTGCTGCATCAATACACATCCCAAACCAACCCTGGAGGCATAACTATCACCTTAACACTTTACATCATTAGTGCAACATCTTTATTATATTCCTCTTACATAAGACCTTCCTCGAATTGAGTTCCACTATAATTTCCTTGATGTGGTTACGATCCCATGTGAACAATTGCTACTAACTCTTCATAATTCTTAACCAAAGGCATTGCTGAATGAGTTTTCTCATATGACCTCCTGTCTCAAATGAATAGCACTGGCTAACTTGCACACGTACCCTGAATAACACTAACTTGCACGCCATTGCATCGAATGTAAGGTAACATTGTGCTCTAACTTTCCTTAACCAACCTCTTTTCCCCATATGTGCATTATAGAATTTAAGAAATTGCACTACTTCCGCTGTGAAAATTCCTAGTATCCCTCCTTACGGTTAAACACCTCTCAAACGTATATCAACAACCTTTATATGCATATGACTTAGGAAGGGTCACTATCCCGAGAAGGGTATTCTCTGAAACTTTAAATCCTCCTCAATCCTTCAACAACAACTTTTGGTTTTACTCTTAAGTGTAAGGCTTAGTCCCCCTAATTCTATCTCCGACGAGTAACTCGCCTTATTCCCCATGTTATAGTTATCAATGAAGTTCCCTGAGATTGCGGCTTAAGAGTTATCATGCTAAGCACGTCTAGTCCATCACGAGTGTTCATCCTCTTTCCATCTATTCTGAACCTTTTATTCCCATCTTGATTTGCCGATAGTGCATAATTAATAGCTTTCTTGTTCCACACATTTGTCTGCCTCCTGTGAACTTGAAAAATCATTATGTCTTGTTTAATCATTTTAGAGTACCACAACCTCACCAACGATAACCTCGCTTCCCATTGTGTGTAGACATGAACTATCTCTAGACCCCTTTAGTCGATATTCAGTGTCACCCATGTCGGTTGAATTGCGGTTAATCCCTTATAACTTTTATTAACACTTGGGCCCTAAGTGAGTCCACCATTCTGATGTAAACAAATTGTTTTAAATAACCATGACCATCTCAATTTAAAGGTTTTCTCCCCATTTCTTCTCACCTCATTCTTCCTAGTTAGTGAATAGCCACGCACTCTTCCATATATTACGTGGTCTCTTACCTTAGGTATTCCATCCGGCTCACCTCTTAACTCTTATTGGGACATATGTAGCAAGGAGTGTTCGTCTGAACATCATTTAACACTTATCTATTTGTAAGGCTCTTTAGAGGCTCTCTATCAAGCCCCAATTACCATCTTGGGTTGTCGTGGCAACACATTCATTTCTCCCACTCGTTTTGGCTTTCTTAGTATCCCGAAACTTTGTTTAAATCACAAATCTATGATTAGCCCATTCTAGGAACTCACAATCTTTCACATTTGACATATGGTACCTCCTTGGGTCCCATTTCTCCCGACCTTATGACAAGTAAAAGTCTCTTTACAAACATACTCTTATTTTCTAGAATCGTTGACCCTATCAGTCACATTGCCATGCGTGAAGAATTTACATTCCTTAATCTCTTTTCTAGACCATACATGTCTTCACCAAAATATTCAAATATCATAGCTACATGGTCTCGCTCTTGTTTCATTGTATTTAAGTGGCCTCACGATGGTCCTCCCTCTCCCACATGGGGAAAATGTCCTGGATCTCGACACAAGTCTTGAGTTTAGAAACTTTAGGGACAAATGCCTCATATATCTATCCCTCTTATATGTATACTCGACTATTTGGAAAGTTTAAGTCACCATAGTAATGATCTCATAAGTTCCCTTCTCCTATTCAGCCACGCAGGTATGGGATTCCAAGTCCCCACGTATATCATTTATGTACATTTCTAGGTCCTTATAAAGTTCGTGAGGCAAGGGTCTTCTCGGCTAGGGTCCATTTGAGTCTCATTTCGTAACTTTTTACCTCCTGTGAGACACTTACACTCTCACCATTAATCTCATAGTCTTTCTCTCATATATCACGTGCTTATATAACCAATATTCTTTCACACCTTACAATCAATTATATACTTCTTGCACTAACCACGCGTGCTATTTAAGCTTACATATCAATCATCAAATCAATGCCTCTTCGTGCGGGTAATCACTTCTAATCCTTTCCCCAAATAAAGTATACTTGTAGTACTATGTACTTATACTATATATATTCATACAGTTTATTCAACAAGACACATGTGCAATCTCCATAATACCCATGTATTTTCCCATTGGTCATGACATATGACTACACTACATGAAATAGACGAAAGAGCATTTAAACTTACCTTGAATCTCAACGCACGAGTTACAAAACAATCTTATAGTCAAGCTTTATCGCACGATTTGGAGTGTTGAAGAAGGGTAATATTCCTAAATGTCCGTGCAGCCCCCTACTTATATGATGTGGTCGACAACACACCTATAAGAAGGGCACTACTAGACACGGCTCCGAGACATCCTAGGACACTTTAAAACCTTAAGCTCTGATACCAAGTTTGTCACGCCCCAAATCGAGGAACATGACCGGCGCCTGACCGGGTTGCCCCAGTCAAGCGGACCTGGGTGCCTTTCATTCCCACGCGTTACCCCTGTGATGATTGTTTCTCATTAACCAAATATATTACTAATCATAATTGATTTCACATTAAACAAATAAAACGATACGAGTGATTCATTAACAAGATTTCAATTTTTACAACGCCCGACATAACACAATATATATACATAAGACCGGAGTCCCACAGTTTACATGTCTACAGAGCCTCTAGGATACAAAAGGGAAATACAATACTTTCCGGTAACAAGGCTCCGGCTATACCTTACAAAGCCAAAATGAAATCTGAACCGAGTGGCATGAACCACACAAGGCCCCGAGGAAGAAAGGGGCTCACCAAAACGGGCAGTGGAAGGAGAAGGATACTACTGCCGATGAGCTGAAGTGCCTGCTACTGATCCACCTACAATCATGACACGAATGTAGCGCCCCGGCAAAAGGGACGTCAGTACACTTGAATTGTACTGGTATGTATGGACAAACTTTGTCCCAAGTAAACTCAAGCCATTAAATTACATCAACAATTAATTAAGCCAGAGCCAACCATGTTTCCACATTTTCCTCATTTCAAATAATTCTCACACAAAGCACTTTCTACGATCAACCAATTTAACAATAACCAATCAATCACGTAAAGCACAAGTAGTCAAACAAAGGGGCAATCGGTGCCCCACAGGTTGCAAACTCTCCTCTGCTGTCTCCTTTCACAATTTCACATTATTGATTTATGTATCAATTTTCAATAGCAATTTCGATCGCTTTCCATCCTTATTGCCCCTGACCACCCTTATTACCTCGGCCACCCTTATCACCCCAACCCACACCTTATTTCACCACGTTGCGGCGCGCAACACGACCCCGCCTTACAGGTTGAAAACACAACAATTTCAAACAGCAGATAAGGTACTACACACAATTTCAACAAGTTCAAATAAGCAACTTACACATTGGTTCATGTTCTCAATTACTTATCAAGCCAATATCACAACCAAGTTACAATATTTCCATAATCAAGAATATTCACACAAGTATGTTCAACAATTTTCCACAATTCAAGTGTATCATCTCTTTCCACAATAAACCAATTCTCGAGTGTTTCGTTTCCTTTCCACAAAGTTCCATATAGGCCATTATAAGTATTATTCACAATTCTTTACCCAATTCAACTCTCATTTAACTTTCGGTTCATATTCTATACCACATCACTCATATTTCAACAACAACTTTGAGAATTTCACACAATTTGTCAAATTAACATTAACCAAGCAATTTTCACACATATAGGCGATTTCACAAGAATCAAAATTAGCCATACATACCGGTGATGATTTTTCCTCCTACTTTATGCTTACCCAAGATATCCTACTCTTGCCAACCTTGTTCTTGAAGACTCTTACTTCTACTCACTTCTTTTTACTAGAAATCAAGTTCAATAATCATGCATGAGTGTAAAAATTCTATTTTTAAAAGCTATTATATGCAAACCTCTCTTTACCCAATTAAAACCTGAAAATCAAAGAAAATAGTTAGGGTTTTTACCTTGAAAAGATTGGGGAAATTGAATCCTTGCCCTAGGATCCCTTGGAATTAAATGGTTGGAACAATCTTTGAAGATGAAAGATTTCTCTCTCTAAAAACCCTCTCTTCTCTCTCTAATTTTTGGTAAGATAATATGATAAAATGAAGAAGAAGTGTGTTATATTAAAGAAGAGATCGGGTCAAAATGTTACAAAAATCTGGGCCGGGGTCAATTATGCGGTGCACTATGCGACCGCAGAATCAACATGCGGTCCGCATAGTGACCGCAGAATGGCCTCAAAAATTACTCCAGCTCTGTTACGGAATGCGACCATTATGCGGTCCGCATTCCTGATCTGCGGTCGCAAAGTGGACCGCAGATTCACTATGCGATCGCAATTTCGACCGCATTATTGACACGATTTTGGGCAACTCTCTGGAACGTTTTGCGGCAAGAATGCGGTCCGCATGTCAGGTTTGCGGTCGCATTCTTGACCGCATATTTGACACTTTTCGGAAAAATTAATTCTCTACATTTTGAAACTTAAATCACTACAAAGGGTCCGAACCGCGGCGAGCTTTTCTACGCATTCCTAACACATTATTCGGACCATGACACCACAGCTATTAGGTTTTATGCACAAAAATTTTACGGGGCCTTACAGTTAAATCCCCCAATATGACCATATCTGCGGTAGATGAAACTCATAGTACAAAACCCATAATCCAAGTGTCACGATCCCAATCCCGGTCGTGATGGCGCCCAACACACCTGCTAGGCAAGCCTGACCATTTACACTCTCACCCGAGCATGAAGCTCAAATCAATTACCTGGATATTATTTCAACAATAAAGCTAAACTGAACAACCACCCAAAGATCTAGGGTCACGAGTCTAGAGCCTCTAAACATGATTGGATAGCAATATCTAAACCAAATACTCAAATATCAATAATGTATATAAAAAGGAAAACTAGATTAAGAAGAGAAGCCAGGTCCTGCGAACGCCAGCTGCTACCTCAGCAACTCGGATAAACACTGATAACAGCTGGAATGCTCGTCTATCCCTCCTGTGTACCTGAATCTGCACACAAAGGTGCAGGGAGTAGGGGTGAGTACTAAGTACTCAGTGAGTAATAAATATATATAAGCAGCTGAAAGTTGGAAATCCACAGAATACCACAAAATGAAGCTAAACATTAGTCCGATCCTCCTACGAACTAGCAACAACAGTACAATACAATTATCACACATAATTCAACAGATAAAGATGCAATACAATGCACATAACCGCTACGACGTGTAGCCCGATCCATTTAACGTCGACGGCGCTCACTGGGGTGTGTACAGACTCTGGAGGGGCTCCTACAGCCCAAGCGCAAAAACCGCTGCGACGTGCAGCCCGATCCTCATATCATAATAACCGCTGCGGCGTGCAGCCTGATCCATCATCAGTCCACAATAATCAGATAAGTCACAAAACAACTCATTTAACTTATTTCCAGTTTCCAGTTCATAATTTGTGAAAATACTTTAACTTTTATTTAATTGTTGCAAAAACCGGTGACTTAGCATTTCAATACTGTGATTTCAAATTCTAGGACTAAGATCAGTGATTAAGAAAGTATAGCTATCACATATATATTATCCCCTAGGGATACTACAGGTCGGCACAAGGCCCCAAACAAGGCTTACAGCCCACAAATATATCAAACGCAGTGTATTTCCATCACTAATAGCATATTATCCATATCCGGGATGGACCAAGTCTCAATCCTTAGTCACAAACAATCCCGCACCTGCCACGGGGTGCGAGCCACGCCCTACTAGCGTCACAATGTGCTAAGCCGGGGTTTCGAACCCTCAGGCTACCATATACACAAACTACTCACCTCTAGCCGGTCGAAGACTCGTCCGCGATGCCTTTTCCTTTTGAATTTACCGCCTCGTGCATAGAATCTAGTCAAACCACAATAATTATATCAAATACGGGTCAAAGAAACATAACCCAATTCAATTTATACGAAATACGCGATAATACACCAAGTTGGTAAAACCCGACCCACGGGCACACTTCTCGAAAAATTGTGAAATTCATACCAACGGATTCCTCGTCTCGCCACGAGTTCGTGCATATAAATTTTATCGAAATCGGAGTTCGAATAGCCTTTCAAAACCCCAAAAACCCGTTTTCAAAATTTAGGCCCTAGTTCTTCACAATTTTTACTCCAATTTCCATGAATTTCTAGGTGGATTTCACAATACAAACGAGTATGGAGTTCAAAAAAATCTTACCTCCAAATCAATCGGGCTAAACAAAGCAATAATTCTTGGATCGAAATACCGAAATTACAAACCGGAGCCGTGAATCGACACCGAAAAGCTCGAAACCCAAATCGACCTCAGCAAAAAATGAATTGGTGAACAATGTCGGCGCCCAACCCCCACTGTTTAGACCACTGTTTAGATCCACTTTATTATTTTAAAATCAAGGGATGATGCCCACACCCTAGCTCCATTCTTTTATAGTACTAGAATTCCATTAAAGTGGAAATTCATGAAGATTACCAAATACAACAAGGCAGACAGTCATAACACGTAAACTTGAGGAACAAAATTGTGACTTCAAAATTGATCAATGTATTTCTCGTTCACAAAGCATCTTTTGCCGCTGATTTAACATGAAGAGTCCGTTCCTTCTCTCTTTTTATATTCTTTTCGCTGTTCTTCAATCTTTTTCCGAGGACCAACGGCGGATCAGTTAATAAAGTATGTCTTAGGTCATTAGGGTGCAAGTCCTTTTATAATTTAAGTTTAAGTTTATCAAATTCTTCCGAAACTCACATTCGACAAAAAACCCGACCAAATAACGTCCGAATGACCTAAAATTTTGCACACATATCTAAAATCACCTAACGGAGCTATAGAAACTCTCGGAATTCCATTCTGACTCGCGGATCAAAATCTCACTTATCAACCGTAATCCACCAAAGTTCATACTTCGCCAATTCAAACCTAATTCTATACCGGACCTCCAAACTCAATTTCGACCGTACTTAAGTAAAAATCATCCCCTGAAAATAGTAGAATCGTCATAAATCCATTCCGAGATGTCTAACTCATCCGTTAACATCCGATTGACTTTTCCAAACTATCCTTCCCATAAAGAGGTTTATTGCCTCATTTATAACTGGATTCCATCCGATTTACTTCTAACTCCTCAAACACATATAAATGAACATATTAAAGTATAAAATGGAGAAAACGGGGTGGTAACTCCTGTAACGATGAGTCGGGTCGTTACACCAAGTCTTCATTGTGAACGTTTCTTGCGATCTTTAGGGAATCAAGGAATCTATGCACTGTAGTTGCCCTTGGAGCCACTTGATATTTTTGCTTTAGGGAAACCTCGCCTTTCCCGATGTAATAAGTAATTTCTTATAAATGTCGGAGTGAGCTCAAAATCTGAGAAGTGGAGCACATTATGTGCAGGATCCCAACAAGCAACGAGAGCTCGAATAATATCACCCCGAGGTATTATGTCCATCAACCCAGTAAGATCTTTCAGATATCTGTTGACCCAAACTTGTCCCTCTTGGCCTAGATCTTTCCACCATAACCGCAACTCCAAATGGAATTTGTTCATTAATGCAAAGGGTTCGTTTTGTATTGTGCTCATCCTGCACATTTATTAAAGGCGATTTTATTCAAAAAAAAAATATTTTTCAAAGACAAATTTTCATTATTTTGAAAGAAATAGCCTTTCCATATTTAAAAATTTCAAGGCTATTATTTTAAAAGTAAAAGAAATGACTTCAAAGCGGCTATTTTTTGCAAAGATAGCCTTCCGGCGTCCTTTCGGAACATTCGGCTATTTCCAAAAACGGCATCACTTTGATTTATTGAACAGTAAAATTCGACATTTTTTGGTCATTTTCTTCAACGGCGTGGTTGGACCCGTCAAGGGTTGCCTACGTATCTCACCTAGTGGCGAAAATCAAACCTGCGTAGTTCGGTCAGATTATTTTGTGACCAATTATTTCAACAGAATTGTTCCACCTATTTTCAAATTTTCTTTTCAAATTTTCGACAGGGTTTCGTCAATATTTTGATACTTTTCTATTCTAAAATTCTCTTCCTTTTTGTTTTTTAGGAATTTAGCCTGTCCGCATAATAATTTAGGATAAATAAATGCAACATATAATATGCTCGGTCTTTGATTTCTGAATCACCTGTCCTAGACGGACCCAACCCCTGTGTTGAGTCCCCTAAGTAAGATATGATGCAAATAATCATCCTAAATCTAGGCTCAATATCCTGATGTTTTCATAGTGCTAGACTGTGTACCCGAGTGGACAACTCGGATCAAGGAGGGGGCTACATACTGGGGACCCGCGGGGTCGTCCGGCTTTGTAACTTATCCGGCCTCTATTTCTTATTTAGGGTATGACACTAACAGAAAGGGGAGTCTCAACCAGTAAGCACATCCCCGAAGCTGAGAAAAAAGGGTTTTCGGCACAATTTTATATATACAGTTCACATAATATCAAAATGGTAAACATGTAGCACATTGATGAAAGCATATAACAAAATCAAATAATATCAAGAACGACAATTTAATCGAGCTCAAATTCTTAAACCCTGAACCGAAGTTCCGGGTTGGTTCTCCCCAGCAGAGTTTCCAAAGCTGGCACACCTCCCTTTTTACTACCTTTTCCGAAGAATAAAGTATACCCCATTAATTACTAATACACCCCGAGATAGGATATAATAATAACAACAGGGAAGGAGTTTTTCCACTTTAAGGACAATCGGAACGGGATTTATTTAGATTTTAGAGTCGCCACTTGGGAAAGATAATGGTGTCCCAAGTCACCGCTTAAATCCCGAATCCAAGGAAATATTACTCTATTTTTACAGTTTGCGAAACTAGAAATCCCGATAAGGAATTCTGTTAACCCGGGAGAAGGTGTTAGGCACTCCCGAATTTCGTGGTTTTAGCAAGGTCGCTCAACTGTTGTTCTTGACTTATTCAATTTCTTTATATGTTTTTACAAATGTGAATGTCCCATTTTGATATTTTTTAACGACTTGCGATGTTGCGAAAATGCATTTCAAGTCACACCGCAACCAGTACGCCTGTGACTTTAATACGTTTCAGCTTCGCCGGGATTTGAGATTTGAGTCACATAAATGTGCACTCGTATTTGGGAATGTATATTTTAATCGTGTCTATAACGTCTACGCCTTATTATCTTTAGGAAAGACCGTGAAATTTACTAAACGGTCTTCCCGAGTCTAACATTATTATTAAAGTTCATATGGGGGCCCCGCATGTTTTTCATTTTTATACGAGGCTCATCCCGTTATTTTATAAGTCCAAATATATCAAATCCTATATTTGCTATTTTTTTGTTTTTTCTCCTAATCTTGTTATAGTTTTGGTATTTCAGGATCCGTTGTTATTATGTCCAGCCAACTATTTGTTACCAGGCCTGGACTTCTGGACTGTTTTAAGAGTCTGTTATGTGCAATTGGGCTTCTGAAACCCAGTAGATACAAGTGTCATTATTCAGAGGCCTAGAAGCGAATTCAATTGAATCTAGGCCTGTGTTTTCGATCAGGCCCAGAACAGACGGATAAAATATAGAGCAGAATTGAAGTTTCACAAAAATTAAACAGACATTCATTAGATAATAGAATAGATCAACAAAAGTCATTTCCATTTCATAAAGTTCTGGAATACATGTTTATCAATACTAATTGTGGACTCTAATCACTAATTAAATATTAACATGACTTAAGTAATAATACTTCTATTTAAATTACTTAAATAGTGATGACAATACTAACAGAACAAGTTTGAACTATTATTTATTACCGGATTTTAACTTATATTATTGCAAAGCATTGTTAAACGAGTTTGAATGACAAAACAATTTTAACTTATCTACTCATTCTCTTCTATGGACTAATTATCATATTCTAGTTAGCGAGAATAGTTGATTACCAACTCATATGTCATACTAGTTTCACTAGGCGAATTAGATTCATATGTTAACCTGTTTTAACCTAAGACTAAATGATAGTTGTATTACTTATATACTACCACTATACTATCTATTTACTTTGTTTCGACTGCATACTAGTATTAATTATTACTAACCATCCTACTAAATTACAAGGATTCTAAGACATGATGATTATAAAGCTAAAAGAAAACAACAGCAGAATCGTCCAAACAGCTTATGAGACTTTCATTTCTTCAATCAATTTGTAATTACATTTCCAAAAAAGAGAATGTACCTGATTCACCAAAAATAGTCTATGAGTCTATGTTGAGGATGAAGAATAGTCAGCAAAGTAGCAGCAATAGAGTAGCAGATAGAATTCCAAAATTCAGCAGTTCAGTAAATTAACAAGTAGGATTAAAGAGCTCAAATAGAATCCGGCAAAATTGAATAACAGTTGACTCTACAGAACTCCAGCTTAATACCCAATGCCAAAATTAGTATCTAAACTTATAACCCTTTTTGTAGAATCCAAAACCCTTTTTTCTTACTTTCAAAATCTGGACCCTTTTTCAGGCTAATTAACAGTCTATTTATAGACTGGTTTTGGGTGAAATTTGAGGGGTAAATTAAAATAACTTATTTCTAATCCCCTCCCCTTTATTTTTCAATGATTTACAGTTTAATCCACTGAATTATGTGTCTAAATGCCTTCCAGCCCTTGCTGCAAGGTTCTAGGTAATTCATTTATGTTCTATTGGGGGTGTTTTACTAAGCTTCCCTCACTTGCTAAGTTTAATTGCAATACTACCTTTTTATTATGCCTATTCTATCATTTATTTTGTAGTTAATTACAAGAATGTTAGGAAGTAAAGTCTTTTCTATCCCTATAGGCTCTATTAAATCCTCAATAATGCCATTTATTTTTTTCTATTATACCCTTATTATTTCTCTTTATTTACCCGACCTATTATGGTCTGGGCAGATTAGGTTTAATGACTTATTTAACTAATGGTCACTGTTTCATAATTATTTAAGACTTAGCTTGATTCAGACCCCAAACCCCTTTCAATTTTAACCATTTTTAACAGACCTCACTCTTATTTAAAATGTAACCCTTTATTAATACTAAGTAACTAATTAGAAATAGGTTGCAAAAATAACCACTTAACAATATAACCAATTCATATCATTTCAGGAATAACCACCTTAACAAACAGACTTAATCCTTTCAGGAATAACCACCTTAACAAACAGATTTAATCATTTCAGGAATAGCCATATCTACTTCTAACCCTAGATATTTATAGCTATAACCAAATCATAAAAGCATTATAGGATTCAGAATGGTCTAACATACGAAATAAGATTGCAAGTATGGCCAATTCATGTTATATTGCACACATAGCCTTAATCGTAAAATCAACTTCCGATCAACTAGAACTCAGAGAGAAGTTTTGATAATGGTTGAATCCCAATTAATCAAAGCTTAATTTCAGACAAGTCATGATGAACAAATCCCATAAAGAAGCCCATTTAACCATGATTCATGTGTAATAGTCATTAAAACCCTAAAAATCCTATAACAGACTAGGCATGCGTAAAGAAATAGAATAGATCTTAAGCATGCAATGAACACAGGCTAACAAGAACATCAAGAACATTTACAGAAGGCAAATAGGCAAAGAAGAAGAAGGGTAGGAAGAACTTAGCTTTCAAGATTTCTTTTCCTTTTTTTTTCGTTCTTTCTTTTCTTTCTTTCCTTCTTCTTCATTTCTTCTTTCTTTTTCTTTTGTTATTTCCAGACTTCAGAAATCCTTGAAGACTTGAAGTCTTTTGACTATCAGATCATTCCAATGGGGCTTATTTTTGAAGTTTTGGTCAGTAAGGGGTGGTCTAGGTGTTGTTTGAGAGGTTTTGGTGTGGGGTTTATTTTGGGTGCTCGCCGGAGTAAGCTTCCGGCGAGCTTCTTTGCTTTATTCTAACGGTTCTGGCCTGATTCGAAACCAGCCACCTAGATAAGGTGAAAGGTCTCTTTGAGGTGGTCTTATGGTGTAAAGATGGAAACCTGGTTCATAAGTTTGAGGTCGCCGGCTAGGGTTCCGGTGACCGGACTTTCAAGAAAGAAGGGGCTTTTGGTTTTCCAAAGGTTTTATGGTGGTTGTGGTATGTGGGGATGAGAGATAAGATGTTAGGTTGTTGTTTGAGCCGGAGACGGCAAGGGTTCATGGCCTGTCTGGCCAGTCTCCATGAGAGACGAAGGGTTGAAGACGATGAAGAAGGCGGCTAGGGTTTCAGGTCTGAAATGTGTATATGTGTATGTATCGATTTGAACGGGAGATAGGTGTTTATATACCCCTTTGATCTCGTGTGATCCTATCCCTTGGATCAACTGAGATCAATGGTCAGGATTTCTCCCCTTAAAACGTTGTCGTTCAGTTAAGTGAGAGGCCTTCTTGTGTCCGTTAGATACTCAAACATGGACGGCCAGTATTAGTTCATAATGCCACGTCGTTTAATCTTTAATGAGACTCAAAAACATCCGTCTGATCATTCCATTGGACGGCCAAGATTATTTCCTTATGCAGAGTCGTTTGGTTTTTCAGTTAAGCCGCCTTATGTGATCCATTGGATTATTTTCATCAACAGTGAGGATTAAAATGCCCTACACGTCGTCGTTTGGTTAGAGCTTAGACGGACCAGCTGGTCTCTTGGGATTTTACACGTTCGGGCCTGTGTATTTCATATTTTAGCCCAATTTTATTGTATTTTTTGTATTTTTCTCTTGTATTTTAATTATTTTCTTGGTATTTTCTTTTGTATTTCATTTTCTCTTTTTGTGTTTATTTTCAATTGTTATATTTCTTTTATTTCCCTATTTTTCCTGATTTTTCTGGTATTTTATGATATTTTTGCCATTTTCTTTTGTTTTTCCGGTATTTTTGTATTTTTGTTGATTTTTCTAATTTTTTCATAAATTTTTTTGTGACATTTTCTGATTTATTCTTTTTTGTAGTTTTAATTTCAAACTTATTTTAACAACAAACACACAAATATTTCAATTAAAACACACAATTGCACATCAAAAATCTTAATATTATATTTATATTGGAATTTGTTTGCTTAGGGCAAAAATCACGTTCTCACAGTCATGTCTAGCCTCGTCACTACTTCGCCGGGTTTAGGCCAGGCACTTACCAGCACATGGGTCGGTTGTGATGATGCTACACTCTATGCATCTTTTTGCACAGATCACTGTACCGGAGCAGGAGCTTTTGGACAACACTAGAAGCATTGGGAGCTGACTTCAGTCCAGAGATTCCCGATGTAGCCTTGATGGCGTCCGCATGGCCCAAAGTCTTTCTTATCTTTATTTTTTAGGTTGATTTCCTTTGTATCAGATCAGAAAGTACTATATTTTTGTTCAGACTTTGTATTTAGCATTTTGTAGAAGTTCGTGAGTTAGTGACACCAGATCTGGGTAGAGATGTATTTGAACTTTCACACTGGGTTTCAGTTATTTATGTTCTGAGACTTTCGCTTTTATATTAATTTTCTTGTCTTTCGTTATATTATTGATGTTGTTAATAGAAGTATTAAATTAATTAGCTTTCCTAGCTCCTATTAGTAGACCCCATCACGCCTCCCAATGGTTGAAAATCGGGATCGTGACACGAATATAGCTTGTCTATATATAAGATCTATATTTACACTATACTATGCACTAAGTATAAGTGTATTAAGAAATTTAATATATATATATATATATATATATATATATATATATAGCGACCAATTTTGGTCGCTATTTTAATCAAAATAGTCAATACATTTTGCTACCAAAATTAGCGACCAAAGTTAGTCGCTTTTTGTAAATACAATAGCTAAAAATCGGGTTTCCCCTCATATTATCTTATTTTCTTCTCTCTCACACACTCAAACCCCTTCTCCCATTTTGTCTCCCTCCACCAATGCCACTTTTTCCCTCCACCCTGACCGTTTTCCTCCACCCTCCACCCGCCGGGGGCAGCAGCAGCTCCACCACCGGTGTCCTCCACTGTCCAAGTAGGTTTCTCTCTCCGTTCCTTGTTTTTTTTAAATACACCAATTTATTTTAATTCCTTCTAGTTTGATTTGTAAAATTAATTATTCTTAGCTAAATTAAATTTATAATAATTGTTAGTAGCTAAAATGTTTAGTTTTACTAATTTGGGGGAAAATGGTTTGAAGAAAAGAAAGCCTAAACTTCTAGGGTTTATGATTTATTCTCATAAATCCTAAATTTTAGGTTTGAATTATAACCTTGAATATTTGTATTGTCTTGATAGTTTAGTTATAACTTGAACTTTTAGGATATGAATTGGAATTTTAGGATATGACTTGATTTTTTTGGATATGATGAACCTTTAGGATATGAAATGAATATTTATGATATGAATTGAAATTTTTGTTTATGAATTGGAATTTTAGATTGTAAATTAAATTTTTTGGATATGAGTTGAAGCTTTAGGATATCACTAGAAACTTTAGGATATGAATTGAACCTTTTGGATATGACTAGAACCTTTAGGATATGACTAGAACCTTTAGGATATGAATTGAACCTTTATGATATGACTAGAACCTTTTGGATATGAATTGAACCTTTAGGATATGAATTGGAATTTTATTTTATGAATTGGAATTTTAGATTGTAAATTGAATTTTTTTGGATATGAGTTGAACCTTTAGGATATGACTAGAATTTTTAGCATATGAATTGAACCTTTAGGATATGACTAGAACCTTTAGAATATGAATTGGAATTATTGTTTAAGAATTGGAATTTTAGATTATTAATTGAATTTTTTTATATGAGTTGAACCTTTAGGATATGACTAGAACCTTTAAGATATGAATTAGAATTTTTGATTATCAATTGGAATTTTAGATTGTAAATAAAATTTATTTTGGATATGAGTTGAACTTTTAGGATATGACAAGAACCTTTAGGATATGAATTGGAATTTTAGATTGTAAATAGACTATTTTTGGATATGACTAGAACCTTTAGGATATGAATTAAAAATTTTGTTTATGAATTGGAATTTTAGATTGTAAATTGATTTTTTTGGATATGGGTTGAACTTTTAGGAGATGACTAGAACCTTTAGGATATGCATTTAACCTTTAGGATATGAATTGAACCTTTAGTATATGAATTGTAATTTTTGTTTACGAATTGGAATTTGAGATTGTAAATTGAATTTTTTTGGATATGAGTTGAACCTTTAGGATATGACTAGAACCTTTAGGATATGAATTGAACTTTAGGATATGAATTAGAATTTTTGTTTATGAATTCAAATTTTAGGATATGACTTGAATTTTTAGCATATGACTTGAACCATTAGGATATGACTAGAACCGTGTGATGACTCGACCCGTTATTTCTTTAGTTACCACTCCGTTTCTCTGATTTTATGATCCTTCATGTTTCATTATCAGTATTTGGTATGTTAGAGTTGATTTGGATTGGTTTTGGTAGAAAATGAGACACTTAGTCTCTTTAATGAAGGCTTGGTTTAGAAAAGTCAAGTGAAGCTTGACTTATAAGTTATAGGTCTCAGATGTGATTTTTGGTGATTCAATTAGCTTCGGGGGATGATTTTTGACTTAGGAGTGTGATCAGAATTGATTTTGGTGGTCCGATATAGAATTAGGCTTGAATTGGCGAAGTTAGTATTTTGGCGAATTCCAGTTGATAGGTAAGATTTTAATCCGAGGGTCAGAATGAAATTACTAGAGTTGAAGTAGCTTCCTTAGGTGATTTGGGATGTGTGTACAAAATTTCAGCTGATTCGGAGGTATTTTGGTTGGATTATTGATTGAATGCAAGTTTCGGAAGATTTGGATGAACTTAGGCTTGAATTTGATGTCATTTGATGATTTTTCTGTTAATTGTGGTGTTTTAATGGTTCGACAAACTTCGAATAAGGTGTTGATCATATCAGTGTTTTTGGTTGAGGTCTTTGGGGCCTCGGGGTGATTTTGGATGGCATCAGGATGAATTTTGGAGTTGTGGAATTTTTGTTTTGCTGGTATTTGGTATTTTCGCATCTGCGGAAAAGGGGCCGTAGATGCGATTCCGCCGGAGTGAAGAAGAGAGCCGCAGAAGCGAGTCTTGGACTCGAGGCAGGTTCTGTAGAAGCGGACGCTTGGACCGCATAAACGGTCTCGCTTTTGTAAAAATAGACCACAAAAACGAACTTGGGCAAAATAAGGGAATCCGCAGAATCAGAAGAAAATTCGCAGAAGTGGAAGTCGCAGAAGCGACGTTTTTACCACGCAAGCGGAAATAGACCAGGGCAAAAGGGTTTTTAAAAATAACATTTCATCCACGAGCTACAGTTATTTTTCCTCCATTGTTGAACATCTTGAGAGCTTTTTGGGAGCAATTGAAGAGGGTTTTGACTGAGATTGAGTGGAGGTAAGTTTTATGAGTTAAAAACATGATTATTATGTGAAATTAACCTAGAAATTCATGGAAATTAAGCCTAAAATTGATGAACTAGGGCTTGGGAATTTGAGATATTAAATTGGAATTTGATGTGTCATTTGAGCTCGAATTTGAGAGTTTGTGGTATGTATGAACTCGTGAGAAGATGAGGAATCTGGTAATGCTAATGTTCTGATTTTTTGAGAAGTGGGCCCGGGGCTTGAGTTTTGCTAATTTCGTGATTTTTGATATTTCTCGATTGTTTTTTATTGGGTATTGTTCCCTTAGCATATTGTGATGTATTCGCTCTGATTTTGGTTAGATTCGATGTACGTGGAGGCCGGTTTAAGGGGCAGAGGCATTGCGAGCTAGAGAGTTCACCGGTTCGAGGTGAGTAATGATAGTAAATGATATCCTGAGGGTTTGAAACCCCGGATTGGCACATCGTAGTGCTATATTGAGGTGACTTGCATGCGGGATAGCGAGCGTGTTTTAGAGCACCGTTGGGGGATTGTGATTTGGTCTGTCTCGATTGTTGATTTTACCGCGTATTTGACTGAAACTTATTTGATATTATCATTTGGGTTAATTGCCATATTTGGGCTTCGTTGCCAATTATTTGAACCCTTCAACGATTTTTATCACTCTTTCCTCACTATTTGAAATATTATTTGAACTCAGTCCAATTGAATTACACTATTTCATGAACTCAGCTATAGTATTACTCAACCTTGAGATTTAAATGATATCTGAACTAGTATTTGAGCTGAGCACTTTTTGTTTTATTGATGCCCGAGGGGCTTATGATATTTTCTAGACTGAGTGAGGCTTTAACACCACGAGTGATATGTGAGGAGGCTTTTAGGGCTCGAGTGATATATGAGGAGGCTTTAGGGCCTCGAGTGATATGTGAGGAGTTTTTTAGCACTCGAGCGATGTGTAAGGAGGTTTTTAGGCCTTGAGTGTATTTATGAGAAGGATTTCAGGTCTCATGTTGATATGTATAGACTTTCAGGACTTATGATGATATAGCGCTTGGGCTGTAGGAGCCCCTCCGAAGTCTGCACCTCCACAGTGAGCGCGGGTATACATATGATTTGAGAGTGAGCCCGAGGGGCTAATGTTGTATTGTGGGACTAATATCGAGCCCAAGGGGATGATATTGTTTTGAGTGATGTGATACTGTGCCCGAGGGACTGATACTGCTCTGACCGATTGATATTGAGCCCGAGGGGCTGGTACTGTTTGAGATATTGCCCGAGGGGCGAACTTTGACATGCTTATCTTGCATATTTACTTTTCTTTTTACACGTTATACTGTGGTACTTGTGCCCGACGGGCGGATTTTTTTTGCTTATCAGCACTAACCGTTTTGAAATTATTTTCGTAATTATTAAAAGATCATTTTCAAAAGGAGATTTGAACTAAGCCAAGGCATTTCTAAAGATTTCACAGATTTTACTATTTTATTAGAAATGTATCCGTCTTTTATACAGCATGTTGGTTGCTTTACATGATTTCTTGCTGCTCGGGTATTATTTACTTTTATTACTCACTGATTTGGAGCAATCACTTTACTCCCTGCATCTCGCGTGCAGATGTAGGTATTTGTTCACCCGGTAGCGGGTTTGAGTAGGTTGAAGATTTTGCTATTGCAGCTGAGCAAGGTGGCCGCCAGCGTTCACGGTACCGAATTTCTTCTTTTGATTCTAATTTATTCTATATATTACTGGCCTTGTAGTTATATTTATACTTCTCTAGATGCTCGTGACTCGTGACACCCCGGTCGGGCTGTGTTGGATTGTAATGACGTTAATAATACCTTTAAATCATATTCAAACTGTTATTGAACACTTTACTCCCTGCATCTCGCGTGCAGATGTAGGTATTTGTTCACCCGGTAGCGGGTTTGAGTAGGTTGAAGATTTTGCTATTGCAGCTGAGCAAGGTGGCCGCCAGCGTTCACGGTACCGAATTTCTTCTTTTGATTCTAATTTATTCTATATATTACTGGCCTTGTAGTTATATTTATACTTCTCTAGATGCTCGTGACTCGTGACACCCCGGTCGGGCTGTGTTGGATTGTAATGACGTTAATAATACCTTTAAATCATATTCAAACTGTTATTGAACCGATTAACTGCTTAAAAGTGGTGTTCATAAATGGTCTTGCTAGCCTTGTCTTCACTAGAAGCGCCATCACGACTGGATCGGGGTTTGGGTCGTGACAAACCTTTAGGATATGACTAGAAGCTTTAGGATATGAGTTGAACCGTTAGGATATGAGTTGAACCGTTAGGATATGAATTAGAATTTTTTTTATGAATTGGAATTTTAGATTGTAAATTGAAATTTTTCGGATATGAGTTGAGCCTTTAGGATATGACTAGAACCTTTAGGATATGAATTAATCATTTAAGATAAAAATTCGAATTTTTGTTTGTGAATTGGAATTTTAGATTGTAAATTGATTTTTTTTGGATATGAGTTGAGCCTTTAGGATATGGCTAGAACCTTTACGATATGAATTGAACCTTTAGGATATGACTAGAACATTTAGGATGTGAATTGAACATTTAGGATATGAATTTGAATTTTTGTTTATGAATTGAAATTTTAGATTGTAAATTGATTTTTTTATATGAGTTGAACCTTTAGGATATGACTAGAACATTTAGGATATGAATTGAACCTTTAGGATATGAATTGCATTTTTTGTTTATGAATTGGAATTTTATATTGTAAATTGAATTTTTATGGATATGAGTTTAACCTTTAGGATATGAATTAAAATTTTGATTTATGTATTGGAATTTTGGATTGCGGGATGATTTTATAGAAGGGGCTGATGGTAATATTAGACATGCTATGGAACTTTCACCACGAATAACTAAGACACAGTACCTGGCAGAGTGTGCCTTTATACAGTAGCTGACATGGTGTATCTTTTGATCAATTGTTGTTCTTGTTAGCGACAATGTTGTTGAGACTGCAATGGCATGTGTTTCAATAGAGATGGTGTAGGCAGGAATGTTAACATTTCCTAACTAGATAAAAGAAAGATTATAGAGAAATTCTCTACTTCATTTTCCAAGAGGAAAAGAAGTTTAATTGAGAGTGACAAGGGTGATGGTGATGGAATATTTTATGTCGGTCATGGCAGTTTCCTTAAAACGGAAATTATAAGACTCTATGACGATAAATATTATAGGATTTTGTTCTCAATTTTCTTCCAAGTCTGATCCGTACAAGCTTAATGTGATATTAGGGATATAGTCTTCGAATTCAGACAATAATTTAACTAACAATGTTTTAATTTTTGGTGTGAGTTTATTCTTTCTTCCAAATGTATGGCATCTTATAGAGGGTAGGAAACACAAGGAAGGCTTCTATACGTGCTCTTTGATTCTGGAATGGTTGGTTTTCTTTGGGCTGAAAATAACGAACAGAGAATGTTGAAATTCGAAAAAAGATTAAAGGATGTGTTTTTTCTGGTTTCTCCTCTTCTTTAAATGTTTGTACCTCTCAAAATCGGAATAGGATTTTTTAAAATATATAATCTAATTAAACTTTGACAGTTCATCTTGTAAGGCCCCGTAAAAGTTTTTACTTAAAATCCAAATCTCGTAGTGACATCTTATGATTAGGTGTTAGAGATTCCTAAAATTTTTCGCGGCGGACTTACGAGCCGCGGTTCGGACACTTTATACTGATTTATGCATTACAAAGTCAATAATTAAAGTTTTTCATAAAAGTGCAAGTATGCGGTCGAGAATGTAGTCGCATATCAGGTATGTAGACCGCATATCCACCGCAGAGTGAGTTAGTGTGTTGGTCAAATTGGAGGTCAACTATGCGGTCGATTATGCTATCACATAACCAATATTCAGACCGCATAGTCACCGCATAATTTTTTTAGGATTTTGTGAAGGGAAGTTCTGTGGTGCATTATGCGATCGTAGAACGTATATGCAGACCGCATTCAGTTTTTGAGAAGCATTTTTGCGATTCATTATGCAAATCGCATGTCAACTTTGTGATCGCATATGCAATCACATATTTGAATCGGGGCTTCAATTTTCTAAATTTTAAACCCGACCCCTTAATATTATATCCTGTGCAATAGCTTATTTTGAGCATTTTTCTTGACACTTTTAGAGTGAGAGAGAGAGGTCTAAGAGAGGAAAAATTCTTCCCATAAAAATTACTCCATGAATCCTTGTTAGATCATTGAAGATAGTCAAATTAGGGACCTAAACCATCACTCCAAGAGGTAAGATTTCATCACCTCAGCTCTTATTTTTACACACAGCTACAAGGGGTCATTAGGGAGGTAATTCATGGGGATAAGGAGAATTGCATTGCATGCATGTGTTCTTGAAAAATATAGAGAACTATAAATAAAGAGGCATGTGTAATGGGCTAGTTTAATCTTCAATAAAAGAACCATAATGCCTTAATGAACACTAAATGCTCGATAGAATGCTCAAAAGAGCCTAGATTATGATCTTTTCTTGATTGTGAGTTAAATTGTGCTATATTGCTCAAATAGATTGAAGCGCCAACATTCCGGAATGTTATAGGATTAAGTAAAGTTCGGTTGAGGTATGTATGGATAAAATTCCGTCCTTTAGAAATTGAGCTTTATTGGTGGATGTGCGAATACGGTAAGATAAAAATTTAATTGTTGTATTGATCATTATTTCACTTGAATTTGTGTCGCAACCTTATATGCGTGGGAAATGTGTCTCAATATGATTAAAATTCAACTCTTGATAAATTGAAAAGGGGCAAGGGCTATGAATCACGAATTGAAATGCGACCTTAAATTAAAATCGAAGCTACATATATTGTGTCATCTATTGAAGTCTCCTTCAAGCCTACAATTTTAATTGCTCTTGTGCGAACTTATTATCTTGAATTACAAATCTAATATTAAAATTGGAAATGATATAAAAGGTGACCTAGTGCCAAATATATGACGTGATAATTATGGCCCCATGTGCCTATGGAACGATATATATGAAAACAAAGATGTAAATGAGATGATTGATGGGAAAGGGAAACGCCTTGGTGAGAAGGCCTAGCCGATCGGACCGAGATCGAACGTGATGATACGCTCATGGTGGTACTGTGTATGTGATTAAAGTGGATGTCTCAAATGAGGTGACTTAGCCGATCGGGTTAAGGTCGAATTTCGTTCAAGATAGCAGTGAAAATGTGAGCAATGTGGAAGGATATGAAATGCCCAAATTAAAGGTTATCGGAAGGATGTGAAACTTTTATGTTTCTTTACATTGATAATGTTGCGATCGTTTAAAGTTTGAGTTATACTTGATATTCTCTTATCATTGTATGAAAGGTCATTTTAACTAGATGGTGTTTAGTTAAACACACTAGTACTATTTCATTGGTACTAATGTTCCTTTTGTCGGGGGTGTTACATTTATTTAAATGAATGTAGGTCGCTCCATTCCAGATAGTGTCGATCGCGTGCAGCGGAGTACCTTCTTCTCTAAGTCTTGGTGAGCCCCTTTCTCCTTCAAGGGGTTATATTGCACATCTTTTGTTGTAGACTTCTACTTTTGAGATATAGTCGGGGCCTTGTTGTCAGCATTTTCATACTTTTCTTTTACATCCTTAGAAACTCCGTAGACATATGTGTGGGTTGTACGAGTGTATGAGCGGTCCACGAACTATGTTGTAATTCTAAACTCATGTTATCTATAAATTGTAACTCTATGGGAATTTCGGAGACTAACTTTAACTACGGTTTAAAGTTGTGATATTACATGAACTAAAAATGTTGAATGCACTGCTCGGTTGGGTTCACCCGATCGAGCGTCGGTCGCACCTCCCAAGATTGGGGCGTGACACATCTAATACGTAGGTTCAAACGAGATCCAATCATTTTGATCTCGACATAAAAGTTTACTATACGTATTGATCATTCATAAAAAACGTGTACTTAATTATTTCATAAGGAATTATTTACTCAAATTGTTGTTTAATAATAGTTGATATTAAATGAAAGAATTATGTACTACATGAATCGATATTCATGTGCAACACATGTCCCGAAAAACTAGTGTTAATTAAAATGTCAACTGCAGTTCTTCCAAAATAATAGCAACTGCCAATTAACTCTTCAGAATTGAAATTCCCTATTGCATATTCCATCCATGAACTGGAAATAAGCATGACACATTCCTCAATCTAGATCATAAATATTTGAAATTCATATTATGCGTAGAGGCATTAATTTTTCTAAGTATTTCGTAAATTTCACCCAAAAAAATGACTCGAAAAATATGGGGTTTGGTTATAAATTTTGCAAGTGCTTTAGAAAAAATTTAACAATCAACTAAAAGTCAGAAAAGAACACTAGTTTAAATTTGGATCTGCCTTTGACTTAGCGTCGTTGGGTTATTTCTCCTTTTTATATACGATCAATAATATTTGTTCACCAATAATACTTGAAAATGCCTCTGTAGCATAGTGGTAGTGCGTTTGCTTCGTAAGTAAAAGGTCGCGAGTTCGATCCTCGCCGGGGGCTATTCTTTTTATAAAAATTGCCATGTACTACTAAATTACTTTTGTTTTTTCTTTTGCTTGGAGCCTTGGACCACAAAAATCTATTGTCATCTTATAAAAAGGAACCGTAGCCCCAACTTGATGTTATTGCAACTACCATTCTTTAGAATTTTTTTGGATATAGTGACATGTGTTGATAGCAAATATAGGTGCAATCTTATGATGTTTTTCAAACATATGATTTTTTTTAGATTGAACTTATGGGTTCAGATGTGCCATCGGGTACAATATTAGTAAATATTTACTACATAATATTCAAATGAATTGACGCTATTATTCTACATTCACCCCTGAATCTTATACAATCAAACACGATGACATGGCAATAGAGACACTATTTTATCTTTTTTAGACCACAACTTAAAGAGCAAGTGATTAATAGTGATGCTGTTGAAAATGTGGTGGCAGTGACGTAGGGCGTCATCAAACATGCATACATCTATAAATGCATACTTTTATTTTGCTATATATGAAGTTGGTTGGCAAATGGGTCGTAGCGCGGAAATAGTTTTCTGCAATTTCATGGTTGAGAGATTAGCCTTAATTAATAATTAACAAATATGGCAGTAAAATATGTATACATATAGCACATTTAATTCAATTCAAATCAGTAAGATTCGAGCAGCTTAAAAAGACAGTTCTAGTATTTAATATCATCAATTCCATAAAATATTTATGTTTCGTTAGAAACCAATTTATTTCATAACAGATTTTTTTCTTTCCATACATGAACCTTTTTAGATAAATAATGTACCAAAATTATACATCTTTATATTACGATGAAATAAAATATCTATTACATAGAAAAAATATAACTTATATTTGTGGTGTATATAACTTATATTTGTGGTATATATACATTATAATCATGTATTTTAGGGAAATTCATGTATATATGCATATGTTGTTTATATACGTTTTTATATTTAAATATATTTCATCGATCCATTCCATAATTGTTTTGTATACATGGAACTTTTTATTCAACTTAATCCTAGCAAAATTATATAGCTGTATATTTCAATGAAATAAAATACACATATTTCACGAAAAAAAATAATATGCGTTTGTGGTGTATTATAAATCATGTATTTTTTTCTTTAGAAAACATCATGTATATATGCTTATTTATATTTAAATATATATTATTAATATGCCATTTATATTTTGCACTAATGTAATATATATTTTGTATAAATTATCCAAATAAAAATAGTATATGTGACAATTGACATTTTTTTCTATATACATATTAGTGGCATATTAATATTTTAGATTAAATTTTATGTAAGGTATATGCTAGCAATATACTTTGAATAATATTAATATAATAATGTAGTATGATGTATATATAAGTTATATATGTGGTATAAATACATATAAATATATACACATATATGACATATTGTCACGACCCAGATTTCCCACCATCGGGATCATGATGGCGCCTACTAAATAGAAGCTAGGAAAGCCAAATATTAATTACATCTCCAAGTTTAAAAAGAAAACAACAAAAATAAATACTAAAATTCTCATTGTGCAGAGGGCAATATTTTCGAAATATTCTTTTTTCAGAATCTTTGATATATTTGGGTAAGTGTTACTTATAGAATAGAAAAAAAAATTATGGAAGACCGAGGGAAAATAAAATATAGTAAAAAAATGTATTAATGTAGAGGGATCTATCCCTTAGTTAGTGGAGTTATTAACGTGAAAGTGCTAAAAAAATAAAAAAAATATGCTGTTTTTGGAATAAACAAAGCTTACTATCATTTATAATAATATTTTTTTAAAAAGGAAGCAAGTATGTAAAAATTTCAAAAAAGGCCAACATATTTTTATACTTAGGGACAATATAATATAATTTCAAACTTTTTAGTTTATCCTTAATAGATGATCTATAGCTAGACGAATGTGTATGTTTTTTTAAAAAAATCTGTTAAACTCTATATCCAATCAAATACCATAACAACAACAACAACAACAACTACCCAGTATGTTCCCACAAAGTGAGGTCTGGGGAGGGTAATACGTACACAAGGCCTTACCCCTACCCGAAAGGGTAGAGAGGCTGTTTCCGGCCGACCCTCGGCTCAGAAAAAAGAGAGAGAAAATCAACAAACAAAACAAAACAAAACAATGTTAGTAAATCCGGGATAAATCAAATAAATAATTATCTAAACATAAAATCAAAAGTAGAATGACATGCAATAATACCAATCGGTTATTCTATAAGACATCAAATGAGACGGAAGGAATATTCTATAAGACAAAGTAACATATTAGACTTTGAGCTTAGTTAAACACAATCACATATGATAAAACGGAGGGGGTATATTAATTAGTACCTTATTCAACAAGCTACACAAAAGCAATGTCCCGTAATTAAAGAAATTGGTTAATATCTTTGAATTTTTCAAATCGGTAACATTTGGAGATCGAAAAGTTTTCAGCAAATCTACTATTCCACAACAACAACAACCCAGTATATTCCCACAAGGTGGGGTCTGGGGAGGATAATATGCAGACAGGCCTTACCTCTACCCGAGAGGGCAGAGAGGCTGTTTCCAATTGACCCTCGGCGGAAAAGCAAACAAAAACAAAATTTAAGAAAAAATTAAGACTTTTGAAATTCATTGTCTTAAAATTGATGCTAAGAAATTTCCATGATAAATGAAAAATTCAATTTTAGATGGAAATATGATCGTTAAAAGAAGGACGGAATAGCCTAGGAGACACCTGTACTTGTTTCAGTTTGACATCCCGGTCCCTGTTAGAGCACGTGATTTTTGCCTCGCATGAGAATTACTCCCAAAAATCCAAAAATCAAATAGTTTTGTAATGTGTGTGATTTTCTGTGAATTTTGTGTGATTTTCTTAATTATTATTTGCATTTTTATGTGCGCGTGTTTATTTGTCAAATTAAGAAAATACCAAAATATGACATTTGCATTTTTAGGATTTAATTTTACGATTAGGAGTAATCAAGTGTGCTTTACAAAAATGAAAATTTTAAAAAAATGTACTTAGCATTTTTTTTAGTGTTTAATGTCAAATTATGTGATTTTCTTTAATTTGATATTAATTATTTTTGAGGATAACTACTTATAGTTAATACATTTTTTAGGATAAGTTGATTCAGAAGTAATATATGATTGTATTTTATTTTAATTAAGAAAGAAAATTGAAAAGAAAAGAGAAAAAATTAATTAAGAGGAAATCACATTTGGGCCATCTTTCACATTAAATCAACCAAACCCAATCCAAATTCACCCAAAACCAACCCATACCCACGCCCCAACCTACAACCCGCCCCGACCCGGCCTTCCTCTAACCCAAGTAACCCTCATTATTTTCAATTGACCCCAAAACCTAAACCCTAGCTCCTTCTATCTTCTCTCATTCTCCTAGCCGCCACACCCCAAGCTGCTACCATCTCCATTTGCCCCAGCAACTCCGCCCAAACCCCTCATACCAGCATCTCCCTTCAACCAGCCTCCCACGCGACAACAACCATGCAGACCACCCCCTCCTCCTACGATTTTCATCATCTTTAGCAAACCGAAGAGCAGCGACAATTGAGCAGAAAACCAACGACTACTTACTGCCAGTCATCTTCTTCACAGAACAGTCACTCACAGATAAAAAAGGGGCAGAACAGAATAAGGTTAAATAAACAAAGAAGAACGAAACAGAAACGGAAAAATACATATGCACATATATAAGCATCTATTTCTTCACTTGAATTTGGTTTTGGATTCAATAATTATGGTGTTTGTTTGAGGTACGGGAGTCTGCTGATTCTTGTTGCTGGTTCGACGTCTGTTTCGATCGAACCTGAGTTTGTCAAAGTTCCCATTTGTTGCTCACAATTTCTGCTCGATTTTTGTTGTTGTTTCGCAACTGATTTCTGGGAGTCGAGGCTTGTGCATTCATTGCTACTTCATTGAGTTTGAAGAGAATTTTAGGCTCAACAGGTTTTATTCCGTATCACTCTTTGTTTATCTAAACTTGTTTGGGTAGTTTGAGTTCTAGAATAGTTGTTTTGTTTAATTTCCTCTCGATTCAAGTTTATATTCTATGTCGATTGAATGCATCGAGTTCTTCTGTTGAAATCTTCAAGTGAGCTTAAAGTGGGTGAAGATTCAGATTATCATCGTGTTTAGTACCTCCATATTATTGTTAGTCACCTATTTCTAGGTGTTAATGAAAATTAATTGGGATGTTTGGTTTGGATTTGTTATGCGAAAGTTCTATTTTCTGTTAAGTTTGCAATTCATATCTTGATGAACCCGATTAACACTCACGCTATCATGACCTTTTCTTTGTGAGAC
Source organism: Nicotiana noctiflora (assembly GCA_032618575.1). NCBI lineage: Eukaryota > Viridiplantae > Streptophyta > Magnoliopsida > Solanales > Solanaceae > Nicotiana > Nicotiana noctiflora. Next base: position 64,420 of record JASVEL010000964.1, read on the forward strand.
TTTGCAATTCTCTGTTGGTGTCATCCTTATACGATTAACTCTGTATCAATTGAATACCATGGTCGTTTACTTTGTGGTCGTCTTTATCACTGCTTATGCTTTGTTCAGGCTATTTTTGTTGATTGATTTTAGGGAAATATGGTTGTATAAACATTTAGGAAATCTTGGTATAACCTTAGCTATGTGTTAATGGAGTATTCCAATTTGATAATTTGGTATTTTGCTTATTTGGGATTAAGTCTAGGAGACTTAAATGTCTGAAAGAATTTAAATCCCAACTGTGGTTAAAATTAATTAGAAATCCTTTAAAGATAGTCTAAGAATTGTTTAATAAAAAGAGATTATCTACCTAACTAACTTTAGAGAAGTTTCTAATAGTGGTAGGGTTAGAATTGCACTAATTAAGTTAAGTAGATAATAAAAAATGAAAGACAACTAGTAGTGGAAATTGCACTCATGCTGATTTTAGGGTTAAAGTGATGCACTAACTAACTAAAAAGAAGGCACTAAGGTAATGGTTTATGGGAAAATAATCTGTTAGCGGATTTTGTAAATATAGCACTAAATGGATGCCTATTAAAAGGCAGTAGACAACATTTGAGAGAGGAGAGACATAGATACAATCCGAGGAGGTCAAGATATATATAAAAGGGAAAGACCTTAATTCACAAGGGTAGAGAACCAAAAGATAAAAAAAAAAGATTCTGACATTCAAAAAGAACAGACAAAAGACTATTTCATTCAAGTCTTGAGTATAGAAATACAAAAAGTACTACTGTTCATTTAGTTATCTCTGAGACTCGTTGAAAGTTCGGTTTTAAGCTTTGTGTGAAATCTTTGAATTCCAAGACTGGTTTCAAGTGATATTTTCAGTTATTTCTGGGTTAAATTCACTGTTGCTGTCGTTTTTCTACTGCTGACATCTCCATTTTGATTTCTTCTACTTTCCAGGTACATTTTCTTGAACTCTGCACAATGTAAGGCCATTTTGAAGCATGAAATGGACAAAGTTTGAAGTGATTTTACTCAGATTATGTTGATTGTCTTAATAACCCGATATGTCATGTAGAATTAGTTTATGTTATATATTACATAACTAAATCCTGGAATGACGTTTAATTTGAGACTTTTTTAAGTATATATGATTGATTTTTTGGTTCATTAGTTGCATTTGTTACTATTGGTATGCTGATTGTTGTCAAAGAGGATCAAAAGACCATTGTTAGTTCATTTCCTCAATTAGCTTTCGTTTTGGTTTCACTTTAGTTGACTATGGTAATTTATTTATTGGTTATAACTTGTTTGTTTGGTTGAGGTGAAGTCACAGCCTTTGTCAATCAGTTTTATTGGTTCCTTTTTGCTAAATTTGTAAATAGTGATGAAAGGAATATTACAGTTACTTCAAGTAAAACAAGTGTTCTTTACTTAATTTACTTAGTTCGTGACCTTGGATTTAGTTTTTGACTATTTGAATTCTCACGAAGTAAGGACACAAGTTTATTGCTTATTGTGTTCCTTAAAATTGGGGTTGTGTGACGACCCAAAGGGTCATCACTTATTTAATCAATCATTTCGAGCTTTTGAGGCCTTGAAAACCTCATTCTATGTTGCCTCGATTTACGTGCACAATCCGAGCATGTAGCCGGAAAGATTTTGTGGTAGAAAATATGAATTCTATGAGAAATTTGGATAAAAATAATATTAATATTGATATGGTTGACTTCGATCAACATTTTTAGTAAACGGATCCGGACCCGAGATTGGATAGTCCCGAGAGGTCCGTAGGAAAATATGGGACTTGGACATGCGTCCGGAGTCGAATTCCGAGGCCTAGAGCCCAAGTTATGAATTTTTATGTGAAATTGTTTTTGATGTAATTGTTAAAGGAAAATGAATTAATTGACCTTGGTATCGGGCTCGTATTTTGGTTCCGACGCCCGGTACAAGTCTTAAATATTATATATGTGATTTCTGTAAAGTTTGGTGACATTCGGATGTCGTTTGAGATGTTTTGGACCTTGAGTCCCAAGTTTGAAAGTTTTGAAAACCAAAGGTATGAAAATCATGAATTTGAGGCTTGATTTGATGAAAACGAGGCGATATTGGCGATGTGATCGCACGAACAAGTTCATAATGTGTTTTTGAGGTTGTGTACATGTTTGGTTTGGAGCCGGGGGCTCGGGTAAAGATTTGATAGGCCGTTGGATTAAATTCTGAAATGTTGCACTGCTGATTTTTCACCCAGCTGTTGGCTTCGCAATTGCGAAGTATTTCTCGCAATTGCGAAGGGGGCAGTACAAGGCAGGGCTCGCAAATGCGAACCCTGATCGCAAATGCGAAGCCCCATTGACCCAGCCTTGTTCGCAAATGCGAACACTGTTCGCAAATGCGAACTCAGCCCCATACTGCCTTGGTTCGCAAATGCGAACCATTGTTCGCAAATGCGAACACTGCCTTAAACAGCCTATGTTCGCAAATGCGAACTTAGTTCGCAAATGCGAACAGTCCCTTTGTCTACCAGTGTTCGCAAATGCGAACAAATATTTGCAAATGCGAACTTCCCAGCCTTAGCTTATTTTTCAAACTCCAGAAATTGGTCGGGGTTCGCAATTGCGAACCCATGTTCGCAAATGCGAACACAAAGACCTGTAAAACACGATTTTCAGTCATTTCCTCACTTTTTACAAAACAAAAACACCCATTTGCGATTCTTCACGGATTTCTTCTTCATCAAAACGATTGTAAGTCACTTTTTACTTAATTCTTTCAATTCCTAACATCATTAAACATGTTTTTCATAAGAAATCAAAGATTTTCATGGTAGAATTCTTGTTTTTGTTAGAAAATAGGGTTTTTCATAAATTGGGGAATTGGACCTCGAATTGAGGTCCGATTTTGAAACAAATCATATACATGAATTCGTGGGGGGATGGGTAACCGGATTTTGGTCCTAAACCCGAGTTCCGACCATGTGGGCCCGGGGTTGAAATTCACTATTTCGGGCAGAATGTTGTAAAAGATGTATTTGGTCTTAAAAATTAGTTTGTTGAGTAGTATTGATGATATTAAATCAATTGTGTATAGATACGATTGGATTGGAGCCAAAGTTGAAAGAAAAAGACATTTCCACGGATTGAATTGTTCATAAACACTCGAGGTAAGTGTTTGTTCTATTTTAGCTTGAGGGAATAGGATTATGTGCTATGTGTTATGTGATCGAGTGCGGTGTATGGGCTGTGGTGACGAGCATCCATACACTGGCGTCTAGTATGACCGTGAGTCGTTGAAAAATGATTATTTGGAGATATATTATAGATGAATTGTTATTGTTCTCCCCTGTTGGGACTTGTTGTGAAGATAATTATTGATTGCCCTTGATGGGACGGTTTATGAATTACTGTTTCTTTCTTTGCCCTTAACCGTGATTGTTATTTGGGTGAGGAAGAGTGATAATGCACGAAGGGTGATGCCGTGCCATGTTTATTTATTTATGCACGAAGGTTAATGCCGTGCCATGTTTATTTATTGATTATGCACGAAGGATCATGCCGTGCCCCGTTATTGAACCATGTACGAAGGATCATGCCGTACTATGGATGTGAGGATGAGAGTAAAAGCACGAAGGGTGATGCCGTGTACTTTATTTGTTTATTTGGTGAGGATGAGAGTAAAAGCACGAAGGGTGATGCGGTGCAACTATTTGCTATTTCTTGAATTGATATTACTTGTGTTTACATTATACTTTGTTTTTCCTTGTGAATTTATTAACTGTAGTTAATTGTTGAATTCTTTAAGATATTTCTTATTGTGTTAATACTTGATTATTTCTTGTTATTTTGTGGTACACATATATATATTGAATTGCACAGGTTTATGTGAGTGTCTGGTCCTAGGCTTGTCACTACTTCGCCGGGATAGGCCAGGCACTTACCAGCACATGGGGTCGGTTGTGCTGATACTACACTTCCGTGCGTTTTTGCACAGGTCCAGGTTACGATCAGGAGCAGCAGCAGTAAATCTTTTGCGTGGGAGTTGATCATATTTGAGACTGAGGTAGCTTGCAGACGTCCGCAGGCCCGGCGTCTCTCTCTTTAATTATGTTATTATCTGTAGTCTCTTTGTTCCGAGACAAACGGAATTATGTTATATTTCCTTCAGACTTTTATGTGTAGTATTCCATAGTAGTTCGTGAGTTGGTGACTCCACGTCTTGGGTAGAGGATTTCAGTATGATTTTCACCTTGTGATTTGTTATTTCCATTTCGATAAAGTATTCCGCATTTATTTAATTAAAATTGTGTTAAAAACGGGATAGTATGAATATAGTGGCTTGCCTAGCTACCACGAGTAGGCGCCATCACGATCCCGATGTTGGGGGAAAATCCGGGTCGTGACAAGTTGGTATCAGAGCTCTAGGTTACATAGGTCTCACCACTCACGAACAAGCTTAGTAGAGTTTGAGAGGTAGGTACGGAGACGTCCGTACTTGTCCTCCAGAGTCTATTGAGTTAGGAAAGAGTCTCTCATTTGTTCTTTCTTGTCGTGCGACTTGTTCCTCAATTACTGATTGAATTTCTATTCTGTCCTTTCGCAGATGGTGAGGACACGCGCTTCTTCGTCCGCTGACCAGCAGCCCGAGCCCCAGGCAGCTCCCGTGAGGGGCGGGGGCCAAGGCCGTATCAGAGGCCGTGGTAGGGGTAGAGCTCAGCCCCAGGCAGCTACCCCAGAGGTGGAGCCTCGTATTGAGATTGACGAGGAGGTTCCGGTTCCAGCAGTTCCAGTGGGCCCAGTTCAGGTCCCAGGAGAGGCTTTAATTACTCCAGATCTCCGGGATGCCTTGATCAGAATAGCGGGATTCATGGACAGCATTGCCAGAGCGGGTTTATTATCAGTTGCCCCAGCTACTTCTCAGGCTGGAGGAGGGGCCCAGACTCCTATTGCTCGTACTCCGGAGCCAGTAGCTCCTCAGCCTCAGGCACCAGTGGTTCAGCCAGCTGTGGCCACTCAGTCAGGTACCACGGCTCATGCCGGTGATGGAGCGGCCATGACTTCTGATTCGTTATGGAGGCTTGATCGGTTCTCCAAGCTATTTACCACTACATTCGGTGGAGCCGCATCCAGAGGATCCTCGGGACTTCTTATTCGGTTGCCATGAGATTCTCAAGACTATGGGGATCGTGGAGACAAACGGAGTTGATTTATGTTACCTTCGGACTTGCGGGATCCGCCAAGACTTGGTGGAGAGATTGTTGTCTATCCAGGCCAGCAGGATCACCAGCTTTATCATGGGACCGGTTTGCGGAACTATTTATGGAGAAGTTTCTCC